>CM035842.1:225115475-225663608 GCA_020510985.1 Pholidichthys leucotaenia | reverse complement strand
GGTTGGGCCTTGAGTATTAAAGGAGGGGCTTAAGTCATTATATATCCACCGAAGGACATCTGTTGTCCTTATCCCACCTGAAGTGTGAAGTTAAGACAACTATCGGTCAGTGCAGTGAAGACAACAACAACAACAACAACAACAACAACCTATGGACAATAATGGATCCTTTTTACTCATACTGGTATCACCCAATGAACTACCCGGATCAACAAATGGACCAGCTACCCTTACCCTCCGCACTGCAAAATATACAACAGCGAAGGCATTACGAAAGGGGTGGTCATCATCAAAGACCTCATCAAAGACCTCGGCCTTTCCCATCAGCTATGCACAATAACTCAAGGGATAATGTGACTTTCAATAAAAACCGTAGATTTATTCAAAGCAATTATGTGGCAAACAAGAGGCCTCGTAGCAGGAGTCCCATATCCACAAATCAACAAGCCAAGACTACGAATTGTTCCAGGAGACAGAGCTACACCGAAAGGAGCCCACCTCGCAAGCACCGTGAAATAGCTCAACTCAATCCTAGAGCGATCAATCGAAATCGATTTAACCCCAAGCACGGTGACACCAGCAAAGAGGAACAAGAGTGTTCAAAAAATCCCATTCAGAAGAAACAGAATCAGCAGCAGCAGCAGCCTCAAGATCGAACAAAAGATGGCAAAAGCGTAGCGGCAGAGAGTGAACGCGACAGTGCAAACGATAATGACCAAGGACAATCGAGTAACATCCGGGGGTCCCATAAAGATAAAAGCGGTAAGCGTTTAAGTTCTTGTCAAGACAAAACGATGCGAAAAGCGGCTCCTGGGTCTACTACCAAGAAGAATCGTCCGGTCAAGTGCATCGAAACCAAGACCTCATCGACCAGCGGTCGTCAACAATCTCGAAAAGTAAAAGACAAAAAAACAAAGAGCGATCACGATGAAGAGACCGTCACTGTCCACACGGGTAAGAGACGTTGGAAGAACGACAGAGATCCCGTAAGAAGCGATCATAAAAAAGGACGAGTACAGGTCAGGCGGGCTGAGGAAGTCGACGGCCACTCTAGTGATGAAGATGAAAGCAATTCAGATGATTCAAATAAGGTGAACTCTGGAAAATCAAGCTCTGACAGTTCCAGCTCTGACAGTTCCAGCTCTGAAAGCTCAAGCTCTGACAGTTCCAGCTCTGACAGCTCGAGATCTCCAAGTCCGAGCAGAGACGTGGCTAAGGATTCAGATTTTACTGAGCTACGTCATAAACTAAACATATACGCAAGCAAACTTACCAGTAATTATACACGCACCAAGACAAACCGTAAAAATAACCATAAAAGACAAAAGACGGTCCACACACTGCCAGTCGAACCAGCGGACAAAGATGAAGCGCACTGTGACCGTGGCACTTTGCTCAACTCGACAAATCCTGAGGGAGAAAATGTTTTCGACTTCAGACAAGAAGAGGATACGTTTCCTCAACTTGGGGAACCTGAAGAAGTGACTGGATGTAAAGAGGTAGCTACCTCCGAATTAGAAGCTTCGACACAAGGCGAAATGATAACAGAGCCCTCGCTCGAGAGCAAAGAGGAGCCCGATCGTGACGATACACAGGGAGAAGCTATTCCCGATGTGACTGTAGCACGTAGAGAAGAGACAGAACCCAAAGAGATGCACCCCGAGGTCAAGGTCACCGATAACCCCGTAGTTGTCCTAGGCAAGGCGACGACATCATCCCTGTTCGAGAGCAGACAGACCGTGAGTCTCCCCAAGTCCACGGAGAATGGTCAAGGTGAGACTTTGAGCAAGTGTAATGACAAGACCGAAAACTTTCAGCAAACGCAGATGGGAGACGACACGTGCACGCGCTCAGAAAAGGGCAAACTGACAGATGTGACTGCACCCCAGTGTACCACCGAGACCGAAGATGCCCGCTCGTCACAACTAAGATCGGCCAAAGAGACAACTTTGTCAGAGTCAACACAGTCCCACGTGACAGCATCTTCATCTATGGACGAGACGGCTGTAGCTACTCTAAATCTGTAGGTATCAAGCGTAGTGTGTACCATGCATCCTGTTTGGTCGATAGACTTTATAACATTGTAATTTGTCTTTCATAGGTGTGCGGAAATTGACATGATCGACAAGGACACCGATTTTATAAACAGTTTTCAAGACCACCACGATTATCACGAAGACTTGTACGCACTCCCCACAAATCGTATCCATCCTGTGAGAAACGACATAGCCGATTCCTTTTTGTACCCAGATATGGAAAGTGCCTACAATCACATGTATCCAGAAGACAAGTGTGCTGCGCCTCAACAAGGTCATCAGCAGCATTCCCACCCGGAACGTGCCCCAACACCACATCAGACGCACGAAGAGCGCAAAGTGTCCTTACCAGAAACGGGGCAGATGGCACTTCAACACGATGGATGCCAGCTTCCCTACAAGCCATCTTCCCGCAAATCTGCCACAGCGCCACCACAGGTGCAACGATCGTCTCACACCGTGAGCGAACCGACAGTGACGCAAGACCCTCAGGTCGCCTTACCGAAGACCCCCCTGACATCATATCGACAAGAGTGCCCACCGCTCCACTCCCGCGAACACAATGTGAACGGAGTAACCTTTACGCTACCTCAAGTACCCAAAAGGGTGTTGTCAGAAGGGAGTTTTCCAACGGCCGTCCGCGAACCGCAGCCCCCGTGTAAACAAACCCCGGCGCCTCATCGCCAATCCGAAGTGGCCTTACCAGAAGCTACATTTCTACTAACGCCACCCCAGTCCCAAGGAGCCAAGCCCAATGACACGAACTACGATTCATCTCAATGCGACGTGAACCAATTGCTGGCTGTGTTGGAAGAGTACATTATCTGCTCGGCGTGCAAGCGTACCTTCAACTGTAATGTATTTTGTGGCAACTACTTGATCAAGTTAAACCGACCGGTTCAATGTATCTGCGGATGTGTGATCTGTACACTGTGTTACAAGAAGAACAAAGGTTGCCTGAAACACAAAATATATTCCAGCAAGGGCGCCGTGAACACCACGGCCAACAACCTGGCCAGTTGTGCTTATCTCCAAAGAGACAACTGGGACTTGCGGCTGGACTGGAATGGCAGTGTCAAACCCAAAGAAGAAGTCGATGATTATGTACAAGAAATCATGCTCGAAGAGGACGGTCCTGATCCTCAGCAACTGGCAAATGGTGAGTTACTTATAACCCAAGATGTCCCAGATCGGCACATGATGATAATGATACTTTGGATGAAGGTTTACTATTTTTCCTTTTTTTTTTTCACAGCTTTCAGTCGACTGATCAATAAGGGCGACGCCATGTCCTTCAAGTACTGGGACAACTCGCCACTGAAGGAAGCCATAGCCCATAGATACGTCTGCATTCCTCATTTGCCAGGTTTTTGGGATCACATTGTTATGGGAAACCATATGCCCGATACAGAGAAGATGATTGCTGAAGATGTGTACCTGCCTAAATTGTTCAATGTGACAATGAAGTCCTTGAAATTTCACTGGTGTTGCTTTGTCTTTACAGACCAGGTTATTTTAGCCACGTGGTGCACATCTGCGGATGACGCGAGTCCCATCGTACTGCCTCTTACTGATAATAAACTCAAAACCTTGACCGGTTCCATAGAGTTTAGGTGCATGTTATATTATCTTCACATGTGGCTTACAGTTCAATACGGAGACCGCGAACCCGGTCAAGAAGTTAAGATTGTATTAGATTCTATGCCTTCCGAAAGCTCGACGTTTGTTCACATTATAACTCTGGTGGCAGCTAAAAGTGGCATGAATGTAGTACATCCTGAGATTGCCCAACAACGAACGACGTGCGACTTAAACTACCCATTCGATTACAAATACGCTAAAGAGCTATTCGGTTTCCCTGACATGGCCGGTGAAGGCGGTCCGGATGTTGACATCGTACAGGAATTCAGGGGGTATCACGACGCATTCACTGGGATGTCTCGTATTTATACTTCCGCAGAGCACTTCAGATTGCTCTGAAGTGTTTCTATGCAAATGCGATACGGTTTTAGAACCTGTGTTACTATTGAGACTGGACCATTGCGTGTCTAGTTGAAAAGAATGACTGAGCCGCGCTTTCAGAATTGCTGCAATGTGTGAATGTTATAGCTAGTCACTCCATACATACACTGTACACGTGTCAAGTCTGTGCATTTCTTGTTAAAATACAGTATCTCTCGCAGTGCGTATATCACGATAAGAGAGGGTATCTACCATTTCTGCACAGATAACGTGTCTGGGAATTGTTAAAACGCAATATGTCTATCACTCTTTCTATATCGTGATGAGAAAGTCTAGTTCTATCGCTTGTATTGCACTCAATACATCCCCATACCTTGAATAAGTTACGAGGATGTTGAGAGGATCAGGTGCTCTTGTGATTTCATGGTATAAGCTACTTTTATACATGAAGGGGATGCTGTGTTATTTTGTACTGATTGATGTTATAACCAGGTTTTTATACATGAAGGGGATGTTGCGTTATTTTGTACTGATTGAACTCATGTTTGTATACATTTGTATCACATCCCAGGTTTGTACCTCAAGAGATTGATCTCATGTTTGTATACCTCCAGTTTTCTACCTCAAGAGATTGAACTCACGTACGTATACCTCAAGTTTTGCACCTCAAGAGACTGAAATCGCATTTGTGTACATTTGTGTCATACTCAAGTTTCTGTACCTCGAGAGAGATTGTTATTTTGTACCGGTTGATGTCGTACTCCATTTTTTACATGTAGCATCATTATTATCCGCAATGATATTGTTGTCACCTTTAATGGAATCTTGATCAAGTTTTTCACTGTAACCTCTTGCACATTTCAAAAGTTTCAAATAAAGCATTTTCACAACATCACTGTTTGTGGTTCCTGGTTTGTATGAGTATTTAAGACCCATAAGATAAATTCCGCCCCACTGGTTGCGTGTCAACAGAGGCGGTCCTTTGTGGGGACATCCGCATAGCTGGGTTTTGTACTATATACAGTATCCGGAAATCCTTAGATTCCAGACTTGCTGCGTACCAACAGCGGCTAGCTGGTTCTGTAGTATATACAGTCTCCGTCGATCGTTAGATTCCGGCCATTGGTTGCGTACCAACAGCGACAGTCAGTCCTTTGTGGGGAACATCCTCATCGCTGGTTTTTGTACTATATACAGTATCAACGAATCTTTGGTTTCCTGACGATTGGTTACACACCAACAGCGACTAGTCGGCTTTTGTGCTATATCTCTCCGTGGATTACAGTAAACGTTAACCGAAATGATGCTTAGTAGGCATTATCGAGTGGCCAATTATCTCATGGCACACAAGGATGACTTCCGATGGGTATTGGACAAACTACCATATGCCGTATATTCACGTGACACAAAACGAGCTATAGATCATATGTTGGCAAACTGGGATGCTGAGATGGTCACAGAATATCCTGAGTATCTGATCGACACACTGCGTTGGAACTTAGGTGAAAATAAGACAATTAAGATTGTGAGCAATCTGATTAAAGGACACAAGCCCGGGACTATTCTGGACTACAAGATCGACACGAGAAAACTGATGAACCAACATAAGCTCAGTGAAGACTATTGCTCGGTCAGCATCGCATCCCAGCTGGTAGACATACTGTATCGTTTGAGCTCATGTGAATTAATGCGTTTTAAGAAACTGTTGTCGTGGGAAATCGTCGTGGGACTAGGTCACATTCCTTGCGGGCGCCTGGAGGATATTTCCTTGACGCAAATTGCTGATAAAATTTTACAAAACTACGGGAGGTTATCTAAGGTTGTGACGATTCTAATCTTAGACACGATAGAACGCAGTGACCTGATTGGACTGTTCGATTGAACACTTGGATTGAAGAGTTGACCTGGCCGTATGAT
Source organism: Pholidichthys leucotaenia (assembly GCA_020510985.1). Classification (NCBI taxonomy): domain Eukaryota; kingdom Metazoa; phylum Chordata; class Actinopteri; order Cichliformes; family Pholidichthyidae; genus Pholidichthys; species Pholidichthys leucotaenia. The sequence goes on along the minus strand of CM035842.1, from coordinate 225,657,693 downwards.
TTCTCTGCCATGGATTGGCTTTATGTCTCTTAAATGAAAGCAAATGTACTAATGGTGTGACAATAAACACAATGTGATTACGTGTGATCTGTGACTTCTTGTCTTATATGAAAGCTTATCTACTAATGGTGTAACATAAACACAGTGTGATGACTCGTGGTTTGTGAGTGTTTCGCTGTTAGAAAAGAACCCTTACGAGAGTCATCGAACATCCATCCATCCATCCATCTTCTACCGCTTTTCCGGAGGTCCGGGTCGCGGAGGCAGCAGCCCAAGCAGAGAAGCCCAGACCTCCCTCTCCCCAGCCACCTGCTCCAGCTCTTCAGAGGGGACACCAAGGCGTTCCCAGACTAGCTGGGAGACATAGTCTCTCCACCGAGTCCTGGGTCTGCCCCGGGGTCTCCTCCCAGTGGGACGTGCCTGAAACACCTCAAGTGGGAGACGTCCAGGAGGCATCCTAATCAGATGCCCATACCACCTCAACTGACTCCTTTCAATGTGGAGGAGCAGCGGTTCCACTCTGAGCCTCTCCCGGATGACTGAGCTCCTCACCCTATCTCTGAGGGTGAGTCCAGCAATCCTACGGAGAAAGCTCATTTCAGCCGCTTGTATCCGCGATCTCGTTCTTTCGGTCATTACCCAAAGCTCGTGACCATAGGTGAGAGTAGGAACGTAGATTGACTGGTAAATCGACAGCTTTGCCTTAGAACTAAGCTCCCTCTTCACCACAACAGACCGGTACAATGTCCGCATCACTGCAGATGCTGCTCCAATCCGTCTGTCGATCTCTCGCTCCATTTTCCCCTCACTCGTGAACAAGACCCCAAGATACTTAAACTCCTCCACTTGGGGCAGGAGCCTGTCCCCAACCCGGAGAGGACAATCCACCTTTTTCCGGCTGAGGACCATGGACTCGGACTTGGAGGTGCTGATTCTCATCCCAGCCGCTTCACACTCAGCGGCAAACCGTCCCAGCAAGAGCTGTAGGTCATTGCTGGATGAAGCCAACAGGACAACATCATCTGCAAACAACAGAGATGAGATCCTGTGGTTACCAAGCATGACACCCTCCATTCCCTGGCTGCGCCTAGAAATCCTGTCCATAAAAATTATGAACAGGACCGGTGACAAAGGGCAGCCCTGGCGGAGTCCAACTCTCACTGGGAATGACTCCGACCGAGTGTTGGCAATACGAACTAAACTCTCACAACGGTCGTACAGAGACCGAATAGCTCGTAACAACAAGCCCGATACCCCATACTCCCGAAGCACCCCCCACAAAAATCCACGAGGGACGCGGTCAAATGCCTTCTCCAAGTCCACAAAACACATGTAAACTGGTTGGGCAAACTCCCACGAACCCTCAAGAATTCTCGAGAGGGTAAAGAGCTGGTCCGATGTGCCACGGCCAGGACGAAAACCACATTGCTCCTCCTGAATCCGAGGTTCGACCAACGGCCGGACTCTCCTCTCCAGTACCTTGGCATAGACCTTCCCAGGGAGGCTGAGGAGTGTGATCCCTCTAAAGTTGGAGCACACCCTCCGGTCCCCTTTTTTGAAGAGAGGAACCACCACCCCGGTTTGCCATGCCAAAGGCACTGCCCCCGACCTCCACGCAATGTTGCAGAGGCGTGTCAACCATGACAACCCAACAACATCCAGGGCCTTGAGGTATTCGGGGCGAATCTCGTCCACCCCCGGGGCCCGGCCACCAAGGAGATTTTTAACCACCTTGGCGACCTCAGCCCCTGTGATAGGCGAGTCATCCCCCTTGTCCCCAAACCCTGCTTCCTCTGTGGAAGGCGTATCAGCGGGATTGAGGAGATCCTCGAAGTATTCCTTCCACCGCCCGACGATATCCCCAGTTGAAGTCAACAGTGTCCCATCCGCACCATACACAGTGTGGACGGGGAGCTGCTTTCCCCTCCTGAGCCGCCGAACAGTTTGCCAGAATCTCTTTGAAGCCGACCGAAAGTCTTGTTCCATGGCCTCACCGAACTCCTCCCATACCCGGGTTTTTGCTTCAGCAACCACCCGAGCTGCACTCCGCTTGGCCTGCCGGTACACCTCAGCTGCTTCGGGAGTCCCACAAGCCAACCAAGCTTGATAGGACTCCTTCTTCAGCTTAATGGCCCCCCTCACCACTGGTGTCCACCACTTGGTTCGGGGGTTGCCACCACGAGATGCACCGACCACCTTGCGGCCGCAGCTCTGGGCCGCCGCTTCAACAACAGAGGTGGAGAACATGGCCCATTCAGACTCCATGTCTCCAGACTCCCTCGGAATGTGGTTGAAGTTCTTCCGGAGGTGGGAGTTGAAGACCTCCCGGACAGGGGCCTCAGCCAGACGCTCCCAGCACACCCTCACTATACGTTTGGGTCTACCAGGTCTGAATGGCTTCCTCCCCTGCCATCGGATCCAACTCACCACCAGGTGGTGATCAGTTGACAGCTCTGCACCTCTCTTTACTCGGGTGTCCAAGACATACGGTCATCGAACATGGTTGGCCATAATGATGACTACGCTTATTGGTGGCTGACCGGCAGAGACGACTGGATCAAAATATCATTGATAGCTGCTCCCCTGATGATTGTATTTGGGTTAGTCATGATCACTTATAGGATATGCAGCAAACGTACTTCCTACATTTACAAACCTTGCTCTCAGTCACATGACGCTGTGTATAAAAGTACCACATGTGCCGTGAATGACAAGGCCTCCAGTGGATACAATAATGAATACGTTGTGGGACCACAAGACTCCTCGGTCCTTGGGATATCGCAGATACGCGTAAAGGTAACGCGCACAGAGATGGCTAGAGAGATATATAGAGAGATATATTGGTTGATTAAATATCTCAATGGTCCTTTTGCAGAACACAAAGGAGAGCAAAGTGTAAAGACAACCGCCGAGAACCACGGTGTGATTACAGCGACAAAGCGATGTTATTCATCAGTGAGATCTGCTGTTCAGCCACTCCTCAGCCCCGTCCTGTGTGATATGATGTCTTGGAATTTAACTACAATGAATAATAAACATCATCTTAGACCATTTGGAAAGCTTGCTTTATTATACGCTTATATTGTGGTGTCATGAAAACGTTTCATTTTAACACGTCTTGTCTTTTCTGCACACGTCGCACAAAGGGAATGGATACATGCCATATACAAACAGTATCAAGGTCACGATTATGATACTCCTCAGCCGCGTCCTGTGTTATATGATATCTTGGAATTTACTACAATGAATAATAAACAGCATCTTAGACCATTTGGAAAACTTTCTTTATTATACGCTTATACTGTGGTGTTATGACAACGTTTAATTTTAACACGTCTTCTCTTTTCTGCACACCTCGCACAAAGGGAATGGATGCCATATGCAAACAGTATCAAGGCCACGATTATGATAAGTGTCATGCTCCATGTACACAGTTGGCTTCCATCAGGTGGCAGGGTGGTGCTGTTATATGTCTTGTTACCACCAAAGGGTATCATGATGTAATCTTCGGTGACGTTAGAGAACAGTTTCGGATCAAGGCCAGTGTTCTACCCGCGGCCTTGTTCTTAGCTTCTTTTTCTGAGGTTCCAGTGCCTAGAGTGAAAAGAGATTGTGTACGCGTAAGGTTTATGCTATATAAAAGTGTACGTAGCACAAGTGGATTTATGCGATTGAGCTTACTCACCGTGTAGGGTTGTGACGATGTGATCGTTTCGATTGGCGGCCAGTGATATTTTGACTTTACAGTAACAAATGTACCGATGATCGCCCTTCATAAGCGTAATGATGTCGTACGTTGGCACACACCAATCGTTTTTGCGACACAGTTCCTGGAATGAAAATGTAAAATACATAAATGTGTCTATATGTTATTATTTCTGAAGTGATAATCACCACACACGTAACATACTTCCAATTCTCCGACGTGATCGTCACGATCTCCGCCACTGTGTCTTTTGGATGACTCGTCACATGTTTGCGATGGTTTGCCGTGTACGCCAATGACACGGTTATCCGGTCGGCAAAGATGTGAAGAGTGTTTAGGGCGCTCTCCGTCACAGCGTCCTTGTGTTAGTGAAGGATGAGATGCCGCGTCATAGGCGTCAGTGTGTTGCACGGAGGCGGCACTTTTGGGTGCCAAAGTGCCAATTTCACTACGGGACACAGCGACCGCCGACTCGGTGCTATCGTCGTGACGGTCTAGCGACGACAGTAACATTTTTGCAGCGCTAGCCTTTGCTTCCTTTTTTGTCTTTCCCGAACCCGTAGCCGTGAGAGAGTGGTCATGTGAAAGGTGAACTCTGACAGTGTGAGTTGGAGTATGAGATGGTCCTTGAGTCGTTGCCTCGTATAGCACTGTCGACCTGGTGCTATCGGCGTATTCTTTGAGCGCACCAATCCAATTAGTGGTCATGACAGTGACTCAAAGCTTAACCTTCTGTAATAACGTTGAGGGCCGATGTCGCGGAGAGCAGTGCGAATCCCTAGGCTAACAGGAGTGATGTTGCGTAGTCTCGGCTGTAAGAGTGTACCGACCTACCTACTGCTCAAAGTGCCGACCTTACAATAAAGTGCCGACCTACCGACTATTCAAAGTCCCGACCTGCGCGTATCCTGCGCTTACATCTAGAGTCCTCCTTACTCCTCACGCCAGACAGGAAGAACCGAGCTTACAGCAAACGGCCATTTGACGCTTCATTGTAATCACCGTTAAGGCTTAAGCGGTGTTGCGGGGGTAACTAAAATTATCAAAGGCCAAAGGCCGTCGCTTCAGCCGAACTATCATGGACGTGAAGCCGACAGGGTTTACGATCTACAAGAGGAGTGGTTCATACCACTATGTTCCCAATCATAACGAAATCGTAATCAGAGATAACTGCGTCTGGACATTTCCACCTCGACCTGATCACATGAAATCCGGTGACTTTGAGAATTGCGTGAGTTATTTAGAAGTCACGGGATTTGAACTGTTACCGGCTTTCCTCGAGGCCAGGGCTCGCGGTATTCTGAGTGGACCGAGGGAACTAGAATGTCTGCTTGACACACAAATAGCACAAACGTGTGCCGTGATGCCTAATGTGCCATCGCACAAAATTGCACGTAAAATTGGCACGACCGTTGCCTACGCACTCCTGGATCTGATCGAGGGTTTCAATGTGGCATATATCAAGAAAGACAAAGAGAGGATATTCCCGTTACTCTTCTCCCATAGGGTGAAGTGTTCCGCGTGTCACATGGAGCCCTTCGCTCGTTACTACTGGCCCCGGAAGTGGCATTCTAGAGTGCCACTAGTGCCAGAACTCATACAGTGGTGCATGAGGTCTTTCCGATGGTCCGTGTGCATGGACATCGAGAACAGATACGTGTCGAAGACCAGGTGGCCATCGATCTCCCCGGTGCTCTTCAGAGAGACCGAGGTAGGTTGGCCACGTGTGGTAAGCGGCTGTACATCCATGGAATTGTGGACCATGCCTAATGACTACAGCGTGATCTACGTAAAAGGCCACGGGCTGCCTCACGCATCTTTGGAAATGACCCGTTACATACTAAGAAACATATCCGATATCGTAGGCGAGTCCATTAAAGCGGTATCGACAGGAGATATGACTGTGTCCTATTCGATAGGAAGCCATTATTGCTCATATCTCGGGGTTTCCTGGTTTTACCCGGTAAATCCTTGCAACTCTTGCGCTGTATTCTCTCGGTTTAGTACACACCCTAGCTTGAGGGTCGAACCCACTGTTAAACTCTCCTGAGAAACCATGAGGACTGGCTACAGCATTATTATGCAACATCCCTCTGCCGTCTTGTGTCCGGGAATCGGGTTGGCAACTGCATATCATCGTATCAGACGGACGCAAAACTGATGAGGACGTAACATCCTTTGTGAAACAACTTTGGGAAAGCTACAAGTATTTCTTTGGTTCTACATGGGTACCCAGGCAATCGATAAGTGCAAAATATGATGAAGCGGACTTTGACAGTAACCGAGGGTACCTTGTACTACGATCTCTCGACCGAGAGAGCACAAGTGGAAGCCGTGAATGGGAGCGTGCGTCTGTTGACAATGTCATAACGGCCGTCCGGAGTAGCAAGCCTGCTCTAGGAAGCGTATTCCGTACCTCTCAACAGGACAGAGAATATCTACACGACTTGTCTGGTGGAGAGAAGATAAAGTTTAGAATGTCAGTTTAGCGTCCCTTTTTTTTTTACATACCATAGAGTTTCACCTATAATGTGCTGGTATGACAATAAAGACATTGTGAATCCCGTTGCCCGTGTCACACCCTATACTGATTTAGACTTGTTTGTACGTAGAAGCCTGGTATAGAAAGTAAATGCACCGTAAACCCATTGCCTGTGTGTGTATGACATCCTTTGTTTATTTAGACACGTACAGTATGTATGTACATAACCTAGTATGACAAGACAATATAAATCCCATTGCCTGTGCCGCATCATGTACTGATTTAGACTTGTTTGTACTATGACAATAAAGACATTGTAAATCTGTTGCCCGTATGACATCCTTTATTGAGTTAGACATGTTTGTACTTAGACATTGTAAATCCCACATCCTTTATTGAGTTAGACATGTATGTGCACAGAAAACCCTATAAACATCATTACACATACACATGTGCAAAATAAAGCTGTCGTGTGATTTACTGTTGGGTAGGGACATATAGTCATCGCTTCCACACAGATCACGGTATTTGAAAGTGAACCAGTGTGTCAACAGATGAAGATCTTGTGAACAAACAGAGCTTTTGCTTTGCAGATATGACAAGTAAGTGTCCTCTTGTGTCTGTCAAGCAGCTGAACCACGCACTCGCGGCACAGACAGTGACCACAGCCTCCCATCGTAAACTCCAGCGGGGCACTGAGACACACGGCACACTTAGAATCGTTGGGTGGAGGAAAATCTTCCTTTAGCATGCGTATGAGCGAATCCTCCTCTGTCCTGGCAACCTTTGTGGGAGACATGTATACCGGTTCAGTCATAGATTGGCGGCCTTGGGGACCGATTCGGAGAGGCATGACCGGAGGCTCGCATGGCCGATTGTTCAGGGTGTATACCACGTTAAACGTACCAAATTCCCTGTACGAGTCATGCATGAGTTGTTCGGCCGTCAGCTTCAAGGAAAAGCATTTACCGTCACACATTAGAGAGTACGCATTCTCCTTTGTTTCGCCACCAAAGCAGCTCAGCGCCAAGCTATTGGCCACCGTGTCCTTGTAAAAGAGGGGAACCAAGGTCGTGCGGACGCTGTTGCAGCCCAGACCCCTGACAGCCGCGTTGTCGCTGCCGATCAATATCTTATTACCATCTGAAGCACTGTCATCAAGCTTCCTTTTGCGACGTTGAGGCCTTTGAGGCCTGAGTGCAATGTAGAGCGAAGAGCACACATCCAGATCGGCTGGATAATCTACACGCACGGGTTCTTTGGTGTCGATTTTGTAGAGTCTGAGTGTGAGCCGTGATCCTGGTGGTAGCACTTTGACTGGAAAGTAAGCACTGACAGTTCCCAATGATAGCCAATTGTGACTTTGATGACGGGCAACGTCGAAAAAGATTCCAAGGTTGTCCAGCTTAAAATTTCTTCTTTTCAGAAGCGAACGGAGACTCTTGGGAAAAAGGTCGAGAAGTTTTTCTTTTAGAAATGTGTATACGTTCAGGTGCACCAGTTGGTTTCTTTCTGTTGTTCTTATTGTGTCATTACTCCACAGGTCTCTGGAGTATGATGAATCTCGGTTAGCTGACCATGTAAAACAAAGGCTCGTAGATTCACCTAGATCATGAGGACTCTGCACTTTGTTTAACAGATACATAGAATCAAATTTTGATATAGCTCTATCCAGTTCACTTGCCATGTTGACAGACTGGTGTCGTGCACTTTGTGTAAGGTGAACCTGGGTACTTTGAGCCGGCTGAGAGAAATTGTAAATTGTTTAAAAGAAAAGCAAGGTCGGGACTTAGCCTCGGGAGGGAAACCTTATCAAGGTGATGAAATAGGAAGGTCGGTGAAGAAGTCTTTGGTCGGAAAATTTGCGCATGGTCGGGATCTGTGAGTCGGCTGAGAGAAATTGGAAATTGTTAAAAAAAAAAAGCAAGGTCGGTGCTTAGCGTCGGGAGGGAAACCTTGTCAAGGTGGCGAAATAGGAAGGTCGGTGAAGAAGTCTTTGGTCGGGAAAAATTGCACATAGTCGGAAAAATTGGAAGGTCGGGGCCGATTGGAGATTGGTCCACAGCGATCATAAAAGATGGAGCCTTGTGTTAGGATGGCTAACCCGCAGAGCTGCTATCTCCATGATCATACTGGTGTATACATGAAATTAAATTTCAAAAGTCAAAGCTCGGCCTGGATTTTTCTCTTTTTTTTTTGGCCCAGCAATTTTATATACTTACAAAAGACAACTGTCCTAGTGTGAAATAGCTTCTAAGATGGCATGTTCTAAAGCGACTTCAGAGCTTCTAGCATGTCGAGACCAGCTCCTGGTAGACCGGAATCCCAGTTGCGATTTGAAAAAAAGCCAGTAAGTGTTTTTGTTCAGCTTTAGCTTCTTTTTTTTTGTTTTATTAAATCCCAATTTTCTTTCAAAGGATCGTGTAACCTGTATTTATTATATCCGCAGCTCTAAACTGACTGGAAAGCGAATCAAACAGTTCTGCCTGGACGAAGCAAAGAAAGCTAAAAGTTGTCATGATTACCACAACTGCCTAATGATGACCATCGGACCGAAAGACGGAAAGATAGGAAATCTCTTCAGGATAAAATACCTCAAGGAGAAAAGACTGGGTGCACCCTATGTCAGGCTGACATGTCTTACAGACTGCATCGATGATGACTGGCCCTGCTACCCCCACAAAGATTGTTGTGGAGATCTGCACATTAAACGGGTGGTATGTATGCCGGTTAGAATCCTTCTAGATCTGCTGCACCTTATGAAGACCGGCAACTTGAAAATCGCAGATGGTTATTCCGAATGCTACTATGACAACATGAATCGTGGTGATGTCCACGTTGATGTTTCTGGAAAATCTGTGTATTTTGAGCTATTCCTCGAGAAAGAAGATAGGCTCGGCATAATGAAACTGCCACGCAACATGGCTGTTGATCAGAAACATGGTAAAGTACCGGAAAAAATGAATGAGATGTTGGGCATATACAAGCAGAGTCGAGGGGGTGTGTTTCTTTCAACTCAAGGCGATGAGATCTCGCGTTGCAAAGAAGGCGACGACGAGGAATTCGGTTTCATCTTCCCCTTGTGTCACAGCGGACAGTTTGCACAAGTGATCGACTGTCTGCACAAATGGCTTTGGCATGAGTATGAGACCAAAGACCTGGTGATCAAGTGCAACGTCCCCAAACGCATGACTCTCTTCCCCATGCCCCGAGAAGAGGATAACTACGTTTACAGCGAGTACACTCTGGCAAACTACTGGCCTGAGCTATCTGCCTCGGAGCTCGAAGACCTGACTAGGTGCGAGGGCCCGGTAAACGTGACTATGGTTCCGGACAACGATGAAGTTCCCAACGTTAGATATCACGTCGGTAGCCGCTAACAGCGCAGCGTGTCTATGGACGTGCAATATTGGGGAAGGTGTTGTTCCGCTTCAATATTGTTATATTATGTGATTATGTAAAACCTTTATCTCTTTCATTCCCTATGCTCAGTATAAGTTTTTTTTTTTCAAATGATATATATATATATTACTTTTGCATGATAATGAACCGGGTCTTTTTCCTGTGTATATAATGTGGGTTTATAGTGTCTGTGCAAACATCGAATGTTAAATAAAAATCCCAGTAACACGAGTTTATGCCTCTTCTGTTTACTAAAGGGTTCTGTGTTAGCTGCTTTTTGGTGATGAGGCATTTCTTTCAATAAAATACAACAAGTCCACACACTAAATTCGTATTCCAGTGTTATCTGTTACCTGTACTCCTGCGAGCTGAATTCTTGATAACGCATGGCTTATTGGTTTATTGTATATACATACGCCGCCGACACAGGGAGAATACAGGATACAAATACAAAAAACAAAGACACTCACCCCAAAATCGAGTGTGCTTCTGCCTGTACTCCTGCAAGCTGAATTCTTGGAAGATAACACATGCGGCCGGTTTATTGTATATATACGCCGCCGACACAGGGAGAATACAGGATGCAAATACAAAAAAAAAAAGACACTCACCCCGAAATCGACGAGCCCCTGGTTCCCCCAAATTTTTTTTTTAATTTTTTCACTCAGCCCCTTCCCCCCGAGGTCACCGGGTGTCCCCGTTAACCCTTGTGTGACCCCCGGGGGTCACCCGGACCCCACCTCCTCGTATCTTGTCCCAGCGCCCCCTAGCGGTCTGGGTGTGTGTTTGGCGGCGGTGGTTAGACCGGAAACTCAACCCACTATATCGACATCCCCCCCCCCCCCATCGCATCATAGCGCCCCCCTAGCGTCCTGGGGTGGGGTAGTGGGGGTGGGGGTCAAGAAGACCCCCCGTCGCCACCAAAAGCCGGAAACCCCAACCCCAAGACCCCTCCATCATATCATAGCGCCCCCTAGCGTCCTGGGGTGGGGTAGTGGGGGTGGGGGTCAAGAAGACCCCCCGTCGCCACCAAAAGCCGGAAACCCCAACCCCAAGACCCCTCCATCATATCATAGCGCCCCCTAGCGGTCTGGGTGTGTGTTTGGCGGCGGTGGTTAGACCGGAAACTCAACCCACTATATCGACATCCCCCCCCCCCCCATCGCATCATAGCGCCCCACTAGCGTCCTGGGGTGGGGTAGTGGGGGTGGGGGTCAAGAAGACCCCCCGTCGCCACCAAAAGCCGGAAACCCCAACCCCAAGACCCCTCCATCATAGTCACTTATTAGTGTTCAGCAGTCTGACGGCAGAGGGGAAGAAGCTGCGAAATCCTATGAGAAAAAATAGCCTTCCTATAGGAAACCAAAGAAATGACAGTGGTTTGAGTCGACGATGAATTTGGAGGAAATTTTCACCAGAAGGGACTCTACGCCTGGAATCAAACCCAATAAATTTATAGGGATCACACATGTCAGCTTGTGTATAGAGAATGTTTTGGGGTATCCATTTCTTTATTTTTGTCTAAATTGTCCAAGCATCGTACATACTTCTGTGCAATACGTGATGTATGGGAGCATTAATGAATGTTAAAAAAAAAGTGTATATAGTGTTTCTTTTTTTGGGACGGGAGAGAAACGTCAGGTCTCTATCCTGTTAAAATATAAGTCAGTGGAATGCAGAGAGTGAGTGCACTGCGTTTGTCTATGAGCGCGCGCGCACACACACACACACACACACACACACACACACACACACACACACACACACACACACACACGCTCACACGGGGACAGTTTCTTTCCTCATTTCATCACTCTGAAACACACGCTCTCACACACATGCATACATCCTTGTATGCGTTGTGCATATTTGGTCAGCTGTGTGCTCTCTCACACACAGAGAGATTGGTGGTCAGGGGCTGTCCACACACGCACACACGTTTGAGTCAATGATGAAGAATGTTTGGGCATTTATTCTTTTATTTAGCTTTATTTACCTTTTATTTATTTATGTTATATACCTAAACTCAGTGTAAATGGTGTAGAGATTGAAAGGGTATCCGAAACTAAATTTCTTGCAGTAATAATTGATAATAAACTGTGTTGGAAGTCACATATTAATTATATTAAGGGTGAAGTATCCAAATCAATTGCAATATTACACAGAGTGAAATATTTGCTGAATCGACCCACACTATATACCTTGTATCATTCATTAATGCTCCCATACATGACATATTGTAATGAAGTATGGGGAATACATATAAAACAAACATACATCCGCTCTTTACGCTTCAAAAGAGAGCTATTAGAATAATAAACAAAGCGGCTTACAGGGAACCAACAAACCCACTTTTTCTTAAACCAAAAGCTCTCAAGTTGAAAGATCTGGTTGACTTTAAAACTGCAATAATAATAATAATGTTCAAAGTGAAGAATCTATCACTGCCCGCAAATATCCAAAAGTTGTTCCAAATAAGGGAGAGACAAAATCACTTCAGAGGAACATGTATATTTCAAAAGCCTACAGTGAGAACTACCACCAAGCAACACTGTGTCTCAGTGCAAGGAGTCAGATTACGGAACGATTTTGGACCCGAATTAAAATCATGTACAACGCTTGGACAATTTAAACAAAAACTAAAGGAAGAAATACTCCAAACATATATATGTACAAGATGACACGTAAAATCACATAAGGATTGTCATATCCAGTCTGCGTTGTGCTGTTACTTAGTTGTTGTTGGGTTTTTTTTTTGTCACATTTTGTCTTAGCTTTGTTCTGAATTGTAATCGCTCTTGTTTTGTTTTGTTTTTTTTTCCTTTGAATTCTTGGATGGAATATGGGTGGGCAATATAAGCTGCGGCTTCAGCCATCACCCATTTCGGATAACATTTGTTGAACTGTATAATCAGAGGAGTCACTGTCTAATTTGGCCTTGTTGGATTTTCATTTCCCCCTTTTGCTATATTATTCAGTTCCTTTTAACCTGTACTATCCGAAACAAATAAAGATTCATTCATTCATAAATAAATAAAGATTCATTCATTCATTTGAGTTTAAACCACCCGTCACAGGAACAGTTTCTTTCCTCAAGCCATCGTCACTGTGATGAACTCCCAACATTCACCTAGTCCTACCTGTTTGCTGTACTCATGACTTTTCATCCATTATTACATTGCACATAAGTCTCACACTGCTTTTTACTTCGTTCACATTATGTCACCGAATCTGATTTCACATTGAAATACTGTATGACTGTATATTTTTTTTTTCCATATATTTCTGCAAAGTGTGGATAGTCTGAGTAAATAACTGCATATATTCCTGTATACCGTATATTTGCATCTTTAAAAATAAACTAATCAGCCAAGACATAAAATGAACGAGCGATGACGTCTGGGGAGGAAAAAATCCCTCCGAGGCCAGAAAATGCTACAATTACCTACTACTCCTTACAGACCCATAAAACGGACAAGAGATTACGTCTTGGGGATGGGGGGGGGGGGGGGGGGTCCTTCACGAAACCGGGCCGTAGTGCCGTACTCATGACTTTTCATCCATTATTACATTGCACATACGTCTCACACTGCTTTTTACATAAAATGAACGAGCGATGACGTCTGGGGGAGAAAAATCCCTCCGAGGCCAAAAAATGCTACAATTACCTACTACTCCTTACAGACCCATAAAACGGACAAGAGATTACGTCTTGGGGATGGGGGGGGGGGGGGTCCTTCACGAAACCGGGCCGTAGTACCAAGGTCCAGTCGCGAACTTGCCCATCGTCCCCCGAGGACGGACGACAGGAAGTCACGTTACTAAGGGTCCCTCGCTTCGGGTCCGTGACTGCCAATTCCCTCGAGGACGAAAAAAAAAAAAAAGAAGCCCAAGGACCTCACTCTCTTTTCTTTCCCTCTCGCTCGCTCCCTAGCATCTCTACGACATGTCGCTCACGCGTCCATGGACCGGGAGGAAAGAGGAAGAAGAAGACGAAGAAGAAATAGAAGTAGAAGTAGAATCCCCCTCTCCCGTCGTGTCTTCTTCTTCTTTTTCGGTCCCGTACCGGCTCCGCAGTACCACGGGGGCGACGATTACGAGTCGGTATATGCGAAGCGGCACCGCTCCACGGGACCCCGCTGCGATACCGGACCGCGAGCGACTCCCGACGTCCCCGAGAGCCCGCCGAGACAAAGACCGCGGGGACGTCGAGGAAGGACAACTGCAACACGAAGAAGAAGAAGAAGAAGAAGAAGAAGAAGAAGAAGAAGAAGAAATAGAAGTAGAAGTAGAATCCCCCTCTCCCGTCGTGTCTTCTTCTTCTTTTTCGGTCCCGTACCGGCTCCGCAGTAGCACGGGGGCGACGATTACGAGTCGGTATATGCGAAGCGGCACCGCTCCACGGGACCCCGCTGCGATACCGGACCGCGAGCGACTCCCGACGTCCCCGAGAGCCCGCCGAGACAAAGACCGCGGGGACGTCGAGGAAGGACAACTGCAACACGAAGAAGAAGAAGTAGAAGAAGAAGAAGAAGAAGAAGAAGAAGAAGAAGAAGAAGAAGAAGAAGTAGTAGAAGAAGTAGACGAAGAAGACGACAAAGAAGAAGAAGAAGATGGAGAAGAAGACGAAGGTGAAGAAGAGGAGTCTGATACAGGGGAGGACGACGAGGAAGAAGACGAGGAATCGGACATAGAGGAGGACGACGAGGATGATGAAGAAGAAGAAGAAGAAGAAGAAGAAGAAGAAGGAGGAGGACAGTATCACTATGACTATCGCGACGCTCCCGCAGAATCGATGACCTCGAGTCGAGGGAACATCACGTGGAGCTCGAGGCCCGCCCCGCAGTCGCGGCAGCGCGGGCGCCGACGTCGGCCTCGACTTGAGCGCCAGGGCCCCACGGGGACGGCGCGCGAGGCCGTCGCGGACGTGGCCTCGGCGTTCCTCGCTTACTTTCAGCCCGAGCTGGAGGACGAGGTGATCGCCATGACCAACCTGGAAGGCGCCAGGAGGACGTCGCGAGGGCTCGACGGGTGGAGGCCCATGGATCGGACCGACCTGCGCGCCTACGTGGGGCTGCTGATCCTCGCGGGCGTGTACAGGTCGCGAGGCGAGGCGTGCGAGAGCCTCTGGGACGCCGAGAGCGGACGCCCCGTCTTCCGGTCCGTCATGTCCCTCAAGACCTTCCGCTCGTACTCGAGCGTCCTGCGTTTCGACGATCGCGACACCAGAGAGGCCAGACGCTATTCCTCTTCTCCTTCCTCTTCTTCTTGTTCCTCATCGGGAGACAAGCTGGCGCCCATCAGGCGCGTGTGGGACGCGTGGCAGAGGAGGCTGTCGCTCCTGTACGAGCCCGGACCCGAGGTCACCGTGGACGAACGACTGGTTCCCTTTAGGGGTAAGTAGCCGTGGTGTTGGGTGTAAAAAAAAAACAAAAACAAAAAATATAGAAATCTAACTGCGTCTCTCTCTCTCTCTCTCTCTCTCTCTCTCTCTCTCTCTCTCTCTCTCTCTCTCCCCCCCCCCCCCCCAAAAAAAAAAAAATTAATCCACTTTCTCTTGGTCGTTTGTTTGTTTTCTTTTCCTTTGTGTAACCCCCACCCCCACCCCCTCCCCAGGTCGCTGTCCCTTCAGACAGTACATGCCCAGCAAGCCCGCCAAGTACGGCATCAAGCTGTGGGTGACGTGCGACGCCCGCTCCAGCTACGCGTGGAAGATGCAGGTCTACACCGGCAAACCCGAAAGGGGAGGTCTCCCCGAAAAGAACCTGGCCACCCGAGTCGTCCTCGAGCTCACCGAGGGACTGGGACCCGGGCGGAACGTCACCTGCGACAACTTCTTCACGTCCCACGAGCTCGCGCGCAGGCTCCTCGCCGAACGGGGCCTGACCCTGCTGGGGACCCTGCGCGTCAACAGGCCCGAGATCCCGCGAGAGCTGCTCGACGTCAGGGGCAGGGCGGTCGGCTCCTCGTCCTTCGCGTTCTCCTCGTCCGGGGCTCCCGACGTCGCCCTGGTGTCCTACCTCGCCAAGAGGAACAAGAACGTGCTGCTCCTCGCCACCGCCGACAGGTACCTGCGAGGCCCGCTGCTGAGCGACCGCGCCGATCGCAAACCCCTCGCGGTGCTCCACTACAATCGCACCAAGGGAGGCGTCGACAACCTAGACAAGGTCGCGGCCACGTACAGCTGCAGGAGAAAAACCTGCCGCTGGCCCCTGGTCCTGTTCCACAACATGGTGGACGTTTCTGCGTACAACGCCTTCGTCCTGTGGCGGGAGCTCAATCCCGCGTGGATGGCCGGCAGACGCAACAGGCGCAGGTTGTTCACGGAACAGCTGGGCAAGGCGCTCGTGGCCCCGCTCGTGATCAGGAAGAGGAGGAGAGAGAGGGCGAGGGAGAGGGCGAGGGAGAGGGAGAGGATCCCCCGCCGCGGCGACGACGACGACGACGACGATGACGACCCCGAGGCCGCCTCGCGAGGAGGAGTACCCCCGCGGTCTTTGGAAGAAAAGAGGAAGAGGTGTCGCGTGTGTCCCAGGAGCAAGGACATCAAGACCAAAACGGTGTGCCGTGGGTGTCGCTTGCACGTGTGCGGAAGATGCGCGCTCAAGTACTGCCCCGCCTGCGCTCCCGCCAGCCGCGGTCCTCTCGCCTCCTCCTCCTCCTCCTCCTCCTCCTCCTCCTCGGTCGAATAGCAAGTCCTCCACAAACCACCGGGTGGGTAGATCGACTGTCTATTCCTTGGAAAAAAAAATACAAAAGGGGGGGTCATATCGACCCCATCTCACCCAAAACACCGAGGTGGGGGTGGGGGGGTCTAGTCGACCCCCACCCCCATCCACAAGTCCTCAACACAAAACCACCCGGAGATCAACTATCTATTCCTTGGAGAGAAAAAAAAAAAGCAAGCGGGGGGTCGATATGACCCCCTCAGAAAAATAGAAAGGGGGTCCATATGACCCCCTCCGAGGTGGGTGGGGGGGGGGGGGTCTAGTCGACCCCCACCCCTCACCCCAAGTCCTCAACACAAAACCACCCGGAGATCAACTATCTATTCCTTGGAGAGAGAGAGAGAGAGAGAGAGAGAGAGAGAGAGAGAGAGAAAAGCAAGTGGGGGGTCAATATGACCCCCTCAGAAAAATACAAAGGGGGTCCATATGACCCCCTCTCATCCAAAGTCTCAAGGTTGGGGGGTCTAGTCGACCCCGAGACCACCCCCCTCCTTCCTCGATGAACCACTGGGGAGATCAGCCATCTATTCCATGGAAAAGAAACAGCGGGTCGATATGACCCCCTTGAAATATCCAAAAGGGGGGTCGAGACGACCCCCCCCCCCCTCGGAAAATACTCAGGGGGGGTCGACATGACCCCTTTCACCCAAAACCCCGAGGTGGGACACCCCCCCCCCACCTAAAAAAAAACACTGGCAGATAAACTATCCATTCTGGAAAAAAAACAAACAAAAAAAACCAGGGGTCCATATGACCCCCACCCCACCACCATCGTTATGTGGCACGTGGAAACACAAGGGTTAAATGATCTTAGAATCAACATGGACAAGAGCATGCTCTTGGTCCTGGTCTTACTGGATTCAAGCACAGTATTTGACACAGTAGACCATGCTATTCTTTTAAACAGATTGCGCAATATGATTGGCCTGTCAGGCACTCTTTCTAGCTGGTTTAAATCCTACCTCACTGGCAGAGAATTTTATGTCACCCTGGGTGAACACTCATCAAAGAGAGACAACATGGCTTGTGGTGTTTCTCAAAGTTCGATTTTAGGTCAAATTCTTTTTAGCCTTTTAACTGGCCATATTTCATGGACAGGTCACGCGCCCCCAATGGCACAGCCCAGCAACTGTGCCTGTCAACTCATTCTGACATACCTTTAACTCCCCTGCTGTACCGACGATTTGTACTGATCTGCCAGTTCAGAAGGTGGCAGGAACGCGTTGGAGGACTCATGGCTGACACGGAATACACCAAAGAAGAAGAAATCCTTCTCATTCTTCTTCCTTTTTCATTCTTTGAGCTCACAAGACCAATATGGCCACCATGCATCGTCATGCATTGCCACATAAATGACTTCGTACATGAAAAATTGCCACGGGATACAAGCGAAATTGACGTGGGATAATCCTAAGATTTTGTAGATATGGGAGAGAGTGCAAATGACTGACAGAACGCAAAATAAACACTACGATGGATGAAAATGCAGCCACCACACCAACGGGTGAGGCCCCCCCCCTTCTCCAGTGGTGTGTGACAAATTTCTTTGTTTCTTTACATTGTACTGATTTTCTGGTTCATATACTTTGAAGATAAGATAACAACCTACCCCGTAGAAAAAACAGTGTCAATAAACCAAGCCATTCTTTGTGTAAATATGTCCAAAGTCCACTTTTGACTGAGTTATGTAATTTACATAGCTGCCATGACATTATGATTACATTAGATTAGATTATTTGTTTATTTGACAGGGACAGTGCAATAAACATAGACAATTAATCAAATGACAATCAATCTGATGTGTTGCACAAAGAGTGTATAGCTATTAGCTAATTTGCAACTCTTGTCCCTGGATGGGCTTTAGAAAGGAGAAACAAGTAAAAAGAAAAAAGGAAAGGAAAAGAAAAAATGAAAACAGAATAAACAATAACCACATACATCAATGCAAAAATGATTATAAATACATTATAAATACACAATTATAAATATTATAAATATTATAAAGACATAAATATTATAAATACACAGTATAACAACCTGACTCACATTTGCCTATTTCAGGCCTCCCTCCCTTCGTCGCTCACTATAAACAAACACATTCATTCCTTCCCTTCATTCACTCTCACCCTGCAGACAATCATTTCATACATGCGTACATTCTTGTTTATTTTTCCAGCCAGTTTTTAACCTTTTTAGTGAATGTTTTAAAGTCCATTATTATTTTAGTTTCATTTGGCATTGTGTTCCAGATGTGACTGTCCTTTATAGAGAAAGCTGTTTGTCCAAATGTGGTTCTGCGGTGGAATATTTTACAGTTATTGTTAACAGAACTCCTGGTGGCTCTGCTGCTGTCCTGTCTTTGGATGAAACCAGCAAGTGGCTCGGGCACTGATTTATGGAAACATTTGAAAATTAATTTCAGAAAACAGAGGTCACTGAAACTCTCAAAACTCAATAGATTGTATTTTTTTTTAAAATATAACGGCGATGCCACCTAATGGGCTTTTTGTCCAAGATTTTTTAGAGTTTGATTATATAATGAACCTATATGTCTTATTGTGGAAGGGGCTGCTTGAGCCCAGACTGTCAAACAGTATGATATATGAGAAAAAAACCATAGAATGCATATACAGTACAGCTGCTTCGTATGGTATGTAATATCTAATTAATTTAAAGCAGTTCAGATTTTTTTTTACTGTTTTTGAAATTTTCTTTATATGAAGATTAAATTTGAATTGAGGATCTAGTACAATGCCAATGTATTTGAATTCTGTAACTAAACTGATGTCTTGATCATGTATATTAACTTTAAAACGTTGCAGGTTACATTTTTTGATTGAAAAGCACATTGAAACTGTTTTCTGAAGGTTCAGCAATAGATGGTTCTGGAAGAGCCACTCTTGGACATTAACCATACTTGTGGACAGTACATCTGCAGCCTGTGCTGATGCAAATTAGGTGCGTAAATTTATTCCTATCTGAAACTTTGGATCATATTCTACATCTTTCTAACTGACAGTAAGCCATTATCTCTTGCAACTTTCAAGTTATAGCCTTTGAATTCTGAACTATTTTTTTGACAAAAAATCTTGACCACTCTTATGTTGCCAAACGGCACCTGGGATAGTTAGAGCTTGTACATGCATTGTTGGCAACAACACTGTTGATTCAAATGCGAAATATACTGTCTGGGTACATATCCCTATTCTGCAGGGTAATTTAACAAACTGTAATTGTCATGGCGGCCGCTGGGCCGTCATCATCATCCTCAGCTGCGCACACACCGGCAGGTGGTAATCAACGGGCTTTAAAAGCCAGAACCTCAGACTGCTCTGCACGGAGTCGTCTGTCGCCTTTGCCCAGCAATGCGTTGAGGATACGACCTCAAGCCAGAGCCAAAGCCAAGTCATCGCATCAAGCCACGTCAAGTAAGCAACCTCAGCACTCATCCTCTCCTAGCCTTTTCCCCTGTGCACAGGTGGACCTCCCTGGCGGCGGACTAACCTCCCCAGCTGACAGGACGCCATCTCCTCCACCTCGGAGTTCCTCCTCACCTCCGCTACGTCGAGCACCACGAGCACCACGCCGCACGGGCACTCGGAGCCAGCAGGATTCTCTCTGTGGCACCTGCAAGTAAGCATCACAAGCTTCAGGTTTCTCATCCCAGCGAACAGTAGTAATTGTTTGTGCTTGTGTGTTCCAGGGTTGCCAGGTTGCCGCAGGACATGCTCAGCTCCAGTGACCAGACAGCCACGCACTCACTCACTCACTCACTCACTCACCCAACACACATTATATTAATAAAGAATAATTGTCTAATATCTACTCGTGTCAGCGTCTGTCTCCTGGGTCCCTAACCATGTCAGTAATGCTGTTTATTCCATCTAGCTGCAATGCTCCTGCACTCTGTATATATCTGTGTACAAACACACGTGGACAAAATTGTTGGTACCCTTCTGTTAATGAAAGAAAAACCCACAATGGTCACAGAGAGAGAGTAGACGCTTTTTTCTTCTCTCCTGCTGACTTTTTCCTCCCCTCCTACTACTGGATCCCAGCTTGCTGTTGTCTGTCTGCGTCTAACTGCGACCGCCGAAAAGAAATTATGGAGTTAATAAGCTGGGCTTTGAACACAATTGACACTATTTTTTCAACAAGGAAAAGTGCTCCGGGGGAAGCTGTCTGCCCCGCTGAAACGGCTCCAGTGGGCTATTTATGTGACACAGGTAACTGGAAAATGCTGTGTCTCTCTAATCTCTCTATCGAAGATATTGAAGATTTGTTTATCTTCGTAATCTTGGTGATTGGGATAATTCTGATTGGGACGGGAATTGTCTTGGTTTACCGCAAATTGCTGAAGATGGATTCAACCTATCAAAATGCTGGCCAGGCGAGGTGCATCCAACAAATTGAAAAACTGGAGAAGACCCTGATAGCGACTACTGGAGAACTGTCTCGTAAGGTGGATTACATCATGGGTTCGCTCAGGTCTTTCCACGACAAATTCAAAGCTGCGCAATGAAGGATTAATGTACTGAATCTACAGAAGAAATACAAGTCTTCTCTGTGATCAGTCCTATTTGGCATTATTATTCCCCATGAAAATTCCTCCTGGCTGTCTGCAGACTGTGTTTTTTTTTTTTTTTTTTTTTTTCAAAATCATGAGCACAAGGCCTTGGACAGCCAGCTGCAGCGCCAGATAAGACTGGGCGCCAGACAGACAAAACATCTTCTGCCAAGGGTCCTTGGGTCTCTCTTATTATCATCAACACTGCTCAACACCGCACACACATTGATTCATGAACTGAATAAAGATATACTGTACACTGCTCTCTTGTGTCTTGTGAAATTCTGAGTGTAGCGAATGTATGTGCATTGTGAGCTTTTTTTTTCCTTGAACTCTTAATATTGATTAAGTATGTAACCAGTATTTTGAATCAATGATTTTTTGCTCCTTCCCATTGTATTATCTTTATGCTTCCTGTATCCTCCTGCTGATAGGCGCGTTTCAGATGCGCCGCGGCACGGAAATGCAGGTCATTACTGTGTCAAGTCAAATTCTCTCGTATGTTATCAGTGTTCTGTTAATGTACTTGGCAATAAATCCTTTTCTGATTCTGATTCTGAGAAATAACTTGAATCTGACAAAAGTGGTCATAAATAAAAATTCTATGAAAATTAACCAATGAAAATCAGACAGTGCTTTTGAGTTGTGGTTCAACAGAATTATTTTAAGAAACAAACTCATGAAATAGGCCTGGACAATTTTTTTTTTTTTTAGATTTAGTATACTTTATTGATCCCCAGAGGGGAAATTGAGGGTCATCCACCACCTGGATGGATGAAGCAGCCACGATACGGCGCTATCCCTTAACCATTCACACACACATTCACACCTAGGGCCACTTTAGAGTCTCCAATTAACCTAACCTGCATGTTGAAAATGATGGTACCCTTAATTTAATATTTTGTTGCACAACCTTTTGAGGCAATCACTGCAATCAAACGATTTCTGTAACTGTCAATGAGACTTCTGCATCTCTCTGCAGGTATTTTGGCCCACTCCTCATGAGCAAACTGCTCCAGTTGTCTCAGGTTTGAAGGGTGCCTTCTCCAGACGTCATGTTTCAGCTCCTTCCACAGATGTTCAATAGAATTTAGATCAGGGCTCATAGAAGGCCACTTTAGAATAGTCCAATGTTTGGCTCTTAGCTATTCTTGGGTGTTTTTAGCTGTGTGTTTTGGGTCATTATCCTGTTGCAAGACCCATGACCTGCGACTGAGACCAAGCTGTCTGACACTGGGCAGCACATTTCTCTCTAGAATACCTTGATAGTCTTGAGATTTCATTGTACCCTGCACAGATTCAAGACACCCTGTGCCAGATGCAGCAAAGCAGCCCCAGAACATAACAGAACCTCCTCCATGTTTCACTGTCCCTACTGTGAACATAGCGCTGATGTGCCTTGCCAAAAAGTTGCAGTTTTGTCTTGTCTGTCCATAGGACATTCTCCCAGAAGCTTTGTGGCTTGTCAACATGCAGTCTGGCAAATTCCAGTCTGGCTTTTTTATGATTTGTTTTCAACAGTGGTGTCCTCCTTGGTCATCTCCCATGAAGTCCACTTTGGCTCAAACAGCGACAGATGGTGCAATCTGACACTGATGTACCTTGACCTTGGAGTTCACCATGAATGTGTTTAGAGGTTGTTCTGGGCTCTTTTGTTACCATTTGTATTATCCGTCTCCTCCTGCGGCCACGTCCAGGGAGGTTGGCTACAATCCCATGGATCTTAAATTTCTGAATAATATGTGCAACTGTAGTCACAGGAACATCAAGCTGCTTGGAGATGGTCTTATAGCCTTTATCTTTAACATTCATTCATTCATTCATCTTCTTCCGCTTAATCCTTTTCGGGTCGCGGGGGGGCTGGAGCCTATCCCAGCATCTTTGGGCGAGAGGCATGCTTTTCTATAATTTTCTTTCTAATCTCCTGAGACACCTCTCTCCTTTGCTTCCTCTGGTCCATGTTTAGTGTGGTACACACCATGTCACAGCACAGTGACTACTTGTCACCCTTTAAATAGGCCGACTGACTGATTACAAGTTTGTAGACACCTGTGATGTTAATTAGAGGACACATCTTGGTTGAACATGTCCCTATGGTCACATTATTTTCAATCTTTTCTAAGGGTACCATCATTTTTGTCCAGGCCTGTTTCATGAGTTTGCTTTTTAAAATAATTCTGTTGAACCACAATTCAAAAGCATTGTCTGATTTTCATTGGTTAATTTTCATAGAATTTTTATTTATTACCACTTTTGTCAGATTCAAGTTATTTCTGTGACCATTGTGGGTTTTTCTTTCATTAACAGAGGGGTACCAACAATTTTGTTCACGTCTGTATGTATATTCATCTACTGCTTTGGCTACCTAGTTCTTATTATCTTATTAACTATTGCTCTGAGTGCTGCTGTCCCTTTGTTGCTGTAATCCTGGAATTTCCCCATTGTGGGACTAATAAAGGCTTATCTTATCGTATCTTATCTTATCTTATCTTATGCTGCCACTAGGCAATGCCATCAGGAGACACAGAATTAGTTTCCACAATTATAATGATGATACCCAGCTTTACATTTCCATCTATCCTGATGACCCAGCACCAATTGATGTCCTTTTTGACTGCATTTTAGACATTAAGTCCTGGATGGCAGAGAATTTCCTACAGCTCAACCAGGACAAAACTGAAGTTTTAGTTATCATTCCTGAAGATCAGAGAGAGAATCTTTTACCACAATTACAAACATTGTCTCTTATTCCACCAAAACAAGTTAAAAACCTGGGTGTTAGACGCTAATGCCTGCTTTTATTTTCAGTTGTACTGATTGTTGCAATGCACTCCTTTCTGGTCTTCTTAAAAAGACAATCAGTACCTTAAAACTATTACAGAATTCAGCAGCCCGCGTGCTGACAAAGACCAGAAAGAGAGAGCATATTACGCCAGTTTTAGAATCGCTGCATTGGCTCCCTATGAGTTATACAATTGATTTTAAAGTTCTTCTATTGGTTTATAAAACTCTTAGCCCCTTGACGCTTGTCGTCGCGAATTCGCATCAAACCGCTTCCGCTCCAAATGCAACCAAAATACCGTCTGTATTCCTCCACTTCCGGTTGGAGCACTTCCAACACATACCTAGGAACCTTTTGCAAGCATTAGTTTCTCGTAGGAACGGTCAGAGATGGAGCACCATCCATTTCCTGATTACTAGGGTTAGGGTTAGGGTTAGGGTTAGGGTTATAGTTTGGCAGTCATGAGAGTTGAAAATACTGAAAATAACTTTGTTGCATAAATAAAAGACTCTTCATACTTGAGATGGGAACAGGTGCTTTTTTACTATTTTTTTTTACCATAGATGCCTGTTGTCGCTAATTTGCATCATACCTAAAATTATATCTGTTTTATGTGCTATAGTCAAATTAACTTTCTCAACTTAATTTAGCATCTACTTGAAAGCAAAAACACAAGTGAATTTTTTTTTTCATAATTGGAAATAAATTCAGGTGTTAAGGGGTTAATGGTCTTGGTCCTTCTTATTTATTTGATCTGCTTTTACCATACTGTCCCTCGTGGACCCTGAGGTCATCTGGTACTGGCCTTTTAATTATACCTAAAGTTAGGACAAAAACCCACGGTGAGGCATCGTTCCAGTTTGTTGGCCCACGTCTGTGGAACGGCCTGCCAGAGGACCTCAGGGCTGCAGAGGGCGCTGATGTTTTTGAAAGGAGGCTCAAGACCCATCTTTTTAATTTAGCTTTTAACTAATTTTATCATTCATGTTTAAATATTTATTTGGCTATTTTATTTATTTATTATTTATTTATATTTCTTTCAATTTCAGTTTTGCACACACACACACACACACACACACACACACACACACACACACACACACACATATATACAGTATATATATATATATATATATATGTAAAGGCTGGTTGAAGCCGTTTATTGGAGATGATACAGAAGTGATGGCCTATTTGAATGCCATATTAAAACAAACAAACCAAGACTCAACAGAAGAAAGTTAATTTGTAGTTCTACAAGACATTTAGGGTGTTTTTTACTCACCTTTTGTCTGTCCCATGACATTATTCTTCTCTCCTACAGCGTCTATTGCAATTACATGCAAATAACCAATTATGCAAATCAGGCGATGATGTCATTTAGCGACTTCTAGTGACTTTTAGGACAGCCAATAGCTACTTTCCTTACTGAGGAATTGGCAACAGTGATGAGACGGATTTTTTAAGTCACAGGTACTGATGGTTCATCAGATAAAAAGGTCTCAAGTCTGATCCTACTGTTCTCTGATTTTTTCTCTGATTAAGTCTGGTGTCCACAGATCACTGCACAGACTGTTAGTATAGCTGTAACGAGTGCTGGCGTCAGTTCAACTCTTCAACTAAACTCTTTTTAGGCTGAGCAGAAAGTACCTGCTCAGTAGAGATTTATGCAAAATAGATCACCACTGTTCTGTATCCTTTTTAAATATAATAATTAGTGATGTGTAGTGAGTGTGTAGTGTGCGTGTCTTGCTGTACCCACCCTGGGTGTGACATCAGGCGGGCTGCGGCACCAGTATAAATAGTTCTGTGTGTGTTTAATAAAGAGTTTGCTGCATGGCATAAGTCCGACTCAGTCTCTGATTCACCGACATAACATTTTGGCGACGAGAGAAAAACATGGAGGTGTATGGGCTACCGCCATCTCTGCCATCGTTTCTGGAGTGTCCTGGGGAGCCAGCGATCCTGTGGCTAGAATGGTTGGCTATGCTTGGGGGATACACCGCCGGGCTGGGCCTGGGTAGGCTCAATGGAGATCGAGGACGGGCGCTTCTGGTCTGTCCTCTTGGTGCAGAGGGTCAGAGAATTCTCGGCATGTTGGGAAAGACTGACCTTTCTGTGGATGCTGTCAGGTAGCTGGCTGGAGATTTTGCTGAACGTCCAAGGGACAAGAAGCTGGGGCTGTGGGTAGTGAGACTGTTGGCGCCAAGAGGAGCTAAGCTAGTTAGCTCGAAGGAGCTAAAGGCTCAGCCTGTGGCACCAGGAAAGTTAGCCACGATGCTAGGTGTGTCCAAAATCAAGCTACAAGCTACCAGCTAGGTATCCAGGGGGGACCTGAACCCCTGGGTACCGGAGGAAGCGAGTCAGCCAAGGAGCTCAGCATGGTGGGACTGTAGCACTGATGATGTTGACGGCATAGTGAGCAATGACAGCGGAGAGGGAGAACAGCAACCGGACTCAACTGAGTCTTCCCCACAGCTGGAGAGCGGGAGCAAGCAGGCTGGAAGCCCCAGGAAGCAGCAGTGACAGCCGGGTGCAGAGGCAGCGCAGCGGAGTGCCTTGGACGAGGGTGCTGGGCACAGTGGCGAAGAGCCTGGTTCGGTGAGTGACGTCAACAAGAGTGATTCTGTGAGCCCCGGGAAAGAGCAACGGCAGCCCGGCGCAGTGGCAGCACAGCGGAGCGCCTCAGACAACAGAGAGGAGGTGGCGGGTGCCACGGAGGTCGGGCAGGACCTCAGTGCCAGAGCTCAAAGCGCCTTGGACGAGCTTGCGGGGTGTTATGGCAAGGTGCCCGAGTCAATGAGCAAAATCGATGTGCGAGCGTTAGTTTTCCCCGGAGCTCGACCACAGGGGGCTGGAGTGTTTGGCGCTACAATGGCGGAAGCTGCAGCGGTTCCGAAGACGGTCGGGAGTGGACCAACAGGCACGGAGGGACTACATGCCAGGCAGCAGCACTGCAGGTCCAGACGAGAGAAGCGGTCGAGGGTGAGGAGATGGGACATTCTCGCCGGGAAGGTTGGTGACATAACGCACGGCTCAGGAGACGCACACACACAGGCTCAGAGTAGTTCAAATAGTTTATTAACAACAGGAGTGTATGGATGTGTGTCTGCGGGATGTAAATGTGTTGATGGCGGCGTCTGCTTCGGACACAGAGGCAGGAGGCCGTACAGCCGGACAACCCTATGGGAAAAGCACAAGGAGAAGGGTGACGGGCACACACCAACACAGGAGGAATAAGAGCGAGAGAGAAGCTTACTTGGAGAGGATGGATGACTGGCACAACAAGGGACGCGGTCCGGTAGACAGCCACCTGGAGCGCCCGGTGCAGCAGCGAGGAACAGGCGATGGAGAGGCGTTGTCCGCCGCCGAGGAATCCACCTGTGCACAGGGGAGCAGACTTGGGAGGAAAAGGAGGTAAGGTCTTCTTACCAAAGTAATCCGCTGAGGGTGAAGGAACACACAGCGATGCATGAAGAAGTCTGACGGCTTCAGCCCGAAGCTCAGGGTGAGGCGGCTTAAATCCCTCACCGCTGATGACGAGCAGGTGTGCGAGCAGGTGGCGCCGCTGATGAGCGGCGCGGCGTGACAGTACTCCCCCCTCTAGCAGCGCCTCCTTGCGATGGCTTCTCTGGGTGCGCTCGGTGGAAATCAGCGATGAGCGATGGGTCCAACACAAACGACGAGGGTACCCACTGTCGATGTTCAGGCCCATAGCCCTCCCAGTCCACCAAGTACTGCAACCCACAACCCCGGCGCCGGGAGTCCAGGATGGAGGAGACGGGCCAGGCCGGATGGCCATCAATCATCCGGGGCGCGGGTTGCGCAGCAGGAGGAGGGCAAAGGGGATCGGAGACTGCCAGCTTCACCTTGGACACGTGGAAGGTGGGATGGATGCGGAGGGAGGGGGGAATAGCTACACGCACAGCCACCGGGTTGACGATCCTGGTGATGGGGTATGGACCCATGAAGCGCTGTGCCAGCTTCCTCCTCTCGCCCTTTAAGATCATGTCCTGGGTCGACACGTAGACTTGCTGACCAACTCTGTACGCCGGGGCAGGTCTTCTGTGCCGGTCCGCCACGGCTCTGTTGCGCTCCGCCGTGCGTAAAAGCGCATTGCGCGCAGACGCCCAGATGGAGCGGAACTGCCTGAGATGCGCCCGTACTGAAGGGACAGTTACCTCACTCTCCTGCGCCGGGAACAGCGGGGGGTCGTAACCCAGGGACGCCTTAAAGGGAGACATCCCTGTAGCAGAAGAGCGAGCGGTGTTATGGGCGTATTCAACCCAGGCAAGGTGGTTACTCCAGGACGTGGGTTTGGATGCCGTTACACAGCGGAGCGCAGCCTCCAGCTCCTGGTTGGTCCGCTCACACTGCCTGTTGGATTGGGGGTGATGGCTGGAGGAGAGGCTCACTTTGGCTCCTAAGGCGTTGCAGAACGACCTCCAAACCTCTGAGGAAAATTGGGGCCCTCGGTCCGAGACCACGTCCACCGGAATCCCATGCAGCCTGACCACGTGTTGGATGAGGAGGTCCGCCGTCTCCAGGGCAGTTGGGAGACCTCGAAGGGGGACGAAGTGTACTGCCTTGGAGAAGCGGTCCACGATGGTCAGGATGGTGTCATAGGTGTTCGAGACTGGGAGTCCAGTGACGAAATCTAGGGCGATATGCGACCAGGGCCTGCCAGGAACGGGCAGAGGCTGGAGCAAACCCGCTGGAGGGGCATTTCCCGATTTGTTGGTGGCACAAACTGGACAGGCCCGGGCGTAGCGGGCAGCGTCCCTCCGCAGGCCCGGCCACCAAAAGGACTGCTGGAGGAGGTCAATCATCCGGGAGGAGCCAGGGTGACAGGTGAGCTTGGATGTGTGCAACCAGTGGATGACCTCCCCTCGAACCGTGGATGGCACGAACAGCCTCCCCTCCGGTCCGCCGCCAGGGTCAGGTTCCACTTCCTGCGCCTTCCGGATCTTGCTCTCGATGTCCCAGGTGACGGCTCCCACGACGCACGACCTGGGTAGGATGGTGTGAACCGTGTCCTCCGACTCCTCAGGGGTGAATTGCCTAGAGAGGGCGTCGGGCAGGCCGTTCTTGGAGCCAGGCCTGAAGGTGATGGTAAATTGGAACCTGGTGAAGAACAAGGACCAGCCCGCCTGGCGGGCGTTCAGGCGCTTGGCAGATCTAAGGTACTCCAAGTTCTTGTGGTCCGTCAGGACCACGAACGGCAGGTCCGCCCCCTCTAGCCAGTGACGCCACTCCTGTAGCGCGAGCTTGATGGCAAGGAGCTCTCTGTCACCCACGTCGTAATTCCTCTCTGCCGGGGACAAGCGCCGGGAGAAGAAGGCGCAGGGCCGCTTGATGCCGTCGTCTGGCGACCGCTGGGATAGCACCGCCCCCACTCCTGTGTCCGAAGCGTCCACTTCCATGATGCACTGCAGCGCAGGGTTGACTTGGCTAAGGACCCGGGAGGAGAAGAACTCCGCCTTCAGCGCCTGAAAAGCAGCCGCGGCCTCTTCGGTCCACCGGAACGGAACCTTAGGGGACGTGAGGCAGGTCAGCGGGCCGACGATGGTGCCAAAATTTGGGATGAAGCGGCGGTAGAAGTTCGCAAATCCAACGAACTGTTGCACCTGCTTCCTTGATGCAGGTGTAGGCCATTCCACCACCACCTTCACCTTCTCTGGGTCCGGAAGCACCTGGTCGTGTGAGATGATGAACCCAAGGAAGGATGTTGTCTTTGTGTAAAATTCACACTTCTCGGCCTTCACGTATAACCGGTTCTCCAGCAGTCTTTGGAGGACCCGCCTCATGTGGACCTGGTGCTCGTCCCTGGACTTGGAGAAGATGAGTATGTCGTCCAGGTAGACGAACACGAAAAGGCCGATGAAATCCCGGAGGACGTCGTTAATGAGGCGCTGAAAGACGGCTGGAGCGTTGGTCAACCCGAACGGCATCACCAGGTATTCGAAGTGGCCGTTCGGGGTACGGAAGGCTGTCTTCCACTCATCTCCCTCCCGGATCCGGACGAGGTGGTATGCGCTGCGGAGATCCAGCTTGGTGAACCAAGTCGCCCCCTGGAGGGAGTGGAAAGCGGTGTCCATGAGGGGCAGGGTGTAACGATCCTTCTCCGTTATGTCATAAAGGGCACGATAGTCAATGCAAGGACGGAGAGACCCGTCCTTCTTACCAACGAAGAAGAATCCTGCCCCCACAGGCGATGACGATGGGCGGATAATCCCAGCACTCAGCGATTCCTTAAGGTATGAGTTCATTGTCTCCTTCTCCGGCGCTGATAGACTGTAGAGTCATCCAGAAGGTAAGGGTGCCCCCTGGCGGAGGTTGATTGCGCAGTCATAGGGCCGATGAGGAGGGAGAGACATTGCCTTGGATTTGCTGAATACCATACCCAGGTCGTGAAATTCCAGTGGCACCAGGGACAGGTCCGGGGGCACTGCGTCCGTAGGAGGGGGAGAAGCGGACGGAGAGCAGGCAGCGGACTGTAAACAGGTGCCCATGCAGAACGTACTCCATGCCGACACCCCGGCGGACTTCCAATCCAGAACAGGGTTGTGGAGGCGCAGCCAGGGATACCCCAGGATGATGGGCGACACAGAGTTGGGCAGGACGTAAAAGGTTATCTCCTCCCGGTGGTTTCCAGAGATAATAACTGGGACGGGGATGGTCTGGTGCGTTACTCTCCCAAGGGAGGCACGAGAGAGGTTGACCAGGGAGATAGGGTTCCTGAGTGCCTGACAGCGGATGCCCAGTGGGGTTGCCAGGCTTTCTGAAATAAAGCTGCCTTCCGCGCCCGAATCCACCAGTGCGTGGGTGAGATGCCCAGTGGGGTTGTGGCAGAAACGGAGTGGTAGCTTCAATTGTGTGAGGGGATTTAACCGATTGACGTCCGCGAGGCCCCCTACAGTGACTCGCGGACCCCGCCGTTTGGCTTCTGTGGACAAAGCTCTACCGTGTGTTGACTATCTCCGCAATACATACAGAGATTTAACTCACGGCGGCGTTGTCTCTCCGCCGGAGAGAGCTTTGTCCAGCCCGTCACCATCGGCTCCGACTCCTCGGGGCGCGATGGTGGCGGCGTCGCCAGGGGGCGAGCTTGGGGCAGGCGCGACGAGGCTCCACGAGGGCGAGAAGAAGACGACTTCCGCCCCGAGGAGCGCTCGCGCAGCCTGTTGTCCAAACTGATGGCAAGAGATGTTAGCTCCACTAGCGTCTCAGGGATATCCCGCCCAGCCAGTTCATCCCTCAGATCATCATTTAGACTGCGGAGGAAAAGGCCACAGAGGGAGCGTTCCTCCCAGCCTAATTCCTCCGCTGCTACCCGGAAGTCGACCGCGTAGTCCGCTGCCAACCGGCTTCTCTGCTGGAGGGCGAGAAGCCGGTCGACCTGGACCGTCTCGGTACGCGGATGGTCAAAGACTTCCAGAAAGCGT
Organism: Pholidichthys leucotaenia; assembly: GCA_020510985.1. Lineage (NCBI taxonomy): Eukaryota > Metazoa > Chordata > Actinopteri > Cichliformes > Pholidichthyidae > Pholidichthys > Pholidichthys leucotaenia. The sequence goes on along the minus strand of CM035842.1, from coordinate 225,626,584 downwards.
CTCACGAACTGGTCATATGTGAGGGTGGCATAACTGGGCCTCGCCATTACGGCGTAGGTCCAAGTTAATGCTCGCCCCTCCAGGAGATTCCCGATATAACCAATTCGGCTGTGATCTGAGGGAAAGTCTCCGGGCACGTGATGGAACACGGACTCACATTGCATTATGAACCCCCGCGCTCCGCCGAGCTTTCCGCTAAAGCGGGCGGGGGTCGGAATGGGAGTGAGCCGAGTCAGTGCCGCAGGAGCCTGCTGGATGGCCACTGGAGCGGCAGGAGCCGCGCCACCCTGACGAGCCGGGGGGAACGGCTGCTGGGGGTCCAAGCGGTCCAATCGGTTAGTAATATTTATTAATTGATTGAGGATCACCTGTTGCTGATAAGCTATCTGATCCACCCGAGCCTCGAGGGTGGTAAGCCGGTGTGCGAGCCCGCCGTCTGCCGAGCCGCTCTGCTGAAGCCGTACTGACATAACGCACGGCTCAGGAGACGCACACACACAGGCTCAGAGTAGTTCAAATAGTTTATTAACAACAGGAGTGTATGGATGTGTGTCTGCGGGATGTAAATGTGTTGATGGTGGTGTCTGCTTCGGGCACAGAGGCAGGAGGCCGTACAGCCGGACAACCCTATGGGAAAAGCACAAGGAGAAGGGTGACGGGCACACACCAACACAGGAGGAATAAGAGCGAGAGAGAAGCTTACTTGGAGAGGATGGATGACTGGCACAACAAGGGACGCGGTCCGGTAGACAGCCACCTGGAGCGCCCGGTGCAGCAGCGAGGAACAGGTGATGGAGAGGCGTTGTCCGCCGCCGGGGAATCCACATGTGCACAGGGGAGCAGACTTGGGAGGAAAAGGAGGTAAGGTCTTCTTACCAAAGTAATCCGCTGAGGGTGAAGGAACAAACAGCGATGCATGAAGAAGTCTGACGGCTTCAGCCCGAAGCTCAGGGCGAGGCGGCTTAAATCCCTCGCCGCTGATGACGAGCAGGTGTGCGAGCAGGTGGCGCCGCTGATGAGCGGCGCGGCGTGACAGTTGGCTTCGATCCCGGGGGCAGGCAGCAGCCAGGGGCGCCCATGCCGTGGGGCTGTCCTGGGCCTCCGAGCTGGCTTTATCTTTGACTGCCCATGGACTGTGGTGTAACGTGAACACTTTAATGTAAATATGTTTAAGTAGTGTGTAATGTGAATGATATGCGAGTTGTTATGGGATTATTTTTTGTAAGCACGCTGATTTTAGTTGTTTTTGAGTGTGTTAGGCCATTCGAGTTCATTATTCCTGTTATTTCCCTTAGTCCATGATTTGGGTCCTAAATTGGGGAGGGTCTCGATTGTGTTTGTGGTTTTGGACTTTCTAAAGGGAAGGAGAATGATGTGTAGTGAGTGTGTAGTGTGTGTGTCTTGCTGTACCCACCCTGGGTGTGACGTCAGGTCGGCTGCGGCACCACTATAAATAGTTCTCTGTGTGTTTAATAAAGTGAGTCCGACTCAGTCTCTGATTTACCGACATAATAATTATCTCATGTATGTGCAACAACTCATCAGTTAATAAACAGCTTTCTTACCTTTCATGAGGACCTCTGACATCACTGCAGTCTTTAGGATTAAAAACAGCTTTTTCTCCCTCTAGTAAAAACTGATCATGACATAATGCACGGCTCAGGAGACACACACGCAGGCTCAGGGTAGATCTAATAGCTTTATTAACAACAAGTGTGTATGAGTGTGTGTCTGCGGGATGTGAATGTGTTGGTGGTGGCGTCTGCGTCGGGCACGGAGGCATGAGGCCGTACAGCCGGACAACCCTATGGGAGAAGCAAAGGGAGAAGGGTAACGGGCACCACACCAACACAGGAGATATGAAAATGATGACTGGCTTACTTGGTAATGGCAGGTGGCTGGCACAGCAAGGGTGAGGCCCGGAAGACAGCAACCTGGAGCGCCCGGTGCAGCAGCGAGGGAACGGTGGCAGAGAGGAGTGGTCCGCCGCCGGGAAATCCACCTGTGCACAGGGGAGCAGACTAGGAGAAGATTGAGGTAAGAGATTCTTACTTGGATGTTTTGCTGAGCGGTTGAGATTCCTTACAGCAAGAGTAGCGAGTGAAGACTGACGGCTTCAGGCCGAAGCCCAGGGCGAGGCGGCTTAAATCCCTCGCCGCTGATGGGGTGCAGGTGTGCGTGCAGCTGGCGCCGCAGATGAGCGGCGAGGCGTGACAGATCATTTTAACGGGAACTTGGATTTTACTTCCATCCAGATTCAGGAATTAATTAAAAAATACTTCAGCTAAATCCAGTTTACCAAGAACACAAATCAGTTATTTTATTGATGTCTACAATTCAGAGACTAGCACACAAAAATTACAGGACTGAAGATGATAATGTGAAACTTAAAATATTTAAAGGTGAAAATCTGTGTAAAATATACAACAAATTTTAAAAAAAACTGAAGAAGAGAGTGAGAGAAAATAATTAAAACCCATTGCATTTGTCTTACAGGAGAAAAAAAAATGTCCATTACTATTTGAATGACCAGTTTGTTTAGCTTCAGTTATCAATCTAAAGATAATAGACTGCAATAGATTTGGGAAAAAAGGACTTCCTGTAAGGTTTTATTAGTTATTTCCAGCACAACACTCATCCTCAGCCTGCTTGTAAATAAGAGGCTCAAATCATGAGTAAACATGAGAAAACAGTTTAAAAACCCTTTCACTTTGTGTCTCAGTCTGGCAAAATTTCCACATATGGCTTTATTATCAAAATACACCAATTTAACTAACCTTTACTGTCACTGCAGCTGGGAAAAAAGGTATTGTAATAACTCTATCAGGCCAGTAGAGGTAGCAGTGTGCCTTTCTTGATCTTGCTGTGTGTGCAAGATGATTTAAGTATGCATTTAAAAGTAATGTGAAAGTTACTTTTCCAAGTAACTAGTTACTTTAATCATGCAGTAACTCAAAAGTAACTCAGTTACTTTTGAAAAGAAGTAATGAGTAACTGTAACTAGTTACTATTTTTTAGTAACTTGTCCAACACTGGTCATTACTTGGGGAACAGCAGATGCGGCCTCAGTCTGTGGCCTCGGTCCCAGCAGTGAATCACAGCGCACAGCTTTAGACACCAACAACAAAAAGCCCTGTGGTTAGCTAGTAGGACTGGGGTCGTGGTTACATGGTCGTGGCCTTTTCAGTGTTAGTACAAGTAACAAGGAAGATACATAGTGCCGCTTTAAAAACTAATGTGCAGCAGACCTTGGGGTTTAAAGTCCTTGGATCAGGTTGTTAGATGGTCCAGTGGTTTGCTTGGTGAGTCACAGCTGAGCCTGACATCCCTGTACATCCCTGGGTTAACCCTCACAGTCACCAAGCACTCACACACACATGTAACAGAATTTCCTATGAGGAAAATTCCTCTAGGAACTGCAAGCTGGTGAGCCTAACTTCAGTCTTGAGGTACCAGGTCAAAGGGTCTTCGACACCCCGTAGAAAAGTCCAGAACACACACCATTAAGCCCACCCAAATTTCGACCCGAATCACACACTAACAGTAAATATAATAACAGGGCCTACCCATGCACACAAATAACTTCAACTAGAGGGGGACAGGTGAACTACTGCCCCACCTCCACATGGCCAGACAGGTTATTCTGCCTTCTCTAGCATAAACAGTCCATAAGACAAAGTGGGCTGCCGTGTTCCTAATATAATCCGTAAAAAATAATCCCAAGACATATATATACAGTCCATAACTTTTCAAAAACACTCCATAAACAGCCAATATGTACATCCACACCTCGCTGTGCCAGCCCCCCACCCAACACCCTCACCCCACACTTGGGCAAATCACACATCACACATGCAAGTTAATGCAACAATACAGACAGTGTTGGGCCTTTTTTAATTTTTTTATTTTTTTCAAAACACACCCAGAGCAATCTCACAGCGAGTAAGTGTGAAATATTTTACCTCCGTGGCCCGGGCAATACACACGTATTAACAAATACTGCTCAACCCCCCCCCCCCCCCCCCATAAAAGTAACTCACACTCTTTTTTTTTTTTTTTTAAATGAGCACTCAACCCAGCCACTTTTATGCATAAACCACGTTAACACAACAATAACAGCCCCAGTAGTGCACACATGAACATTTCACACATTATCTTGCTAATAAGTCAACCCAAAAACATATAACCCCCTTGCCACCATACAGTCTCAATGAGGAGACCACCCCCTGGAGACCCGTCTGGCAGGTCCTGACCAGAACTTCTTCTATGCTTCACTCCCGGAGATGAACCACATCAGCATCCCGACACCTCCTTCTCCTCAACGGCACGTCTCAGTTCGTTGGGGTGTCTCCATGATCCATCAGACATCTGAAGATAACTGTACTCCCGGACAGCCACCGCCTGCAGCTGTCCCTGGTCCTCTTGTCATTTCCTCTTGCTGTGAACTCTTCTTAGCCAAGCCTCCGCCCAGGGTCAAACCACGTCAGCGACCCGCAGGGGAACTTGACTTGGCTTCAGATGTCCACAACGTCTAGACAGGGCTTCCTCTCTGGGTCGAACCGCTCCACCGACCCCATGCAAAGCCCGACTCGGCCTCCAGTGTTGCTGTGTGGCACATCTGTCCACCGTGCCAGCTGGTCCTGCCCTGCTGTCTTTCATTTTAAACGCCGGCGAAGCCGTTGCAGCCCTCTGCTTCTTGGTATCTCCAGGTGGAACTCCGGAAGCAGAGGGAGCCGTCCTCATAGCTCCACCCACCGTGCTGCCCAGTTCCCACATCCAGGGTAACCTGGGCTCTGCACCGGTAACTGCCCCGTGGTAGCCCTGGGTGGTTTTGGTCCTGTCCATCTCCCAGACTACTAGGCCAATCTTCGTCCCATACCGCATCGTCCACCACGCACGGAAGCAGTCGGTCCCACAAACCACGGCCCAACCACTCCTCTCCGGTACCGCTGGTGATTGTAAAGCCCAGTCCGTAAAACAGGTTGCAGCCCATCACGTTCGACCCCCTCATAGTCACCACAAACTGGATGTTTGAAACCACAGACGACTTATATCTCACCGTCAGCTCCAGCGAACCCGCGATGGCTAGTCTGTTACTTCCATAGCCACAATACGGCGTTGACAGTCCTCTTACACGGTAATATGGGAACAAACTCCTCACAGTAGGCCAGTTCAATGCGGACACTGCTGTGCCTGTGTCCACCAACAACGGCACCTCCATGCCGTCCAGTATCACATCACAATAAATCCGCCCATCTGTGCTCGGAGAGACAGTGTGAATAACCGTAGGAGTCATGGCGGGGGAATCCATTCTGTGTCGCCGTTCCCCTCGCTCAAACTTTTTGCAGGCCCTGGCGAAATGATGGAGGAGTCCAAACTTGCCACAGTGTTTGCCCCTCGCCAGACACTCTCTCACCTTGTATTGGTGCTTGGTGGACCAGCAGCTCAAACATCTGGGCGACCCCGGGGTGGACCTAATTTTAATAGCGGTAGAGTAGTCTTCCTTATCTTCTGCGCTATCATCACTACCCGAGTCCACAGCCTGCGCCGCTGATTGTGAGTCAGTCTGCCTCAACGTTGTTCTCTCACCAAGGTCCTTTGATAGTTTATCTGCTGCTTCGTACTGTTGAGCTATTGCCACAGCTGCATTCAACGTCAGTTCACCAGAGTGCGTGAGGAGCCGGACCATGCTGCAGAACATAGCGTGTGCTCCGCTAACTGATCGCGGACCATTTCTTCCTCCAAAGCCTCGAATTGACACTCTCCAGCCAACTGGCGCAGGTCTGCAACATACCATTGCACTGACTCTCCCGGTCGCTGGTGTCGCTGTCGGAACTGGATCCACCGGCCGATGACATTCTCAGGAGCACAAAAGTAGTGCGTCATTAACTCAACCATGTCCTCAAAACTATCTCTCTCTCCCAATGTACTGAGAATCTGTTGCCCTTCCATGCCTAGATTATGGACCAGTATCGCTCATGCACATAGTTTCTCCAATTCGCCAAAGTTCAATGCCACCAAATAATTTTGTAACGCTGCAAACCACCTTGCCCAGGGAGCTGGCGGCTTGCCTGGGAGCTCCAAAAATGGCCGAATACTAGAAACTCTTTTTTCCATAGTTTTATCCAGCCGGAGATGCAGTATAACGTAACTTTATTATAGTAACTCACAGAACCTAAGGTGCTCCCGTCAGGGCAGAGGCGCTGGTCGTAAAGAGACTGTGCCTCTTCTGGGTAGGCCTTTTATACCTTGGGTGGCGGTGGAACTGGAAAGGCGTAGCTGTCACCCATGACACACAATAATAATAATATAATAATAATAATGACCGTGATTAATATATAACAGACTGGGTCCATCATTTGTCACCATTTTCACTATGGGTAGCATTACTGTACATAGACTGCTGTTGTTGTTTTTCCAGCCTTATTCCTTTTTCTTTTTTTATAACATTGAAACACCATTTCAATTCTCCCATATGTCCTGTACGTACTATAGCAGTACTGACAAATGAAATCTTTGAATTTTGAATCTTTTTAAAGGCTAGGTAGTTGTCACAGTCTGTGATATGAGCTGCTAATTTGTTCCATGAGTGCATGCCTCTAAATGACACAACCTTCTGACCAAATTCACATTTATGCCTTGGTACATTGCAATCAATTGTTTTTTTCTTTAAATCACACACTCTGTTTGCAGATGTGTTCCGTTACTCGCTGTAAACGATAAACTATAAATTCACTACTCACTGTAAACACGGAAGTGAGCACGGTGCAACGATGCATTTGATTGGTTAGACTGAGTGTTTCAGCGCCAGTTAGACAAATTTGATTGGTGAAAAGAAGGAATCTGTCCTGGTTTGTGGGTTGAAAAACCTCCAGGGGTCGACAAACCCATTTTGGTACATAAACTCAGATATTGATTTAGCCATCAAGGATTGTGTGAGGGGGCAGCACGGTGGCGCAGTGGTTAGCACAGTGGCAGCACAGCAAGAAAGTCATGAGATCGATTCCACCCTTGACCATCATGGGTTCGATCCCACCCCCAGACCATCAGTGACCCTTCTGTGTGGAGTTTGCATGTTCTCCCCGTGTCTGCGTGGGTTTACTCCAGGTACTCTCTGGTTTCCTCCCACAGGCCAAAGACATGCAGGTGAGGTTAACTGGCATCAACTGGGGATAGTAAATTGTCCTTTGGTATGACTGTGAGAGTGAATGGTTGTCTGTCTGTCTGTGTTGGCCCTGCAGTGGACTGGAAATCTGTCCAGGGTGGACCCTACCCTGCCTCTTGCCCAAAGATGCTGGGATAGGCTCCAGCCCCCCCACGACCCAAAAAGGATTAAGTGGTAGAAGATGGATGGATGGATTGTGTGAGGAAGTGAGAAGAATAAGGGTCTAAAGACGTGTTTAGAACACAATTAAGATCTCCAGCTAGAATTAGGAAATCTGTGTCTAAGAAAGGGAGAGGACTAAATAATCTATTCATAAAGTCCAGACTGTCCACATTAGGAGCGTAAATGTTAACCAACAAAACAGGAGTGTGAAATAAGCTCCCTGCAATAATCAGCTATCTGCCATTTTTATCAGTTATTATTTTAGAAGCTGAGAAGGATTTTTTTATGAATTAAAGTAGCTACTCCTCTGGCTTTTGAGCTGAAAAAAGAGTGAAAAATATCACCTACCCATGAGCATTTGGGTCTCCAGTGATCTTGGTCGCGGAGATGGGTTTCCTGAAGAGGCACTGGGTCGGCTTTGAGGCGCTGAGGGTGGGAAAACACCTTTGACCGCTTGACCGGATTGTTCAGTCCTTTGGCATTCCGGCTGAAAGATCTGGCTGGGGAACCACCTTCTAACTTTTGCGAACTAACTGACATCTAATGAAATATTTGGAGAGAAGCTAAATAAGAACCCCCCCCCCCCAAAAAAAGAAGAAGAAATAAGGAAAAAAAGAAGTGGGGGAAAATAAATAAAGTCCAGATCCATCAGCCAGGTGAGCCACCCCCCATCCCCCAGGTGAACTTAGTCTGTGTCCATCCCCGAACGATGGAACAGCAGTGCTGACTCCAATAGGAGTCATCTCAGAAATTAGACTGACAGCTATATGCAACCAGAACTAAAACTAGCAGATAGAAGCCTGCAGAGCAACACTGAAAATGAGAGCAATAAGGCTCTGATAATAATAATAATGATCATAATAATCAGTTCAAAGAAGTAAAAAATAATGCCTGGAACAGTCTGTGAATAATATTAAAAGGAACCTGAACTAATATCAATCATTTAAGAGGTTATCATTGAAACATAATCAGAATAAAGAAAACAACTTGGAAAAACCTGATTATATGCAAGAAAGAACATATATAAATGTATGTAAATGCTTATTTTCAATTCAATTCAATTCAACTTTATTTATATAGTGCCATTTCACAACAACAGTCATCTCATAGCACTATCAACTGTAGGGGGAACCCCCACAGTTGCAGAAAGACCCCAGCAATCAGGCGATCCCCTGTGAGCAAGCACTTGGCGACGGTGGAGAGGAAAAACTCCCTTTTAACAGGAAGAAACCTCCAGCAGAACCAGGCTCAGGGAGGGGCAGTCATCTGCTGCGACTGGCTGGGGGGTGAGGGGATAGAGAAGATGAAAAGAACAGACATGTAGAGAGCAAACAGCACGATGGGGACTCAATCTATGGGAGAGAACAAACAAATGTTAATGACCAGCAAAAAAAAAAAAAATATTTCATTGAGAGTGAGGAAAGGAGTGAGGCCCAGTGCATTACTGGAGGTCCCCCGGCTGACTAAACCTATTAGCAGCATAACTAAGGGAGGGTTCAGAAACACATGATCCCTCCCTAATTGTAGGCTATATCAAAAAGGTAGGTTTTAGCCCTATTCTTAAAAACAGAGATCGAGTCTGACTCCCGAATCCAGATTGGCAGCTGGTTCCACAGGAGAGGAGCTTGATAACTGAAGGCTCTGCCTCCCATTGCACTTTTGGAGATTCTAGGTATTACAAGTAATCCTGCATTTTGGGAGCGTAGTGCTCTGTTAGGATAATACGGTAGTATCAGATCTTTTAAATAAAAAGGAGCCTGATTGTTTAGAACTTTGTAATTAAGAAGAAGGATTTTAAACTTAATTCTAAACTCTATGGGAAGCCAATGAAGGGAGGTCAGAACCGGAGAGATATGATCTCTCTTTCTAGTACCTGTTAAAACTCTTGCTGCAGCATTTTGGATCAGCTGAAGACTTTTTAAAGATGTTTTAGGACAGCCTGATAATAAAGAATTACAATAATCTAATCTCAAACTAACAAAAGCGTGGATCAGTTTCTTAGCATCACTCTGAGACAAGATGCTCCTAATCTTGGCAATATTACGCAAATGATAGAAGGCCGTCTTAGAAACAAATTTAATATGTGAATTGAAGGACAGATCCTGATCAAAAATAATTCCAAGGTTCCTCACAGAGCTATTAAGAGAAAGAGTAACCGTATCCAAACCGAAAGTTTGATTTGGAAAGGAATTTCTAAGGTTTTTTGGACCAACAAGAATGACTTCAGTCTTATCTGAATTTAATAGCTGGAAATTACAAGTCATCCAAGCTTTGATTTCCTTAAGACAGGCTTCTAACTTGGCTAATTGATTACTATCATCTGGCTTCATTGACAGGTATAATTGTGTGTCATCTGCACAACAATGAAAATGTATACAGTGCTTTCTAATAATGTTGCCTAACGGAAGCATATATAAACTAAAAAGAGTAGGGCCTAGCACAGATCCCTGTGGAACTCTATGACTAAGCTTTGAGTTGAAAGAAAACTCATTATTTACATGAACAAACTGGAAATTATCAGATAAATAAGATCTAAACCACTGCAACGAAGTTCCATTAAGTCCAACATAGTGTTCTAATCTATCAAGTAGAATATTATGATCGATAGTATCAAAAGCTGCACTAAGGTCTAAAAGGACAAGTACAGAAACTAGTCCATTATCAGATGCAATGAGGAGGTCATTAGTGACCTTCGCTAAGGCTGTTTCAGTACTATGATGGATTCTAAACCCAGACTGAAACTCTTCAAATAAACCATTTCCCTGCAGGTGGTCAAATAATTGCGTAGCAGCAACTCTTTCTAAGATTTTTGAAATGAAAGGGAGATTAGAGATTGGTCTATAGTTAGCTAAAGCTCCTGGATCTAGCGTTGGCTTTTTGAGTAAAGGTTTAATTACAGCCGTTTTAAAAGCCTGCGGTACATGGCCTAAAGTTAACCCCTTGCACTCCGGGCAATTTTCCTAAAAATGCCAAAAAATAACGTGCCCAAAGTAAATTGAAAGCTGTTCTTCAACCCTTTGCAGCATCTTCATGGGGTTGGTCTCATTTAAAAGAAAACACTTTGAATTTTTTGGCAAAAAAAACATAATCTCTCTACGTCCTCCGGCCACTGAGTTACAGTCATCTAAACATACTGAACTTGAAGAAAATAAATTTGGCCACGGTGTTTTTTTGGATACAAATGCTTGCAAATAACACACAGCTGTCCGATCCGGCTGGAAAATGCAACAGAAATGTAGAACCAAGTGTTACCAAGCTGAGATCCAAATTTGGTAACAATACCACAAAAAATGAATATTTTACACAGCTTTGTTCTCAGGTAGTTCCCAGGCGTTTTGGAACTGTGCCAAATTGTGCCAAATAGCACAGTTTGGAAAAACGTCTGTAACTTTTGAATAATTCAATGTAGAATCTTCATTTTGGGCTCTAATGAAAGGTCACATTCAGGGCTGTGTCTGTGTGTGTGTGTGTGGGGGGGGGGGTTTGTCCCCCCCTCCGCTACAAAGGATGGAGTTCGGCCCTCGCTACATGACGGATTACCCTCGTTGCATGTTTCCACAGCAATGCTGTCACAGCGGCTCCCCCCCCCCCCGCTACTGTGTGTGGGTGTGTGTGGGGGGGTTCCCCCCCCCTCGCTACAGAGGACGGCCATCGCTACATGACAGAATAGACTCATATGCTTCCCTACGCGGACCGTGAACGCCGGGGGGCCTTCACGGTCCGAACACGGCAAATGAACCGTTTATCGCGGCGCACTCACTTCGTACTTCGTGCACTGTACAGTTGTAATTTACCGATCGGTCAAAAGTCATTTTTTGATTACAATTTTCAGGGATAAATAATAAATTTATCTTATAACACCTTACCTCTTCACAGCAGCAGAGTCCTGGCGAACTTCTCTTCCCCATTGTCAGACGAACGCGACGCTGGTCCGCTCGTGGATCCCGGTCAAAACATAATTCCATTATTGCCGTTTTGGCAAATGATTTATGACCTTTGTCGTCGGCCTCCGTCGGTCTATGATGACGGAAGAGAATCCTAAACGTCTATTCTGCTGGAATGATTGCAGGTCTCACTTGTGGGTGTTCTCCATGCTGCTGGGTCTGTAGCAGGTTCTTCCAGCGTCCTTTTTTTTCATCAGCTGCAACAGTAAATCTCTCTTCACCCAGCCCGAACTTCTGTGCTTCAATTGGCTCCTGCATTCACAGTAGGCGGGTCCTCCTTCCTAGGTTTTCATTCATTGGTTCTTCAAGGTTTCAGAAACCCAATTCAAGGCTCTTATTAGTCGAATGAGAGGTCAATCAGATGAACTAATCTGTTTGCGGCTGTGTCTGCAGCTTTTTTTTTTCAGTGGCGCTTGGACGCCACACCACCTACATCACCACAATCTGGACTATGCGTCCGAGAGCGCACGAGGGCACAGGAGTGTGCCCTCGTGCGCCCTAGGACGCAGAGACTTGCCCGCCCGCGGAACAACGGAGCGCAAGTGGTTAATGAAGAATTGATTATATGAAGAATAAAGCTACCAATAAGTGGGAAGACTTCTTTAAATAACCTGGTAGGAATAGGGTCTAAAAGACAAGTTGAAGGTTTGGATGAGGAAACTATTTTGTCTAACTCACAAAGGTCGATTGGAGTAAACTCATCAAGACAGACATCAATAGAAGGAGTTGTAGTAGTTACAGTATTTAAGTTAACTGTGGGAAGAATCTGATTGATTTTATCTCTGATGGATGAAATTTTATTATTGATAAAATTCATAAAGTCCTGACTAGTAAGCTCTAAGGGAATGCTAGGACTGACAGAGTCCTGACTCTTTGTCAACCTGGCTACAGCACTGAAAAGAAACCTGGGATTATTCTTGTTCTCTTCTATTAATGCAGAGTAATAACTCGTTCTAGCTTTTCTTAGAGATTTTTTATAAATTAAAAGATGATTTCTCCAAGCTAAATAGATTTCATCTAAATTAGTGGAGCACCATTTTCTTTCTAATTGACGAGTCTTCTGTTTTAAGCTACGAGTTTCTGTGTTGAACCAAGGAGTTAGAAATCTCTGGTTAGACTTTTTCTTTTTTTAAGGGGGCCACCAAGTCTAGAGTCTGATGCAGAGAAGCTGTAACACTATCCACCATGTTATCAATTACAGAAGGAGCAAGCGGTATATAGCTTATTTCCGTTATGTTGACACATGGCATAGAGGAAACAATCTGCATAAATTTGGTAACAGCATCATCTGAGAGGCATCTACTGTAATAATATTTTTCTTTAGGAGCCAAATAGTCAGAAATAGTAAAATCAAAGGTTAACAGACAATGGTCTGACAGTACAGGGTTATGAGGAGACACTACAAGATTTTCTATTTCTATGCCATATGTCAGAACAAGGTCCAATGTATGGTGGAGGTAATGAGTAGAATTTCCTACTTTCTGAGAAAACCCAATCGAGTCTAATATTGAATTAAATGCTACATTAAGGCAGTCACTATCTACATCCACATGTATATTAAAGTCCCCTACTATAATTATTCTATCAGATTTCAGCACTAAATCAGCTAAGAAATCAGCAAATTCGGATAAAAATTCTGAGTAGGTTGATGGGGGACGATAAACTATGGCAAATAAAATTGGGTTTAATCTAAAATTGCTAAAGTGCCCAATACTGAGGACCAGGCCCTCAAAGGAATTATAACATGTTTTTTGCTTTACATTAACTAGTAATTTGGAATGGTAAATTGTTGCTACTCCTCCTCCACGACCAGAACTTCTGGGATTTTGACAGTTTAAATAACCAGAGGGAGTTGATTCATTTAAACCAACATAATGCTCTTGCCCTAACCAAGTCTCTGTAAGGGAAATTAAATCAATCTGATGATCAATTAACAGATCATGGACTAACAGAGACTTGGGAGTTAGAGACCTAATATTTAATAAACTGTGGCGGTTCGGTTGACCCCCACAACAGTTAAGGACACTCAGCTCTCTTGTCTCTGTTTTTCCTGCTGCACTACTGAGATGTAATGTGCCATGCATGTATTGTGATGTAATGCGCCATTCATGTATAGTGTTCATGCGTCTTGTCCTTACTGTGCTTCTTCTGAGCATCTTACATATGTAGATGTGCTTTGGTGTAAATCCCCAAAAACAGACTGGTCAAACACAGCGCTCGGCTAGAGCAAATAACAGAACAGTGAAATGTGTATTAATGTCTACAGGCAGACTCGTTTCGTCTGGCTCACTTCTGTGATGTTAATGTTGCCTTTCATGCAAATGTCTCATGCCTGTCCTGTTATCTCTTTGATCAGACCAACTGCTGTGAATGCTTTGATGTATTGTTGTAGTTGGGTGTATATATACTGCATTGTAACCATGCTCTCACTCTCTCAATCTCACTTCTGCATCTGCTGCTGCTGGACACAGACATTGTGTCCCCTCTTCACAGAGAGCCGTGGGCTCGCTCTCGGCGCGCATGCACGGCGCCGGGAGTGGAGCTTGTGACGGCGGTATGATAATAAAAACTCTACTTAAAACCTTCAACAACGCCGCTTTATTTCATGCCGCCGCACTGGTGACCCCGACGTGATCTGAACACACAACCTTCTGATTTGGACGGCCACGCTGGCGAACCGACGCTGAAAGAAACACGCTGCCAGTGAACACAGCACACTGACGCAAATGAGCTGTTCTCCGGACATCACCCACGACCGGGAAAATCTGCAGAAAACGTCATGGCGCGACCCTTGCCTGAGATCGGGACGTCCACGCTGGACCAGCCGAGGGACACAGAACGTTTTCCCCCTCTCACCGCTACTCCTCCCGCTCAGCGAGCCTTCTCATCTACCCGAGCCTGAGGAACGAAGATCGTCTATTCCCACTCACCGCTCCAACGCATCTGCACGAGCCTGAGGGACAAAAGATCGTCTATTTCCTCTCACCGCTCCAACGCACCATGGCCAATCTGTAGCCACAGCTCAACCTGGATTTTATCGGCGCCGTCTGCGCCGATCTCCACCAAGATTCTGCACCCTGGTTCTCCTCTCCAGCGGCCCACCCAAGCATGGAACCCCCGCGCGCGCACCTGGGAGTTACGAGGACGGCGCATCACGCACGGGACAATAAAGGCTACAAGAGACCGCCATCGTCCTCTGCCGCTGCACATGCCCGAGAAAAACGGCCGATTGCCACCCTCGGAACCTTCAGGGCTGCCCGTTCACCTGAAGCAAGCATGCAGCTCGCCACTGGATTTTTTAATGGTCTCAGCCACGGCACAAAGGGATTTCAGCCGTCAGCTGTTCCCGGGGGGCTTTGGGGTTGCTCCTGCACCTAAAGCCAACACGCCAGTCCCTCTGCTTTTGTTTATTTTTTTTCTTACAGCCGCTCCTGCTTTTCTTCATGGCCACGAGAGGAGTCAGAGACTAATTTTTCTTCTTGTGATCTCCGCACGCGCAACGGGACAGCCCCTCGACGTCGCGGAGCAGCAAGCAATTTTTGCGCGGCTCGGGACGATTTTACAGCCCCTGCCGGCACTTACTACCCCTCCCCTCTCTCCCCCTCCGCCTGCAGCAAGCTTCTCCCACAGCTCGCTCACACAGATGGATTATCGAGGTCTCGGCCCCCTGCCGTGCCCTCTGGGGGGGAGCGTGTGGCAGTTCGGTTGACCCTCACAACAGTTAAGGACACTCAGCTCTCTTGTCTCTGTTTTTCCCGCTGCACTACTGAGATGTAATGTGCCATGCATGTATTGTGATGTAATGTGCCATTCATGTATAGTGTTCATGCGTCTTGTCCTTACTGTGCTTCTTCTGAGCATCTTACATATGTAGATGTGCTTTGGTGTAAATCCCCACAAACAGACTGGTCAAACACAGCGCTCGGCTAGAACAAATAACAGAACAGTGAAATGTGTATTAATGTCTACAGGCAGACTCGTTTCGTCTGGCTCACTTCTGTGATGTTAATGTTGCCTTTCATGCAAATGTCTCATGCCTGTCCTGTTATCTCTTTGATCAGACCAACTGCTGTGAATGCTTTGATGTATTGTTGTAGTTGGGTGTATATATACTGCATTGTAACCATGCTCTCACTCTCTCAATCTCACTTCTGCATTTGCTGCTGCTGGACACAGACATTGTGTCCCCTCTTCACAGAGAGCCGTGGGCTCGCTCTCGGCGCGCATGCACGGCGCCGGGAGTGGAGCTTGTGACGGCGGTATGATAATAAAACTCTACTTAAAACCTCCAACCACGCCACTTTATTTCATGCCGCCGCAAAACCACATTTAATTTTTAAATTATGAGGAGGAACAGAGGCCAAATCATTCACTTTAGAGGCTTTATGTTTAATTTGAGTTTTACCAATATTTTTCTTAATCACTTTGGGATGCTTAGATATTATATTTTTATTTACTTTGGAGGGAGCAGACAACGATTCTCTGATGGGGAAGACAGGGGTTAAGCTGAGGGGTGGCGGATGAAGAGGAGCTGCAGAGAGGCGTGTAAGACTGCGACTATTTAACAAAACAAACATAGCCCAAGTATATTAATAATCATAAAAAGAAAAACAAAGTGAGATTTAGCTCCATGAGCACAATATGCACAGAGCTGAGCAGATTTTTTTCATGGAATTAAGTCTTTAAGTCATTCAGTATAATAGTATATATTATAATATTGTTGTACAATATTCAGTCTTGCAAAAAAAGTGGGGAGGACAAAGTTGAGCTGCTGACCTTCAGTGATGAGCAAAGACTTGTTTATCTGTCAGCCAGTGTCACAGCAGCCCATTATCCTCTACATTCATTTTTCCAACACATCTACTGTGGTAGAGAAGGCAGAGAGGACTGAGAAGATTAACTAAATCATGGTGCTCATCTGACAACACAAGACAAGTGGAATTATTGAAACTTTCCTGTCAATCATTTCATCAAGGTTTCATCTGTGTCACGTGACCAGTGTGGTTAACTGGATGCTGTCAGTGTGGAGGTTACTGATGAGAAATAATTACTGCAATAATCACAGACACTTTACCTTATTAATCACATTCATAGTTCAAACATGGAGAGTTTATTAAAGACATTGACCTTTATTATGTTTCAGCTTCAAACTCTGACATTAAGCAGTTTGTGCTTAATAGTGAATAATTGTTATCATTTAATATGTCAGAAAAGTCTCAGCTTGTCGTGTTCAAGTGGTTCCAGTTTAGACTCAGTGATGAAAAATAATCCACAGAAACTGTGAGAACTTTCATTTTTCTTCCCTGAGTCAGTCAGTTCTTGCTGAACAAACAGCAGTTCAGCCAGTTAAACCCACATTTGCAGACTAACACAGAAACCAAGTCAAACTGCTTCAGTGTTTTAATCCTCTGCTGCTCCTACTGCTGACAATTGATTAGTTTGAAATCAGTGACTCTTGTTAATGTGAAAGTTGATCCAACAAAACATCTGCTTCAACTTTGGACAACTTGTTTAGTCAAGAAAAACACAAAAAGTCACAATTTTCCTTTCAAAATACACATTTATTACTTTATAAACATGGAAATGTTGAAATAAATTCTTCTTTTTATTATAAAAACTTTGAATATTTAAAGGTCTTTTGATGATTGACAAAATCTGATTCATGATTATGTAGCGGTTTGATTAAACCCCCTACAAAACATACAAACAGAACACAGAGACAGTCAGCTCGCACTCCTGGGGTTTGTTCCGCTGCATGCTGAGTTTACAGCCTTGAAGTTAAAGTGTTCATGCATTTTGCCCTTACTGTGACCTAGAGACTCAGATCAATATGTAGATGTGCTTGTTAGCCTCTTTGTCTGACACTTGGAGCGAGGTCTAGCTAATCTGCCCATTGTGATGTATGTCTTACAAATGCAAATACCTCTTGCCTGTTCGGTTATTGCTTTGATCATTCTAACTGTGGGGTATGTCCCTTTGATGTATTGTTATGGTCAAGTATTTAAGGTGCAACTCTGTAACGCAATCTCTCTCTCTCTCACTCTGATCCTGCAACTGGTAGACACACACGTGTCCGCCTCTCTTCTTCTTCACTGAGAGCCTGAGGAATTCGTCTTCAGCCTGCTCACGCTATGGGCTGGAGCCGAGTTCCCGTGACGGCGGTATGATATAATAAAACTCTACTTAAAACCTCCAACAACGCCGCTTTATTTCATGCCGCCGCACTGGTGACCCCGAAGACGCACACGCTTTGTGCGACGCAGCCTTCTGGTCTGGACATCCACGCTGAACCGGCCGAGGGACACAAGACGTCTCCTCCCTCTCGCCGCCCCAACGCACCATGACCTGAAGGCAGAAAAGAATACGCTGCCAGTGAACGCTTTACTGGTGACCCCGCCTGAAAGCACACGCTTTGTGCAAAGCAACTTCTGGTCTGGACCGCGACACTGGTGGCCGTTTCACGCTTCACGGTGAGATCTGCACGCCTGAGATCTGCACATCCACGCTGGACCGGCCGCTCTCACTGAGAGCGCACGCACCTCGTCCTCTCTCCACGACGGCAACCTCCAGGGCCGACGGAGAGCGCAGCGCGTGGAACTGAACGCACCATGGCCGCACGAGCGACAACGATCGTCTCCTCCCTCTCACCGCTCCAACGCAGCTGCACGAGCCCGGGGCACAAAGATCGTCTATTGCCTCGCACCGCTCCAACGCGTCTCCACGAGCCCGAGGGACAGAGATCGTCTATTTCCACACACCGCTCCAACGCACCACGACCGAACGACGCAACAGTTCAACCTGGATTTTATCGGCGCCGTCTGCGCCGATTTCTACCAAGTTTCTGCACCCTGACTCGCCACTCCAGCGGCCCACCCACGCCACGGAACCCCCGCGCACGCTCGGGGAGTTACAAGGACGGCGCACCACGCACGGGACAAGTAACTGCTCCACAGACCGCTTTCCTCCTTCGCCGCTGCCTTTCAGGGCTGCTCGCTCACCTGAGGCACGCATGCAGCATACGGGAAGGATTTGTTAACAGTCTCAGCCACGCCAGAGACCGCCATCGTCCTCCGCCGCTGCTCACAGAACCTTCAGGGCTGCTCGTTCACCTGAAGCAAGCACGCAGCTCGCCACTGGATTTTTTAATGGTCTTAACCACGGCACAAAGGGATTTCAGCCGTCAGCTGCTCCCGGGGGTTTTGGGGTTGCTTCGGCACCAGAAGCCAACAGTCCCTCTGCTTTGTTTACTTTTTTTTTTTCTCTTGCAGCCGCTCCTGCTTTTCTTCATGGCCATGAGAGGAGTCAGAGACTAGTTTTTCTTCTTCTGATCTCTGCATGTTCAGACGGGACATCGCGGAGCAGCAAACACTTTTGGCGCGACTACCCCCCCCCCCCCCCCTGCACAGAGCTTTTCCCTGCTTGCTGCCCAGACTGCAACATCGAGGTCACGGTCCCCTACCGTTTCCCTCTTGGGGGGGAGCAGTGTAGCGGTTTGATTAAACCCCCCACAACACACAAACAGAACACAGAGACAGTCAGCTCGCACTCCTGGGGTTTGTTCCGCTGCATGCTGAGTTTACAGCCTTGAAGTTAAAGTGTTCATGCATTTTGCCCTTACTGTGACCTAGAGACTCAGATCAATATGTAGATGTGCTTGTTAGCCTCTTTGTCTGACACTTGGAGCGAGGTCTAGCTAATCTGCCCATTGTGATGTATGTCTTACAAATGCAAATACCTCCTGCCTGTTCGGTTATTGCTTTGATCATTCTAACTGTGGGGTATGTCCCTTTGATGTATTGTTATGGTCAAGTATTTAAGGTGCAACTCTGTAACGAAATCTCTCTCTCTCACTCTGATCCTGCAACTGGTAGACACACACGTGTCCGCCTCTCTTCTTCTTCACTGAGAGCCTGAGGAATTCGTCTTCAGCCTGCTCACGCTATGGGCTGGAGCCGAGTTCCCGTGACGGCGGTATGATATAATAAAACTCTACTTAAAACCTCCAACAACGCCGCTTTATTTCATGCCGCCGCAATTAAACCTTTAAATTCTCCATGAACTCTTAACGCTGATGGAAGGAAAATCAAAGAAATTCAAACTTCACCTGATTTTTCCACTAAAAAGAAACAACAGCTGTAACAACGGTGATGATGAACAAACTCAGATTTGTGAACAATCAATACTTTCGCAACAGTTCCATTAGGTAATAGATTACTCTCTTTATTGTAACTGGCTAATTACGGAAGTCGTCTCCGTCTGTCTGTCTGTCTGCACTCTAACTGGAGAACCCATGAAGCTCAGCTCACCAAACTTGGTCCACAGGTTGACCTTGGGACCAGCACCTGTGGCTGTGGCTTTGGGGTTAAAAGGTCAAAGGTCACAGTGTGGTCTATATTAACCATATATTCCATAACCTACATATGTTAGAGCTAGTGGAAATGTTTGGTGATTACATATGTAAGGAACTTCACACCTCTGAAAGGACAAAGGAATCTCACCCGCCGAGTGAAGAACAAAGACGTTCCCGGACGCGGCGGGGGAGACTGGACGAGCCACCCTCACCCCCCAAGGCGAGGAGAGGGATTACCATCACCTCCCAAGATGAGGAGAGGAAATACTAAGACAATGGGGGGATTAAGATAATGAGGGATGTCAGCCTTTGTTATGCATGTCTTTTGTTGTGTGCATGTATATAATCAGTGAGTTGGCGAGATTCTGTCTCTTTTTCCCTTCTGCCGCTCTCTGCACCAGATGAGACTTGTTAGAAGAGCTGAACATTAAAACTTCGCTTATAAACCAAATCGCCTCTTCATTGCCCAGCTCCTCTACAACAGCATCATTAAAGCTCTAAATCTGCTTTGGCTGATTTCTACTTTGTTATCAGAGATGTTTCAATGTAGAGGGAGGCACCAAATGTTTTCTTGACCCTAGGGCACCATGTGACCCAGGACCGCCCCTGTATATTTAACATCATTAATGTGAACTTTGTTTCTATTCAGGACTTTAGGGCTTCTGAACTCCAGTGTGATTCTATCAAGCTGATCTCACCACTTTACTACCTCTGTTAAGCATGTTTGATTTTCATCAGAGCAGTTTAACGTTCCTCAGAGGAGGAATCAAACTCTGACAGACAGAGCTGCAGGAAGGAGGCGGATCAAACCAGAAACACCAGTTTTCTGCGTCACTTTACAGAAACCAGAGTTCAAGTGTGTGAGAGCAGCAGCTCAGACGTCCTGTTTGTCTGTGAGAGAAGATTCAGCCGAGTCCATCAGGTTTTTCTCTCCAAACACTGGTGAGTCCAACATCTCCTGTTTCTACACTTCTCTCTCTTCATGCTGACTCAGCACAGTCACACTGGTCCCTGTAGAAATATGGTCACTGGGCCACAGGTCCACTGTGGAAACATGGAGCTGCTGTTTGAAACCGTCTCTCTGGGTCACTTCTCAGCACTTTGAAAATCTCTGCAAACCTCCATGATTGTTGGACTTTAGTCAGAATTCAGCCTTCCTCATGTCAGAAACAGACTGCAGCAAATGGTCCATAAACCAGTCTGTTTCCTTTATTGTTTCACAGTAAAACTGAAAACCACAGGGAGGCTTTTATTGTGAAACAATCAAAGGAAATACAAAAGAAAAGCAGCTTTGTCAGCGGTTAAAAATAGAATCCTAAAATGTCATTAGTTTTAAAGTCACTGAAACAAGAATCAATTTTTCATTCATTTTTATCAATTTTTTACATGTACAATGTTTATACTGTTAAACACTCTTAAACTTGTAAATGTAAATTATTTTAAGGGAACATCTCTGCATCACATTTAAAACAACTTTAACTGAGCAAAGTAATGAAGAAGATCTACAGATATAATCAACTTTCTCTGTGACATTTTATCTTAGACTTGTTTTTGAATAGTAACCGCTTAACTTAGCCTAGCTTAGTTTTCTTTTTTTTTCTCTCAGTCATATTTTGTCTTAGCTTTGTTTTAAATTGTAATCGCTCTTGTCTTGTTTTCTCTTTTTTCTCTTTTGAATTCTTGGATGGAATATGGGTGGGCAATATAAGCTGCGGCTTCAGCCATCACCCATTTCGGATAACTCACGTGGAATTGTATAGTAGAAGGAGTCTTTGTCTAACTTGACCTTGTTGTTATATTATACAGTTTCTTTTAACCTGTACTGTACTATCTGAAATAAAAAATTCATTCATTCATTCATTCATTCATTCATTCAACTGCTACTAAATCAGCAATAAATAGAACAAGATTTTTAGTTTCTTTTTTGCTCCTCACAACCCAAATTCTCTCACTTTGTGCTGACTGATTTGATCGTATCTGTATCATGAGATCAACTCCAGCAGAGAGGTGTCAGAAACTCAGTGATTGTTACAGGAAGTGACTGATTCAGGTGTTTCTTCCAACAGATGTGTGCTACCAAATGTTCAGTTGAGAGGGTCAAGAATTGTAGTCTAGTGGCTAGGAGGGGTTCCCATGCACCCCCCGGAAATCAACTTTTAACCAGCATTTCTGGAATGCTCTGGATAAGCTGTTAACGAAATGCCTTGTTCCCAAGCTTGCAAAATGTCCCACGTGACTTTTTTATACTAATTTTATGTAAATTATTGCCGCCATTACCAGAAAATGCATTTTTTGTTATATCTCTTTAAATGTTTGAGA
Organism: Pholidichthys leucotaenia; assembly: GCA_020510985.1. Taxonomy (NCBI): domain Eukaryota; kingdom Metazoa; phylum Chordata; class Actinopteri; order Cichliformes; family Pholidichthyidae; genus Pholidichthys; species Pholidichthys leucotaenia. Next base: position 225,604,644 of record CM035842.1, on the reverse strand, counting down.
AAACTCCTTAATTATGGCTTCTACACCCATGTTATGAAGGTCAATTGTCACATTGAACCTATTTCCAGAATGGCCATATTTGTATAGAACAAGAAAATGTGCAAATTAGGTCCGCCATTGTGCAAAAATCTTTATTTCTCTATATCTCTACCAGTCTTGGACATAGCCTCACCAAAATGGTTTCTACCTCCCTTATTACATGGTCAAACAATACGATAACGTTATCATTGTTGTGAATACACGTGTTACTAGTATGTTACGAAATCCTGTAATTACGGCTGCCACTAAGAAAAAATAGTTTTTTCGCCCTATTTTGGCACCTTTTAAAGATAAACATTTTCTGGGAGCTTCTACCTCCCTATTAACATGGTCAGGGAACACGAAGATTGATCGTGCTATTCAAGTTTTCTTTCTCACCTTATGCATTTTCATAATAAATGGTTAAAGCACCCATCCACAAATACTACAAATGAGGTAGTGAATTATGAAAATCACTTAAAATCATAATCAGTTTGCCAAATTTCTTAGCTAGCGATGCATTTGTTTTGAAATGTGCTTTTATTTTATAATTGCATGCGAAAAGCAATTATGTAATTTACTACTACGCGTTTGGCGTGGCCGAGAAGCAGCATTGAGGCTCCAAAACATGCAGAAAGCAGTGATTATTGTTGAAGGACGGGCCCATGAACTGGTTGTTTCAAACGGGGAGGTCTGTCGATAACATTTCAATTACTTTTATGCCCATGCAATTACTGAAGTAAAAAACTTTGTTTGTATTTTATTGCTTTCAGGTGGAAGAGCGAGAACTCCCAGAAATATACAGTGATCAGGAAGAAACTGACACAAGGGTGGTGCTATACCTTCACTTTGCCGCCAGAATTGGCTATGAGAATGCTGTGGTCCGTACGTACATCTTCGTGATTCTGCTCTACCATGCGCATACAATAAACCTTACTGTCTACTTGGACACAGGATCTGGCAAACACCGCAAGCTACTCAATCTCTCGGAAATTGCTGAGTCCTTGGGACGCAGCTACTGTTCCACCATACTTGGCTTCTACGTGTTCACTGGAGAAGATTGTACAAGCTCCTTTAAAGAAAAAGGAAAAGTCGGTCCTCTGAAAAAACTTGAGAAGAGCCCAAGGTTTCATGAGGCATTCCGTCAGCTTGGAGAGAACTGGAACGTCGACCCTGAAGTGGTTACGCAGCTGGAGAAGTTCACCTGTATCATGTATGAGCAGCCTCGTGAATCGTCCGTGGATACCGTATGTGTCAAACTGCTTCGAAAGATGGTTGGTGAAGGTGAGAGGCTCACTACCAAGTCAAAAGTCGACCTGTCACGTCTCCCTCCGTGCCGCTCTGCGCTCAAGCCACACATCCAGCGTGCAAACTACCGGGTTGCGCTGTACAAACGAGCTCACCAAGCTATCTTCGAAAAGCCGAAACCACACGATGAGGGTCAGGGTTGGTTAAGAACAGACCAGGAAGTACTAGAACCCATCTGGTACTATGGAGAGGCGCTACCTACTTCACTCGTAGATATCCTAGATACAGCTAGTGAAGACGACAGTGAAGAAGAAGAGTCTGAAGACGAAGCAGAAGACGACATAGAAGAAGAGGATGATGATGATGATGATGATGCGTAATATTTACATATTACTGTTAGAAATGAACACATGATTAGTTTTTATCATGTTCCTTGACCATGTTAATAGGGAGGTAGAAGCTCCCAGAAAATGTTTATCTCTAAAAGGAGCCAAAATAGGGCGAAAAAACTATTTTTTCTTAATGGCAGCCGTAATTACAGGATTTCATAACATACTAGTAACACGTGTATTCACAACAATGATAACGTTATCGTATTGTTTGACCATGTAATAAGGGAGGTAGAAACCATTTTGGTGAGGCTATGTCCAAGACTGGTAGAGATATAGAGAAATAAAGATTTTTGCACAATGGCGGACCTAATTTGCATATTTTCTTGTTCTATACAAATATGGGCATTCTGAAAATAGGTTCAATGTGACAATTGACCTTCATAACATGGGTGTAGAAGCCATAATTAAGGAGTTTTCTCAAACATTTAAAGAGATATAACAAAAAATGCATTTTCTGGTAATGGCGGCAATAATTTACATAAAATTAGCATAAAAAAGTCACGTGGGACGTTTTGCAAGCTTGGGAACAAGGCATTTCGTTAACAGCTTATCCAGAGCATTCCAGAAATGCTGGTTAAAAGTTGATTTCCGGGGGGTGCATGGGAACCCCTCCTAGCCACTAGACTATTCCTCTAATTTTCCATCTTGTTCCAATATTAACAACAGAAATCAACATGAACAGACCAACACATTTGTAATTACAGCAATTATCTGGCTGAACTGCTGTATTATCTAACAGAAATGTAGGGGTGCCAATAGTTTTAGATCTGACTTTTTTTTTTAATGAAAATTATAAAGAGATGCTGTTAAAATCTGTCAGAAATAAAGATGTTAAAGTGTGAATGTGATCTTTGGTCCCATGTGGATTACTGTACATACACTGACCTGATTATTAGAAACATGTTTGACAAGAACAGGATGGATATGACAGGAAAACAATACTAGAACTTTAGTTGATGTTTTTATTCTACGTCAAATTATTCTGTTTCTCCCTCAGAGTTCAGTCATGTCTGCTGCCACCAATCTGCCATGTGAAGATCACTTCCTGTGCTCCATCTGTCTGGATGTCTTCACTGATCCAGTCTCCGTACCATGTGGACACAACTTCTGTAAAAACTGCACTGATGAACACTGGAACCAGTCAACAATATTCAAATGTCCCAATTGTAATGAGACTTTTAAGAATAAGCCTCAGTTAAAGATCAACACCTTAATCCCTGAGATGGTTTCTCAGTTCAGATGTGAATCTCAACAGAAATCCAGCAGAAGCAGCTCAGAGCAACAAGCTGCCAAACCAGGAGAAGTTCTCTGTGACGTCTGCACTGGAACCAAACTGAAGGCCCTGAAGTCCTGCCTGGTGTGTCTGTTCTCCTACTGTGAGATTCACCTGGAGCCTCATCTGACAGTGAATCGTCTGAAGAAACATCTACTGATGGATCCTGTGGAGAACCTGGAAGGGAGGATGTGTATGAAGCATGATAAACCTCTGGAGCTGTTCTGTAAGACCGAGCAGACATGTATCTGCATGCTCTGCTTATACTCAGACCACAAGACCCATGATGTTGTTCCTCTGAGAGAAGAATGTGAAGGAAAGAAGGCAGAGCTGGGGAAGACAGAGGCTGAAATGCAGCAGATGATCCAGAAGAGACAACTGAAGATTGAGGAGATCAAAGAGTTGGTGAAGAAGAGTTAAGATGCTGCAGACAGAGAGAAAGCAGAAGGTGTTCAGGTCTTCATTGCTCTGAAGGAGTCTGTTGAGAGACGCCTGAACGAGCTCATCAAGGAAATAGAAGACAAACAGAAAACAATGGAGAAACAAGCTGAAGACTCCATCAAAGATCTGGAACAGGAAATCTCTGAGCTGATAAAGAGGAGCTCTGAGGTGGAGCAGCTCCTAAAGTCTGAAGACCACCTCCACCTCCTCCAAAGCTTCTCCTCCCTGAAAGCTGCTCCACCCACCAAGGACTGGAGAGAGGTCAGAATCTGTCCTCCATCATATGAGGGGACTGTGGTGAGAGCTGTGGCTCAGCTGGAGGAGACGATCAAAAAACAGAAGAAGAAGAAGAAGCTGATGGAGGCTGAGCTGAAGAGGGTCCAGCAGTATGCAATGGATGTGACTCTGGATCCTGACACAGCACATCCTGGACTCATCCTGTCTGAGGATGTAAAACAAGTGAAACATGGTGATGAGAGGAAGAAACTACCACACAATCCAGAGAGATTTTCTCTGTGTGTCTGTGTTTTAGGAAATCAGTGTTTCTCTTCAGGCAGATTTTACTTTGAGGTTCAGGTTAAAGGAAAGACTGACTGGACTTTAGGAGTGGCCAGAGAATCAATCAACAGGAAGAGACTAGAAGGCCGGAGTCCTCAGAATGGATACTGGATTGTAGTGTTGAGAAATGGAAATGAATTTGAAGCTCTAGATGACCCTTCAGTCCGTCTCCATCTCCAGTCTGGTCCTGAGAAGGTGGGGGTGTTTGTGGACTATGAGGAGGGTCTGGTCTCCTTTTATGATGTAGATGCTGCAGCTCTGATCTACTCCTTCAGTGGCTGCTCCTTCAACCACAGAGTCCTCCCATTCTTCAGTCCTGGTCGTAATCATGGAGGTAAAAACTCTGCTCCTCTAGTGATCACTCCCATCAATCACAGTCAGTGGAAAACTGATTTGACATGAAATCAAAACTGGAAACATTCAGTGAAGTTGGTCTTTTTATCTCTTCAAACATATTTCAGCGTCACTATAAAGCTAAAAGGACCTGCTCTTTTTTCCTCTTGAAACTGCTCATTTTCTTCTACAACTTTTTTGCCTCATAAATGTGTTTATTTTACTCTTAAATTACCACCTTCTTTCTTTTAAATTTCTGTGTTTCATAAATTTGTGACTAAACTTTTTCTTCAGCTTAATTTTTTTCTTATAAATGTGAACCTTTTTCTTCTAAAGTGACATTATTAATCTGTACAACCACTGATTTACAGCTGGAAGGGAACATTTATTCTGATTTTCTCTGAACTCATTTTAATAATAAAAACAGAGGAAACACATTTGTTCACAATCAAGAATCCTTCAGAGGAACTAAGGTAATAAATGTGGACAAACACTGATTTTAACAGTTTAACCATCACAAACAAAGATGACATTTTGTTCATTGACTTACTTTTTAAGAATAATAAAAATATGTTCAAAAATGCTGCTTGTTTTCTCAGCTGTTCTCACTAATGTTGCATTTATGGAGCTGCTGATCTTCTGCAAATCTGACTGAATGGAGTTAACAAGAACAAAAGAGTTGATGCAGTTTTTGGTCAGTCTGGACTGTTGGGAGAAATAAATTAATCATTAGAATTTCAGTCATTTAAACTTTTCTTTTCACTGTTTTCTGCCAGAAAGTTGTCAGACTTTGAAAAAAACAAAACAAAACGATTTTACTCTTTGACTTTCAAGTTTTTGAAGGTGTCAAAGATCAGCTGGTGTCTGGTTCCCTGTTGGACTTTAATCTGGTTCATCACTGTGTGAAACTCTGATTTTCTAGAATGATGGAACTGAGCAATAAAATGGATGGAAACATGACTCTAGAGTTCTTTGAATCACATGTAGATGTGTGATGAAGCTCCTTCTGAACTGCTGGAACACTGCCTTTAATTAGGCCTCATCATGTGAAATATGATCAAAATGGTTTATTAGTGATCATGAATTTGAATTTTGAAAATTGAGTCACATGTTCTTTTTTTGTCCCATGTTGGATCAGTATTGGAGTGACTTCTTCATGACTCTGTCCAAGGTTCTAGCAATTAAAGTTAAGCTGGACCCTTTGATTGCCATATTTGGAGTCCCACATGCTCCAATTCCATTAACATCATTTCAATTACAATTACTTGCTTTTACCTCCCTTCTAGCTAGACGTCTATCCTACTCCTGTGGAAGTTGCCTAAACCTCCATCCAGCTCTTTGTGGCTTAAGGATGTTCTGTCCTTTCTTAAGGTGGAAAAGATGAATCTGACAGTAAAAGGCTCCTCAGCTAAGTTTGTTGAAAAATGGAACCCTTTCATCAATTACTTTTACATCTTTTGATTGAGCTCTACTGTATTTGCAAATATTTTTCATTTACTATCTAGTTCCCTCCCCCATTTCACCCCCCCCCCCTTTAGTGACATTTCTTCTATTGGCCCTCTGTTTACATGTGGGGACATATATATATCATTTATACTTTAATGAGAGATTTGGATTTGGAAGCTGTTGCCACCAAAGAAACTGAAGCATCTTTAACAGGTCAGTGGGTCTCTTTCTTTTTATAATGAAAATGTAAACATGCTGTTCTGGTTACTTAGCTTTTTTGTCTTTTTTGTGCCGTTGGTTATTAATAATAATGGATTAGATTTATATGGTGCTTTACATGTCAAGTGACATCTCACTTCTGGTTCCTATCAACCTGCTGTCAACTTGCTGTCAGATCCTGTCAGTCGGTGGATTTCTGTGTTTTGGTGCTCGGTTTTTGACTACTTTTTTTGGCTTTTGAGAACTGAATTTGGATTACGGACTGGACATCTTAGTTTTGACCCCTGCCTGACTTAAGATGCCAATAGCGGCGTCTACGGACTGTGAAACGAGAGCGGAGCAGAGCAGCCTGCCATTCAGCTAGCTAAACAGCTGTTCATTAGCTGTTTAGTCAACGATCATCGGCTGGGATCATGGGTCCCAAGAAAGCTCAGCAGACTGAGGAGGCGGACGATATTAAAAGATCGCTCAACTTCTTGGCTGAAGAGGTTTCTGCTGTTAAGCTGCAGCAAAAAAACATCCTGGGCCTGATTGAGGAGGTGAAAGTGCTGCGGATCCAGAACACCGAGAAGGACAAGAGGCTGGCGTATCTGGAGAGCAGAGTGTCGGACCTGGAGCAGAACACCTGGGTGAACGGCGTGATCATCACTGGGCTCCACATTAAACCCCAATCATATGCTCGGGCGGTGGCCGTGGACAGCGGAGGGAGGCTCAACGCGCTGGAAGAGGAATCCACGGAGCAACAAGTGGCGGCCTTCCTGCAGTCCAAAGGAATCCAGCTGGAATGTAACACCATAGAGGCCTGCCACCCTCTGCCCAGGAAAAACAGCGACAAGCTGGCTGTCATCATGAGGTTTGTCAATAGAAAACACAAGACTGTGCTGCTAAAACAAGGTAGGAAACTGAAAGGAACAAACATTTACATAAACGAGCACCTTACAAAAGAAAACGCAGAAATAAGATAAGATAAGATAAGATAAGATAAGCCTTTATTAGTCCCACAATGGGGAAATTCCAGGATTGCAACAGCACAGGGATAGCAACACTCAGAGCAACAATCAGAAGGCAAGAAAAAAAAAAAAGGCAAGCAAATAGCCAGAAAAGCAAGATACCTGAGAAAGCAGAAAAAGATTCAAAAGACCTGGACATCAAACTGTAAAATATACATCAAATTAAATGGATCACCTGAAGAAGCCAAGGTCATTAACATCCAAAATAGTATGGAACTGGACAAATATCAATGAATGTTATGAACTGGAGTCGACAGCAACAAGAGACAACTGTAGGACACTGAAGGTTTATACTCATCTGTCTCAGGACATTTAATTACATGAAACAAAAGATCAACAAACAGGAACAACAGGAACTGAAAGTTTTTGAATATATGGATCACAACCCACAGGACGTAGAATATAACATAGACCCTGATAATAATTTATTTACCTCCACCAATAATAACTGTAGTTGCTACACGGATGAACAGTTTAATACAATGGTCACATCTGATTTCAATATTTCTATGATCCACTTCAACAGCAGAAGTCTCTATGCCAACTTTAATAACATTAAAGATTATTTACATCAGTTTAAAGAGCCATTCAATATTGTGGCAATATCAGAGACGTGGCTCAGTGAAGAGAAAGGAGTGGATTTTACCATGGATGGCTATGAATTAAATTATATAAATAGAAAAATGAAAAAAGGAGGAGGAGTAGCAATTTATGTTGACAAGAGCTTGAAATACAAGGTTGTTGAAAATCTGTCAGTAAATGTGGATGATTTATTTGAATTTATTACAATAGAAATCTGTCTGGACAATGTGAAGAATATGGTAGTGATCTGTGGATATAGAACACCTGGATCAAACATTGACTTATTTAAGGACTGGATGGAAAAAATGTATGCAAAACTAACTCATAAAGTTATGTTCATCTGTGGGGATTTCAATATAGATCTGATGAATTCAAAACAACATAGTTTGACAGAAGAATTTATTAACACAATGTACAGTATGGGCTTACATCCAGCAATCACCAGACCGAGCAGAATCACATCACACAGTGCCACACTAATAGATAACATATTCACAAACATTATGGAAAATAATATCAGGAGTGGGCTTTTATTGAATGATATCAGTGACCACCTGCCGATTTTTGTTGTCTATCAATGTGATTGATAGACATTCAATAAGAGCCATTCAATATTGTGGCAATATCAGAGACATGGCTCAGTGAAGAGAAAGGAGTGGATTTTACCATGGATGGCTATGAATTAAATTATATAAATAGAAAAGTGAAAAAAGGAGGAGGAGTAGCAATTTATGTTGACAAGAGCTTGAAATACAAGGTTGTTGCTGCTCTTATCCCGGTTGTCATACAAGATGGCGACCGGGATGGTCACACTTTTTCAGTGCTGAGACAAAGTTGCTGATTTTGCCATTAAAAATAACTAACCAACAGCGATCGGTGCTTGTGATGCACATGCACGGGCTGAATTTCCACCTCCGTTGGAATACCCCTTTAATCGCCTTTCACCGGCCACTGTGAGTAAACTGACTAGCGTTTCTTTGTGGTTTGCTGCTGCGCTTTACCCGAAGCGTTTGCTAAGCTAACGCTAGTTAGCTTAACGCTGGCGCCAGTCGTGCCGCCTAACACCGACACGAAGCGACTCAGTCCCCGGTGAGGGCTCACCGGAGGAACTAACCGAGGTGGCAGTTGGACGTGAGCTGGATCGGAGTTCGGGGGCGGCGGTGGTGGAAGACGGGGACCAGTGGAGGACCACCAGGACCCAGCCAGACAATAGCCTGAGTTGGAGCCCAGTTGCGAGGCCCAGCGGAGGAACTACCCAGGCAGACGGCGCTTGGTGGCGGGGCTCAGCGGAGGTACTACCCAGGCAGACGGCGGTAGGCGGCGGTGCTCAGCGGAGGATCTACCGGGGCCCCAGCGGAGCTCGGCTGCACCGGCGGTGTGCGGCAGGACTTGGTGGAGGAGCTGGACAGGAGCTCAGTTACAGCGGCGGTAAGCAGCGGGACTAGCAGCGGAGGGGCTAGCTGAGGCCCAGCTGGATTCGAGGTCGGTCGGATCAGATACCGGTGACACAAGCAGAGATTGCTTTTACTATCCACAGGTCAGTAAAAATGCAACCAAAGAAGGAGGAGATGGAAGAGATCAAAAAATCTCTGAACTTCTTGTCAGAAGAAGTGGCCAAAATGGTTAGCCAGCAGGCCAAAATAATAGACCTTATGGAAGATGTATGAGACTTAAAATTAACAATTCAGGAAAAAGACAAAAAAAATTACGAACTTGGAGCGACGCGTCGAGGATCTTGAACAAGGTTCTCGTATGGATGACCTAGTTATAAGTGGACTAGACATCAAATATCAGTCATACGCTCATGCCACAACAGGGCTGAGAGGTGAGGAGGCTCCCCTGAGTGAATCAGTCTCCCTAGAAAACCAGGTGCTTCAGTTCCTTGGCAGTAAAGATATAAAGGTCGAAGCAAATGCAATTTCAGCCTGCTATGCTTTACCGAGGAAAGATAATAAAACAAAGAAATCAATTGTGATGCGCTTTGTGAACAGAAGGGTAAAGAATGACATACTGAGGCAGGCCAGAAAGCTACGGGGAGCAGAAGTTTACCTAAATGAACACCTAACTAAAACAAATGCTGAAACAGCACGGCAAGCACGGATGCTGAAAAGACAAAATAAGATACAGGCAACATGGACAAGAAATTGTAGAGCTTGGATCAAACTAAATGGAACACCTGAGCAAGCAAAGAGTATAATGATCAGAGCTGTTACTGACTTAGATAAATACAGATGAACACTGATTAAGAAAATTAAGAGACAATGATAATCCATATTCACACACACGGTAAGAATAGTTCTTTTGATATACCATGTCAAAGTACTTTAAAAAAAAATAAGCAAAACAAACAAAAACTTATGACTGACTTGAGTAGACATCAATTATCCCCAGTTGGAGGAAGTCATTTGACACAGAGTAAGGATACTCAAACTCTGAAAATATGCCATTATGCTGAACATAAACTACAAGAGATGGAGAACAATATTGATCCTGATAACCACTTTTTCAATAAAATTCATAACCATTGTGAATATTACACTGAAAAGCAATTCAAAAGTCAAGTGCAACTAGATGGTAAACTATCAATAATACACTCCAACAGCAGAAGTCTTAAAAAAAACTTTCCACAGATTCAGGACTATTTAAAATAGCTAGACAGAAAATTTACAGCTATTGCAGTCTCTGAAACCTGGCTTAATGAAGAGCAGGCTCCCCTGATGGCAATAGAGGGATATCAGATGTTTCATATTAACAGATCTCAGCAAAAGGGTGGTGGTGTTGCACCGTATATTGATGACCTGTATAGGTGTAAGCTTGTAAATGGAATGTCCTTTGCACTACCAGGGATTTTGGAATGTGTTACTGTTGAGATTGACCAAGATAAAACAAAAAATCTAATTATAAGTTGTATATATAGAACGCCGGGAACTTGCATTGAGACATTCAGAGATAAATTAGTCGAGCTGTACAATAATATTACTAGTAAGAAAATGGTAGTAATTTGTGGAGATTTCAATATTGATTTACTAAATCCACATCAACAAAATGTAATTACAGAGTTCATGAACTCTATGTACAGCATGAGTCTATATCCCACAATAACACATCCCAGTAGAATCACAGTTCACACTGCTACACTTATTGACAACCTGTTTGTTAATATTATTGATAAGAAAATAGAAAGTGGATTATTGATAAATGATATAAGTGACCACTTGCCAACCTTTGCACTTATCCATGGCCGCACGGGGGCCAATACAAAATTTTTTTTTAAATCGTTCAGATACAAATCACCAAATGCAATCAGTTCTTTTAAAGAGGACTTGCTGAAGCAAGACTGGACAGAAGTCTATGTATCAGATGTAAATGAAGCCTATGACACATTTATAAACATTGTAACCACTCTTTATGAAAAAAACTGTCCATTAGAAAAAAAAAAAAGCTTAAACATAAATTTGCTGATAAGCCATGGTTAACCAAAGAATTACAAAAGGCGTGTAAAAAGAAAAATTTATTATATAAAGCTTTCCTAAAGAAAAGGACAAAAGAAGCAGAGCAGCGGTATAAAACATACAAAAATAAGTTAACATATATAATAAGATGTAGTAAGAGAGACTATTACAGTAAAGAACTGGAGAAAAACAGAGACAATATTAAAAATACATGGACAATACTTAACAGTATTCTTGGAAATAAAAGCAGAAATACAAGCTACCCAACCGATTTTTCAAAAAATAATAAAAAGACTCAGAGTGTGAATGCAGCTTCACCTGCAGATGAATTTAATAACTTTTTTGTTAACATTGGTCCTAATTTGGCTCGAGAAATACCCACTATGGCGCCTACAGGTGATACAATAAGCAATAACACTGCTATAAAAGACTCCATTTTAATAAAGAACACAGAAGAGAGAGAGGTCATTGAAATTGTTAAATCGTTTAAAAGTAAAACATCTGCGGACTGTGATGGTATTGACATGCTCTTAGTCAAAACTCTTATTGAATGCTTAGTGAAACCACTGACGTATATCTGTAACCTGTCTCTCCAAACAGGTATATTTCCCAATGCAATGAAAATAGCTAAAGTAATTCCGATATACAAGACGGGTGACAGAGGGGAATTCTCAAACTATAGACCAATTTCACTATTGCCGCAATTTTCCAAGATACTTGAAAAAATATTCTATGAGAGAATTGACAACTTCATACTGAAGAATAATTTATTGTGTGAGCAGCAATATGGGTTCAGACACAAGAGGACAACTGCATTTGCTCCAATGGAATTTATAGAAAAAATATCAACTGCCATTGAAAATAAAGAGTATTCAGTTGGGGTATTCCTGGATCTTAAAAAAGCATTTGATACAGTGGATCATAATTTATTATTAAAGAAACTACAAAATTGTGGTATTAGAGGGGTAGCACTGTCCTGGTTAAGTAGTTACTTAAAGAATAGATATCAGTATGTATGTGTTGGTAACAAAAACTCACAGTTACTGAAGGTTACTTGTGGAGTCCCACAGGGTTCAGTTTTAAGGCCATTATTATTCAATATGTATATAAATGATATATGTAAAGTTTCAGAAAAAATGGACTTAATATTGTTTGCCGATGACACTAATCTATTATGCAGTGGAAGCAATTTGGAACAACTTTTGGATACACTCGGAAAGGAATTAGGAAAGCTTAAACTGTGGTTTGATTCAAACAAATTAACGCTCAATTTAAGTAAGACAAAATTTATAGTCTTTAACAACCATCACAACAACTCAGTATCTAAACTCAGTGTAAATGGTGTAGAGATTGAAAGGGTATCTGAAACTAAATTTCTTGGAGTAATAATTGATAATAAACTGTGTAGGAAGTCACATATTAATTATATTAAAGGTAAAATATCCAAATCAATTGCAATATTACACAGAGTGAAATATTTGCTGAATCAACCCACACTATATACCTTGTATCATTCATTAATACTCCCATACATGACATATTGTAATGAAGTATGGGGAAATACATATAAAACAAACATATATCCAGTCTTTATGCTTCAGAAGAGAGATATTAGAATAATAAACAAAGCAGCTTACAGGGAACCAACAAACCCACTTTTTCTTAAATTAAAAGCTCTCAAGTTGAAAGATCTGGTTGACTTTAAAACTGCAGTAATAATGTTTAAAGTGAAGAATCTATCACTGCCCGCAAATATCCAAAAGTTGTTCCAAATAAGGGAGAAACAATATCATTTTAGAGGAACATGTATATTTCAAAAACCTTCAGTGAGAACTACCACCAAGCAACACTGTGTTTCAGTGCAAGGAGTCAGATTATGGAACGATTTTGGACCTGAATTAAAATCATGTACAACGCTTGGACAATTTAAACTAAAACTAAAGGAAGAAATACTCCAAACATATATACAAGATGACATGTAAAATCTCATAAGGATTGTCATATCCAGCCTGTGTTGTGTTGTAGCTTAGTTTTTTTCTGTCACATTTTGTCTTAGCTTCATTTTTGAATTGTAATCGCTCTTGTCTTGTTTTTCTTTTTTTTCTTCTGAATTCTTGGATGGAATATGGGTGGGCAATATAAGCTGCGGCTTCAGCCATCACCCATTTCGGATAACTTATGTTGAATCGTATAATCAGAGGAGTTATTGTCTAATTTGACCTTGTTGGATTTTCTTTCCCCCTTTGTTATATTATTCAGTTTCTTTTAACCTGTACTATCCAAAATAAAGATTCATTCATTCATTCATTCATTCATTCATTCATTATAGGAAGAAAAAGTATATCAAAAATATTAAATATAAAAGAATAAGAACTGAAGAATCTATGTATTTACTGGCAAAGGTCTGGGAACGCCTTGGTATCCTCTCTGAAGAGCTGGAGCAGGTGGCTGGGGAGAGGGAAGTCTGGGCTTCTCTGCTTGAACTGCTGCCTCCGTGACCCGGACCTCCGGAAAAGTGGTAGAAGATGGATGGATGGATGGATGGATGGATGGATGGATGGATGGAATTATTAATACAAGACTGGAAGATAGTTTGTGATGAAAATGATATAAATGAAGCATATGATAATTTTTTACAAATATTTCAATCATTGTACAATAAAAACTGTCCTATAAAACAATACAGTGATAGACAACAAAACAAAAATATTCCTTGGGTCACCAAGGGGTTAATAAATGCATGTAAAAAGAAGAATACATTATATAAACAATTCATTAAGTGCAGAACGGAAGAGGCTGAGATCAGATATAAAAGATATAAAAATAAGCTTACTAATATAATGAGAACTTGTAAGAAAGAATACTACAACAGAATATTAGAGGATAATAAAAATAACTTAAGAGGAATATGGCAAGTACTCAATGGGATTATTAGTAATCAACCTAAGAATGCTAATTATCCAGAATATTTTATTGAAAATGGAAATTTGATAAATAATATGGAGGATGTGGTCAGTGGTTTCAATAAATTTTTTGTAAACGTTGGTCCTGAATTAGCAAAATCAATAGTGACACCAGAAACAAACAACAGTGGTTCTGTAAATGAAATAGAAGATAGAAATCCAAACACAATCTTTTTGGGTGCAGTAACTGAAAAGGAAATTATCGAGACTGTGAGTAAATTTAAGAACAAAAAATCAACTCACTGGAATGAAACTGACATGATAATAGTGTAAAAAGTAATTGAAGGAATTGTTAAGCCACTCACCCACATCTGTAACCTGTCATTTCAAACTGGTAAATTTACAAACAAAATGAAAATAGCAAAAGTAATACCTCTATACAAAACAGGAGACATTATTTCACAAATTACAGGCCAGTCTCTTTACTCTCACAATTCTCCAAAATACTTGAAAAAATCTTCACTAAGAGACTGGATGATTTCATTGAAAAACACAACCTCCTTACAGACAGCCAGTATGGTTTTAGAGCAGATAAATCTACATCTTTGGCACTGATCTGAGTGGACTCTTTAGTCCACTAAGATCAGCATGTCACGTCCACTAAAGAGTGGACGTGACATGCTCATACATGGCTTTCTGTAGAGACATGATCGTTCCACGTAAACGTGTCAAAATATATCCCAACAACAAGCCATGGGTTACAAAATCAGTTAAATTCTGCTTACAGAGGAAAGCACTTGCTTTTAAACAGGGGGTTGTTTCTGAGATGCAGGTTGCCACAAAAGAGCTGAAGGCCGAAATTTTAAGAGCAAAACAGAATTATAAATCAGAATTGGAAAGCAAGATGGCAACAAAGAAACTTGGTTCAGCCTGGGCCAGTATGAAAACTATTGCAGGCCTTCAGAGCACAGAACGCAGTAAATGTGTGTTTTTAGATGGTTTTAATTCAGACACAGAGCTGGCTAATGCTCTTAATTGTTTTTATGGTTGTTTTGACTCCTTTGATTTTAGCACAGAAACCCAAGATTTGAAACAGAAACTCAAAGACAATCAGCACTTTAATATTGAGGTGCAGGATGTTAAAAGGGAGTTCTGTGCTGTAAAAGTGAACAAAAGTCAGGGCCCTGATAATATATGTGGGCACTTGGTAAAGTCCTGTGCACATGAACTGAGTCCTGTATTTCACTACATTTTCATTAAATCCTTACAGACACAACATGTGCCTAAGATCTGGAAAGATGCTGTGGTTGTCCCCTTTCCAAAATCCAGCTGTCCTAAAATGGTAAATGATTTTAGACCAGTTGCTTTGACTTCAATTTTAATGAAAATTTTTGAAAAACTGGTCAGATTTGAGGTCCTAAAGCAGACTGAGTATGCATTGGATCCTTTGCAGTTTGCCTATAGGCCTCACAGAGGAGTAGAGGATGCCACTGTCACTCTGTTTAACATGCTTTTTGAACATCTGGATTTTAATGGGACACACGCCAGGCTTTTATTTGTGGACTTTTCTTCTGGCTTTAATACAATCCAACCTCATATTTTAGTTGAGTTTTAGTTGAGTTTTAGTTCAGCTGAATACAACAAAAACTAAAGATATGATTATTGACTTTAGGAGGAAAACTCCTAGGCATGAAGTTACTGTCCTAAAAGGCCAGACCACTGAATGTGTACAATCCTACAAATATCTTGGGACGATTATTGATAGTAATTTAAACTTTGAACAGAACTGTGAAAGGGTGTGCAAAAAGGGTCAGCAACATTTGCATTGTTTAAGGAAATTTGCACGCTTCCAAATTGACCGAACCATAATGACAATGTTTTATCGGGCTTTTATTGAATCTGTTTTATCCTTTTCTTTAGTGTCATGGTTTGGTCAGATAAAACTGAAACAGACGAAATCCTTGGATCAGGTAGTTAGATGGTCCAGTCATTTGCTTGGTGAGTCACAGCTGAGTCTGACATCCCTGTACACCAGACAGGTACAGAGGATTGCTACCTCCATTTTAAATGATGACTCCCACCCTTTGCACTGCCACTTTCAGCTTCTTCCCTCAAGACGGAGGTTTGCTGTCCCAAAAAGTAAAACCCAGCACTTCAAAAACAGCTTTGTTCCTGCTGCTGTTAAAGAGTTGAACAAGATGTAGCAATATATTGCACATAATTTAGTTACCTATTCGTTAATTTTATTTTATATTTACTTATTCTTGTAGGTTTTTTATTTGGGTTCTAAATCTTTTATTGGGTTTTAGACTTTTGAGTTTTTAACCTCTTTGACTAGTCTAATTTTTTAATATGACCCTTCTCTCTTCTCTTTTTGTTTTTTCTCTTATCTCCTTGTCTTATGTCCTGATTGGTGGAGCCTTGAGCACTTTTATCATGTTTATAGTCAGCTTCATGTGTGCCTGTGTTTGTGTTCATGTTGAATGTAATTGTGGTTTGTAAATATGGATGTCACCTAACTGCAAAACAAATCTATCTACAGGTACAAGTAAAGTAACCTGAACCTGAACCTGATCGAACTTATAGAAAAAATTACTAGTTGTATAAAGAAAAGATTGCTGTAGGAGAATTTATAGATTTAAAGAAAGCTTTTGACACCATCGACCACAGAGTTCTACTGAGGAAACTGGAAAGGTATGGGATAAGAGGGGTCGGACTGAGTTGGGTGGAAAGTTATTTAAGTAACAGACAACAATTTGTACAAACTGGTGAGCACAAATTACCCTTCATGGACATCACTTGTGGTGTGCCCCAGGGGTCAGTTTTGAGACCCAAACTCTTTATCTTGTATATAAATGACATATGCCAAGTATCAAAAATTCTGAAATTTATTTTGTTTGCGGACGACACAAATATCCTTTGCACTGGTGAGAATTTACAGCAGGTTTTAGAGGTGGTCATAACTGAAATAAAAAGGTTAACACAGTGGTTCAACAAAAATAAATTATCTCTAAATCTGAAAAAAACCCCAAAGATTATGCTGTTTGGAAATTATAAAATAAATCATGAAATAATGGTAACGATAGATGATACCAGAATAGAAACAGTACAGGAAAATAAGTTTCTGGGGGTGACGCTAGACAATAAAATCTGCTGGAAACCTCACATCAGTCACATCCGGGCCAAGTTGGCAAAATGTATAGGGATACTGGGGAAGACAAGACACATCTTGGACTATAAATCATTGTTCTTACTGTACAACTCACTGTTTCTACCTTATCTTAACTACTGTGTAGAAGTTTGGGGAAAAACCTACAAGACCAACCTACAGCCAATATGCACATTACGAAAAAAAGCTATAAGGATAATAAATAATGTAGGCTATAGAGACCATACCATTTCATTGTTTTTAAAATCACATGTCATAAAGTTCATGGATTTAGTTAAATTTAAGACAGCACAAGTCATGTACAGGGCAATTAATAATCAACTCCCAACTAATATACGAAAAATATTCAAAAAAAGAGACAATGATTCTAATTTGAGAGGAGACTTAAACTTTACAAAACCTGATACGAACAACTAAGAAAAGTCTGTGCATATCTGTCTGTGGGGTGGATTTGTGGAACAGTCTGGAGCTGGAACTGAAACTATGTACAAACAGAAATCAATTCAAAAATAGGTATAAACATTATTTGCTGAAAGAATATATGTTAGAAGGGTAGTATTTACGATTCACTATGCTCACTCAGACACTATGGAATGGTGAGTGGGACAGTGCTGTGTATATCTGTGTTGTTTGGGGTTTTGATGTATGGACCGTAGGTATGTTGGGATGGATGGGTGTTAATGTTGATATGTACAAAATATAGTTAATTGTTTACTTGGGGTCTTAAATGTAGTAAATTGTATATACAATGGGGCAAAAAAGTATTTAGTCAGCCACCAATTGTGCAAGTTCTCCCACTTAAAAGATGAGAGAGGTCTCCAATTTTCATCATAGGTATACCTCAACTATGAGAGACAAAATGAGAAAAAAAAATCCAGAAAATCACATTGAAGGATTTTTAATGAATTAATTGGTAAATTCCTAAGTAAAATAAGTATTTGGTCACCTACAAACAAGCAAGATTTCTGGCTCTCACAGACCTGTAACTTCTTCTTTAAGAGGCTCCTCTGTCCTCCACTCGTTACCTGTATTAATGGCACCTGTTTGAACTCATTGTCAGAATAAAAGACACCTGTCCACAACCCCAAACAGTCAGACTCCAAACTCCACTATGGCCAAGACCAAAGAGCTGTCAAAGGACACCAGAAATAAAATTGTAGACCTGCACCAGGCTGGGAAGACTGAATCTGCAATAGGTAAGCAGCTTGGTGTGAAGAAATCAACTGTGGGAGCAATTATTAGAAAATGGAAGACATACAAGACCACTGATAATCTCCCTCGATCTGGGGCTCCATGCAAGATCTCACCCCGTGGGGTCAAAATTATCACGAGAACGGTGAGCAAAAATCCCAGAACCACATGGGGGGACCTAGTGAATGACCTGCAGAGAGCTGGGACCAAAGTAACAAAGACTACATCAGAAACACACTATGCCGCCAGGGACTCAAATCCTGCAGTGCCAGATGTGTCCCCCTGCTTAAGCCAGCACATGTCCAGGCCCATCTGAAGTTTGCTAGAGAGCATTTGGATGATCCAGAAGAGGATTGGGAGAATGTCATATGGTCAGATGAAACCAAAATAGAACTTTTTGGTAAAAACTCAACTTGTCGTGTTTGGAGGAGAAAGAACACCATACCTACTGTGAAGCATGGGGGTGGAAACATCATACTTTGGGGCTGTTTTTCTGCAAAGGGACCAGGACGACGATCTGTGTAAAGGAAAGAATGAATGGGGCCATGTATCGTGAGATTTTGAGTGAAAACCTTCTTCCACCAGCAAGGGCATTGAAGATGAAATGTGGCTGGGTCTTTCAGCATGACAATGATCCCAAACATGGGGTGCACGGTGGCGCAGTGGTTAGCACTGCGGCAGCACAGTTTACCCTTGGCCGGGGGATCATGGGGATCGTGGGATCGTGGGTTCGATCCCAGCCCCCGACCAACAGTGATCTGTGTGGAGTTTGCATGTTCTCCCCGTGTATGTGTGGGTTTACCCCGGGATTTCTCGGGTTTCCTCCCACATGCCAAAAACATGCAGGTTAGGTTAATTGGAGATTCTAAAGTGGCCCTAGGCGTGAATGTGTGTGTGAATGGTTAAGGGATAGCGCCGTATCGTGGCTGCTTCATCCATCCAGGTGGTAGATGACCCTCAATTTCCCCTCTGGGGATCAATAAAGTATACTAAATCTAAAATCTAAAAAAAACCACACCGCCCGGGTAACGAGGGAGTGGCTTCTTAAGAAGCATTCCAAGGTCCTGGAGTGGCCTAGCCAGTCTCCAGATCTCAACCCCATAGAAAATCTTTGGAGGGAGTTGAAAGTCTGTGTTGCCCAGCGACAGCCCCAAAACATCACTGCTCTAGAGATCTGCATGGAGGAATGGGCCAAAATACCAGCAACAGTGTGTGAAAACCTTGTGAAGACTTACAGAAAACGTTTGACCTCTGTCATTGCCAACAAAGGGTATATAACAAAGTATTGAGATGAACTTTTGTTATTGACCAAATACTTATTTTACCGAGGAATTTATCAATTAATTCATTAAAAATCCTTCTTTTTTTTTTCCGGTTCTGGTTCCGCCGGACCGGTGGCGCCACACGAGTTGGCTGCCCATTGCAACAGCCTTTTTTTATCTTCCTTCTTCTTTCTACACCTTTCACTCTATATATATATCACAGACACACAGATCGCCCCAGGGGTCTCCCGAGTCGGCGGACGGAGCCACTGTTTACAGCGGGAGACGTTACAGTAGGGAGGAGCTGGTGCTAGCTAGCACTCGGCCGCCACCCGGTGCTAATGGGGAAACTCGACATACCGGGAGCTGTAGCGAAAACGACGTGGGTGCCGGGCTGGAGTTTAGGTGGTGTGCAAGAAATATAAGACAGAATAATAAAGAGCGATGGCAAGAACCAAGCAGACCGCCCTTAAAATCTACTGGATGAAAAAGCCCCCCAGGAAGCAGCTAGCCACCAAGGCTGCTCGGAAAAGCGCTCCGGCCACCGGCGGAGTGAAGAAGCCTCACCGTTACAGGCCCGTGGCTCTGAGAGAGATCCGTCGCTACCAGAAATCCACGGAGCTGCTCATCCGTAAGCTGCCCATCCAGCGCCTGGTGAGGGAGATCGCTCAGGACTTCAAGACCGACCTGCGCTTCCAGAGCTCCGCCGTCATGGCTCTGCAGGAGGCCAGCGAGGCCTGCCTAGTGGGTCTCGTCTCTTCTTCGCTAAGGAGGGTCACCATCATGCCCAAAGACTTCCAGCTGGCCCGTTGCATCCGCGGAGAGAGAGCTTAGACTTTCTGCTGCACATTCACCAACCATAATGCTCCGCACTGTGTGTCTATATATATATATTTATAGTAATATGTACATATGTTTACTAGATGTTCTTGTTTTTTCTTGCCTTCTGATTGTTGCTCTGAGTGTTGCTATCCCTGTGCTGTTGCAATCCTGGAATTTCCCCATTGTGAGACTAATAAAGGCTTATCTTATCTTATCTTATCTTATTGTGATTTTCTGGATTTTTTTTTTCTTATTTTATCTCTTATAGTTGAGGTATACCTATGATGAAAATTGGAGATCTCTCTTATCTTTTAAGTGGGAGAACTTGCACAATTGGTGGCTGACTAAATACTTTTTTACCCCACTGTATTTCACATGGGTTGTATTTATGGAAAAGAGGAGTTTGAGTTAATAAGTGTTCACTTCTTCCTTCTCCCTTTTGAGCACTGTATACTGTCACTTTATCGCACTTGTTTTATTTTACTTTTTTGTTCGAAATAAAGTGTAGCTTACCACTGTAGTCTGTAGGGCAGACTGATGGAAACATGGCTGCCGATCCATGCTAGTGGCCTCTTTGACCACTACCAAACATTTGTACCCAATGTCATGGACACTGGAGGTAACATGGGTAAAGTGTCTTGCCCAGGGACACAACGGCAAGATGGCTGGGGAGAGCGGGATTTGAACCACCAACCCTACGGTTATTGGATGTCCTGCTCTACCGCCTGAGCCACTGCTGCCCTGGATTAGATGAGAATGGTGAATAATCCAGAGTCTGCTGCTATAAGGAGGTCATTTATGATTTTTTAAAGTACAGTTTCGGTGCTATGGAGGGGGTGGAAACCAGACTGGAATTTTTCATATAGATTGTGTCTAAGATGGGAGTGGATTTGGGTTGCAACTATTTTTTTTGAGCATTTTGGAGAGGACGGGTAAATTGAAAATAGGGGTGGGAGGCGAGGGACCTCGTGATCCAATTAAGATTGCAATACTTGGGTCACGATTAGGGATGCTAATGATTAATTGACTTTTGATTAATTGTCGATAAGAATTTAGTCAACTACATTAAATTAGTTGTCAATTAATTGATAACTGGATTACCAGAGTGGTGGCCTAGTGGTAGAGCATCTGCCCCACAGCCAGGAGGCCGTGGGTTCAATCCCCAGCCGGGTTATAGCAAAGACCAGCGAAAAATGGTACCTTCTAGCTCGGTGCTCAGCATAATAGAACTGGGGGGGGGGGGGAGCTGTTTGTGGCAGCGCCTTACATGGCAGCAGCCCCTCTGATTCTAGATGATTAACATTGTAAATAGGAGAAATGTAATTTTGTTCTACTGTACATGATTGGCTGTATGGATTGAATGACATTAAGGTTGGCTTCTTGTACTTAACTCGGCTGTCCTTTTCAATGGGAGTTTACTCTATGAAATGTAGTGGCATCACCATCTAGGTGGGGCGCACATGGTCACCCACTGCGGCCTTTCAACCAAAACTTAAGAAAAAGCAGAAGAAGATGCCAAGCCCCCAGAGCGCATGCACAGTGCAGAGCAAAAAAACTCGTGCAATGGCGGAGTGGTTAGCATTGCGGCAGCACAGTAACTCACCCTTAGCTGGGGGATCCCGGGTTCAATCCCAGCCCCCGACCACCAGTGATCTGTGTGGAGTTTGCATGTTCTCCCCGTGTCTGCATGGGTTTACTTGGGGATTTCTCCGGTTTCCTCCTACATGCCAAAAATATGCAAGTTCGGTTAATTGGCATCAAGTGGGGATTCTAAATTGTCCTTAGTTATGACTGTGAGAATGAATGGTTGTCTGTCTCTCTGCGTTGGCCCTGTGATGGACTGGTGATCTGTCCAGGGTGGACCCTGCCTCTCGCCCAAAGATGCTGGGATAGGCTCCAGCCCCCCTGCTACCTGAAAAGGATTAAGCGGAAGAAGATGGGTGGAAGGATGGATAACTTCTTCTTTCGGCTGCTCCCTTTAGGATTCGCCACAGCGGATCATCTGTCTCCATCTCACCCTATCCCTTGCATCTTCCTCTGTAACACCAACCCTCTCCATGTCCTTCTTCACAACATCCATGAATCTTTTCTGTGGTCTTCCTCTTTTCCTCCTGCCTGGCAGCTCAGTCTTCAACATCCTTGGTCAGATATATCCACTATCCCTCCTCTGCACATGCCCAGACCATCTCAGCCTTGCCTCTCTTACTTTGTCTCCAAACTGCTCAATGTGAGCTGTCCCTCTGATACACTCAATTCTAATCTTGTCCCACCTAGTCACCCCCAATGAAAATCTTAGCATCTTCAACTTTGCCACCTCCAGCTCCACCTCCTGTCTTTTTGTCAGTGCCACCATCTCCAAACCATACACGTGGACAGAATTGTTGGTACCCCTCTTTTGGTGGTGGGGGGGAGCCCACAGTGGTCATGGAGGTAACTTGAATCTGACAAAAGTGGTAATAGATAAAAAGTCTATGAAGGTTGGCCAATGAAGATCGGACGATGCTTTTGAATTGTGGTTCAATAGGGTGATTTTAGGGAA
Organism: Pholidichthys leucotaenia; assembly: GCA_020510985.1. Lineage (NCBI taxonomy): Eukaryota > Metazoa > Chordata > Actinopteri > Cichliformes > Pholidichthyidae > Pholidichthys > Pholidichthys leucotaenia. The sequence continues at coordinate 225,581,786 of CM035842.1, read as the reverse complement.
CAGGCTCATGAAACAAGCCTGGACAAAAATGATGGTACCTTTAACTTAATATTTTGTTGCACAACCTTTTGAGGCAATCACTGCAATCAAACAATTTCTGTAACTGTCAATGAGACTTCTGCACCTCTCAGCAGGTATTTTGGCCCACTCCTCATGAGCAAACTGCTCCAGTTGTCTCAGGTTTGAAGGGTGCCTTCTCCAGACGGCATGTTTCAGCTCCTTCCACAGATGTTCAATAGGATTTAGATCAGGGCTCATAGAAGGACACTTTAGAATAGTCCAATGTTTGGCTCTTAGCCATTCTTGGGTGTTTTTAGCTTTGTGTTTTGGGTCATTATCCTGTTGCAAGACCCATGACCTGCGACTGAGACCAAGCTGTCTGACACTGGGCAGCACATTTCTCTCTAGAATACCTTGATAGTCTTGAGATTTCATTGTACCCTGCACAGATTCAAGAAACCCTGTGCCAGATGCAGCAAAGCAGCCCCAGAACATAACAGAACCTCCTCCATGTTTCACAGTAGGGACAGTGTTCTTTTCTTGGTATGCTTCATTTTTGTGTCTGTGAACATAGAGCTGATGTGCCTTGCCAAAAAGTTCCAGTTTTGTCTCGTCTGTCCATAGGACATTCTCCCAGAAGCTTTGTGGCTTGTCAACATGCAGTTTGGCAAATTCCAGTCTGGCTTTTTTATGATTTGTTTTCAACAGTGGTGTCCTCCTTGGTCGTCTCCCATGAAGTCCACTTTGGCTCAAACAACGACGGATGGTGTGATCTGACACAGATGTACCTTGACTTTGGAGTTCACCTTGAATGTGTTTAGAGGTTGTTCTGGGCTCTTTTGTTACCATTCGTATTATCCGTCTCTTCCATTTTTCATCAAGTTTCCTCCTGCGGCCACGTCCAGGGAGGTTGGCTACAGTCCCGTGGATCTTAAATTTCTGAATAATATGTGCAACTGTAGTCACAGGAACATCAAGCTGCTTGGAGATGGTCTTATAGCCTATACCTTTAACATGCTTGTCTATAAATTTCTTTCTAATCTCCTGAGACAACTCTCTCCTTTGCTTCCTCTGGTCCATGTTTCGTGTGGTAAACACCATGTCACAAAACAGCACAGTGACTACTTGTCACCCTTTAAATAGGCCGACTGACTGATTACAAGTTTGTAGACACCTGTGATGTTAATTAGAGGACACATCTTGCTTGAACATGTCCCTATGGTCACTTTATTTTCAATCTTTTCTAGGGGTGCCATCATTTGTGTCCAGGCCTGTTTCATGAGTTTGTTTTTTGGAGTAGTTCTGTTGAGCCACAGTTCAAAAGCATTGTCTGATTTTCATTGGTTGGTTTTCATGGAATTTTTATTTGTTGTCACTTTTATCAGATTCGGGTTGGTTCTGTGGCCATTGTGGGTTTTTCTTTCATTGACGGAGGGGTACCAACAATTTTGTCCACGTGTGCACATCATAGCAGGTCTCGCTGTCTTGTAAATCTTCCCTTTCTCTCTTGATGCTACCTTTCTGTCTCAAATCACCCCTGACAGTCATCTCTACTCACTCCACCCTGCCTGCACTCTGTTCTTCACCTCTCTTGTGCATTTTCCATTGCTTTGGATGGTTGACCCCAGGTATTTAAACTCATGGCTGCTCTGTTCATTCACAGACCAGAAAATTCACGCTGTTATCCTGTTAAATCAAAGGGAATCTTTATTCTTTTGCATGTCTTTTTCATGTCTGGATTATGTCTCTTTGTCTTATGTCCTGATTGATGGAGCCTTGAGTATTTTTATCATGTTTATAGTCAGCTTCATGTGTGCCTGTGTTTGTGTTTATGTTGAATGTAACTGTGGTTTGTAAATATGGATGTCATCTGACTGCAAAACAAATCTACCTACGGGTACAAATAAAGTAACCTGAGCCTGAACCTGATGTCCTTTTGTTGTTAAAATTATGTTAACAAGCCTGAGGAGTTGTTAGTTCCTGGCCAGCAGGTCAGTTTTGGGGGGGGGGTGGAATCAGTGCTGCTGATAAAGCCACATCACCCTTTAACCCCTTGGTTTCCATCTCAGCAGCAGCTGTGTTTGAATTGTCCTCAGAAGGGAATATGTAAATCGACAGAGGTGTGAAGTTTGGCCCAGCTGTTCCCACTGATGTCATGGGGGGGTGATCTGTTGGATGTCATGTGTTTACTCCTCCTGGGTTAACTGGATTATGTCACGATGGCCCTCACGGACCATCACAAGACGCCACAGTCACCAGTGAGTTTGCAGTGATGTTTATTAATAGTGCAGGTAGGCAGGCATAGGATTACACACAAAGGAAAGGTGACGTCTGAGCCGGGGAGCGCCCGATGCGCCAGACGAGATAATGGACAAGGTGTAGTCATACAGAACGTACCTTACAAACAGGACCGTTAACTGATGGGATTACAGGAGATGCCCGAGTCGGCTAACAGTGGATCACGGAGATCAGCAAGGATACAACAGTGATTAACAGGAATTAACAGAGGTTAACAGAGACTGCCGCATTGGGGAACATTCAGCACCTGCTTTTATCTCTGGCAGCTAATGACCCCAATGCGGCGCAGCTGCTCGACATGACAGCAGCGCAGCAGCTGACTTTGACAGCAGGGAGCTCCCCCGGGCGCCTTCACAATAAGAGCCCGAGGAGCTAGAAGGAATCCTCTGCTGCCAAAGCCAGGGAAATATGATACAAGACCCGAGTGTGGACAGAACCGACACTCGGGCTATGACAGTACCTCCCCCTCGAGGCCGAGCTCTGAGCGGCCCGAGTAACACCCAAGCCCCCCACCCCCACCCCCCCTAGGGTGGGTGGATGGGGCGCTGGCAGGAGGGAGAGAGACAAAAAAAAGGACAAGCAAGTAACAAGACCAACAAGGCAGTAGAGACAGGAAAAAAAAACCCATACTCCCTTGAACGTGGGTGACAAGAACAGAATCAAATAGGCCGTACATATATTGGCAAAAAACAAACTGACATTAGGTGGAGGGAAGAGAACCAAACACAGGAACAAGAAAGGTGTGAGCCACAAAAAACACAAATCAATCCCCCCCCCCCCCCCGCACACCCCAACAGTCTCACAGACATACTCAGAACCCCGGGGAGGGTGCAGTCCTGACCCTGAGGGATGGGGGCAAAAAGTTCGGGGGGTCGTCCGGCATCAAGAGGCCACAGAACAGGGAGGGGAAAAGGGGACAGTTCGGGCGGCCTACCCCGGTCCCATGCTCGGAAGCAGAGAGTTTCAGGCGGCTGGACCAGGTCGCCACACAGGGAGTCCAAAATGTCGGGAGGCCGGCCCAGAGAGCCAAACCGGCAAGACAGTCCTTCAGGCGGCCGCCCCGCATCGCTAGCCCACCAGAACCATTGGGAAGAAGCAGCCGGCGGTCCCGCTGAAAAGGGGAGAGACGAGGGAGAACCGGGCGGAGCGTTCGGGACCCCAACGGTCCCAGGTGGAGATGGGTAGCGCTCCTCAGGGAGACGAGGAGGATGACGGTGGTGAAGAGGGGAATGAGAGGAATGAGCCTGTCCAGCATCCGGTGGTCGGGGATCTGCAGCTCCCTCACCGAATCCAGGACCTGCTGGTGCTGCACCCACGTCAGACCCCGATTGGGCCTCCGGAACCAAACCCACGGTGGACCCCGATTGGGCCTCCGGAACCGAACCCATGGTGGACCCCGATTGAGCCTCCGGAACCGAACCCGCGACGGACCCCGACTGGGTCGGCGTCGCACCAGACTCGACCTCCAACCCCGAAACCGGAACCTCTGGCACAGCAGGCGAGAGCAGCCCCTCGCCGGCGACCCTGGGAGAAGGCTCAAGAGACAGAGAAAACCCGGGATCAGGATCACCAGCAGCGCCAGAACCCGGCGAGATAAGCTCAGACGCAGCGGGCGGCTGCACCCGGCTCATCTCCCCTTGAGACAGGCAAAAATGCTCTAAGAGGTGAAGAAGAAAGACAAAGCAGAGCACTTGCCTGAGCTTGGGTTCTGACGCCGTCCAGGACTGCGAAGATCCGGGCTCAGATGTCAGGAGGTCGTCCTCAGGCTCCCACTCAGCTGCGTCGGGCTCCGCAGCTGGCGTGATGGAATGCGCAACTTGAGAGTCCTCCTGCACCGCTGCCCACGCCGATGGCCCACACGGCGTGGTGGCAGGAGAACCTCGACCCGCTGGACTGGACCGCTCCTCCGTGGAACCCCGGGGACGGTTCCTCATCGGCGCAGGCTCCACGCTGCAGTCCGCTCTCCTCCTCTGCCCACAGCGTAGCTGCGGAACCGGAACCAGGCTCTCCAGAACCGCAGGCCCCCTCCTCATCCAGCGACGTTGGCCTGGCGTCGAGGACCGCTCAGCGGAGGGAGACACAGAGGAAGCAGGGTTAATTCTTTCATCCACAGCAGGTGGAGGGAGCTCGGGGGGCTGCATACCCCGAACTCCACCCCCAGGAGTCAGACAAGGCAAAACAATATCGAGATGAGAGAAATTATCATGCACTTGCCTTTCTCCTGAGGTTGAGATGGTTCCTGCTGTGGGGGACATCGTTCCTCCCTTTCCCCGCTGGATGGCGACAGAGGGCCCTCTGGGAAGACGAGGTGAGGCCACTCCAGATGGTTCTGGGATGGGACTCGCCGAAACGGAGCCCTTGCGGCGACCCGTAACTGGATCCAGACGGGATTCTAACCAAGGTTGTGTGCCGGTGTGACGATGGTTCCTTGCAGGGGGAGAGGCGAAGGTGAGATCCGGAAACCGCTGTTCCTGAGCAGAAACAGCGGCAAGCAAGTCGGCAAACTCAGGAAACTCATGCAACGCTGAATTCCTCTCCACCAGTCTAACCGCCGCCACCACATGCTTCATAATGGATGAAGGATGCTCAGCGGAGCGAGCAGCAGTCACCTGGTCCCAGATCTTGATTGCTGTCAGCTGCAGCTCCTCTGGGGGAATCCCGAGTGACGACATGCTTGGTGGGGAAAGACCTCCGGATGGTACGAACTCCCGGGCCGGAACGGAGGCAGGAGCGGGATCCCGAAGCGAGGGGCAACGTCTCCTCCTCTTCGGCTTCCTGCCGGGATTTCCCTCCAGCCCACGGAGTATCTCGCGCTGAGCAGCGATGTCATCTTTCCTCACGCTTACCTCTGGATGATTCGCGAAGCGGGGAAGATGATTCAAGATGTCCTCGGCTAGGTCCAGATACCGGGGCACGTCGCTGTTGAAGTCGAGCAGGGAGGCGATGATTAGGATGTCGTCCACGCGCTTGAGGGCGTCAGCGAGGACATCATCCTGCCTCCGAGTGCGGGACCTCCATGACGGCATGCTTCAACACGGCACCCAGACAGGTAGGAACAAACAGTCCAATACTGCAAACTGCACGGTGAATGGCGTCTCAATACAACGCCTCCTCTCCGGGCATTTGGCGGCAGTCTACTGTCACGATGGCCCTCACGGACCATCACAAGACGCCACAGTCACCAGTGAGTTTTGCAGTGATGTTTATTAATAGTGCAGGTAGGCAGGCATAGGATTACACACAAAGGAAAGGTGACGTCTGAGCCGGGGAGCGCCCGATGCGCCAGACGAGATAATGGACAAGGTGTAGTCATACAGAACGTACCTTACAAACAGGACTGTTAACCGATGGGATTACAGGAGATGCCTGAGTCGGCTAACAGTGGATCACGGAGATCAGCAAGGATACAACAGGGATTAACGGGAATTAACAGAGGTTAACAGAGACTGCCGCATTGGGGAACATTCAGCACCTGCTTTTATCTCTGGCAGCTAATGACCCCAATGCGGCGCAGCTGCTCGACATGACAGTAGCGCAGCAGCTGACTTTAACATCAGGGAGCTCCCCCGGGCGCCTTCACAATAAGAGCCCGAGGAGCTAGAAGGAATCCTCTGCTGCCAAAGCCAGGGAAATATGATACAAGACCCGAGTGTGGACAGAACCGACACTCGGGCTATGACAGATTATTTCTGCTGCTGGGGATCACCTATTCCTCTTCTTCTCCTTTTCCCTGCTGATTAATGCAGATCTGCAGGATTTAACACCTCCAAACACCACCGCTTAGTTCCTCTTCACGGCTGTCTTTTAAAAAAAATGGTCAACACATGCCAATTTATCACATCCTTTTTCCATGTAAATTAGAAACATTCTTTTGTAAATGTGAGGATTTTTTCATAACTCTGCAGGATTTTCCTGCAGAGTTAGAGCCATTCTATTCAGAATTGTGTAGCTTCTTACTTGAAAATTTGCAGCTTTTATTATTCATAATTTTGCAGCTTTTTCCTCATGAATTTAGAACTTTTCTTACTCTTGAATTTGCAGTTTAAAAAAAAAAGCTTAAACTTGCAGCATTTTAATCAAATCTTGTATCTGCCGTGTTTTAGATTGTAAACAGTTGGAAATTTACACCTTCTTTTGTCTTTTTGCTAAAGTTGCAGCGTCTTATCCATAAAATTCCACTTTTTTTGGTCAGAAATTGGCAGCTTTTAAATGAGACTTACATTTTTTTTTGGTGTGTGTAAGGTCAGCCATTGGCTTGTTTGCTACTGAATAACCATGAAAACTGGTACTACCTGTCTCATGGGTCGGGCTGTCAGCGACTCAACCGGCATCCCCACCCTTCCGAGGGCGTGGATGGTGAAACAGGGCATCCTGGCAGAACTAAAAACAATATCTGCCACAGGTCTGTGGTGGACCACTCCCAGTTACACAGGGTGAGACTGGACATCCTGGCAGATAAACACATCTGTCACAAGGTCTGTGGTGGACTGTGCCAGTCGGTGCATTGTGACATGCACTACACAAAGAGCAGAGATAAACAAACCTATCATCTGGCCAGTCACTGCAACTCTTGGCTTGTCCTTGCCACTGATAATACCTTTATCTGCCAAGAAAGTGCTGCTAGTCCAGCAAAAGCTAGCAGTACTCAAATACTTTGCAAGCACTTTCATGAAATGGTCAGTCAGAAAGCAACTCATACCGGCTCGGACGTCGCCCGGGCTTACAAGGTCCACGCTGATCTGTTCACACTCCAACAGGCAGTGAAAAGTAAGCTAGGAGCAGGAAGACAAAAGAAGAGGAAAACAGCAGCCTTGTATGTAGCAGAATGGAATGTATGCACTCTGTTGGACAGAACAACATCACAGCGCCCAGAAAGACAGACTGCGCTTGTGGCCCTGGAAATGAACAGGTACAATGTAGACATAGCTGCACTTAGTGAAACAAGATTGCCTGGATATGACAGCTTGGAAGACCATGGGTACATCTTCTTTTGGAGTGGGAGATCAACTCAAGAAAGGAGAGAAGCAGGAGTGGGCTTTGCAGTTAGAAAGGAGATAGCAGCAATGCTTGATGAGGAACCAGTGCCAATCAACGACAGGATAATGACTATGAGACTCCCACTACAGCGGAAGATGTATGCCACACTCATCAGTCTATATGCCCCAACAATGACCTACACAAAGGAGGTGAAGGAAGAGTTCTACAGTGATTTACGTGAGACTATCAGTCAGCCAGTATTGCCCCTCTCACCATCCTCATCATCATATTAAGGACTCACACAAAAAAGTCTGAAGTTATAAAAATCATTACCAAGTTCATGATGAGTCTTCTCCATTAAGAGAAACATTAACTTCTTTGAGTATCTGAGGTATTAATTTGACCATTTGCGTCATTTTCATGGATAGAAGTAAAACAATAACCTCCTATAATAGGGCCTACACCCCTATGGGTAGTAATTAGTCGATCAAGGACCATTCTATCCTTTGTTATAATTTTGTAAATAATTGTAGTATACAGTTAAGTGTTTTAATGCCTAAAGTATTTTGTTTCCACTCTCACTCAAAGAAACAATGAACAAAAACTTCACTCCTGCACTTTCCACCTGAGATTGCATTCATGCTTCATGAATGGCATTATGTGGCATCTCTCTTCACCCTGCCCACCTGCCCTGCCGACATGATGAAGGTACGGTCACTTGCCAAAACGGGGTACACAGATCTGCCCAGTGTCCAGCCAAATGCGAATACGCCCAATGACTCAATGACCTTTGACAGTGTAGATCCTTGGTTTAACACTTGCTCGCTTCGTTGGTCAAACAGGGTAGCAGTACAGGGAAGAGATGCACTGTAAGCCATTGAATACTCAGAGAGTGTTAAGCTGTTGAAAAGGGGACATCACCACTTCAAAAAGAGGAGTTCCCTGATGAAATTAACCTTGCATTCGCAAAGTAAGGAGTGTCATCATGTTTCTAATCAGTGGAGTGATGTGTTGTGTCAGGTGTGATTCAAAATGAAGTTTGCTATGTTATTTTTGTATATAGCCTTTCTTAAAAAAAAAAAAACCCAGCCTGTTGTAGCTGCATTATTTTAGCAATAAAGATATTTTGCCTAACTGTTAGTGTTATTAAGGAGCAAACATAACAATTCTCTACAGTGAATTTTAAAACCCACCTGAAAACATTCTTGTTTAAACAGGCATTTTAATCCAAGATTGACTGAAGGCCGTTACCCCCTGACTGCATAGAGTGTATTTTTTGTATCTTAGTTTTATCTTAATCGTATTTTAACTGTATTTTATTGTATTATTGTATTTTAATTGTATTTTATTGCATTTTAATTTGTATTTCAGTTGTATTTTAATTGTTTTGATTGTGCTGCATTGTGAAGCACTTTGTGACTTTATATGTCTGTGAAAAGTGCTATATAAATAAAGCTTACTTACTTACTTACTTACAGTGTATAAGCAATGAAACAACTTAATAACCAATATTAAGTTTACTCCGGGATTTCTCCGGTTTCCTCCCACATGCCAAAAACATGCAAGTTAGGTTAATTGGCATCAAACTGGGGATTCTAAATTGTCCTTAGGTATGACTGTGAGAGTGAATGGTTGTCTGTCTCTCTGTGTTGGCTCTGTGATGGACTGGCGATCTGTCCAGAGTGTACCCTGCCTCTTGCCCAAAGACGCTGGGATAGGCTCCAGCCCCCCCCCCCCCCCCCCCCCGTGACCCAAAAAGGATTAAGCAGAAAAAGATGAATGAATGAACAAATGAATGAAGTATTACTAGAGGATGATAAGGTAACAACACTAACCACACCTTTCCTTCCTTTGTATTTTTTCCCTTGTCATGATAAACAAACAGCCTGCTTCTCTATGAGCAGAGGTCATTACTGGATGCCAAGTCATCAGCTGACACTTGCATAGAGAAACAGTGAAGATAATATAAGATAAGATAAGATAAGCCTTTATTAGTCCCACAATGGGGAAATTCCAGGATTGCAACAGCACAGGGATAGCAACACTCAGAGCAACAATCAGAAGGCAAGAGAAAAAAACAAGAGCAGCGAGTATACATATGTACATATAAATATAAATATATATATATATATATAGACACAGTGCAGAGTATTGTAGCTAGATGGAATGAATATGTGAATATATAAACACACAGTGCGGAGCATTGTAGCTAGATTGAATAAATATGTAGATATATAAACACACACAGTGCGGAACATTGTAGCTAGATGGAATAAATATGTAAATATATAAACACACACAGTGCTGAGCATTGTAGCTAGATGGAATAATATGTAGATATATAAACACACACAGTGCGGAGCATTGTAGCTAGATGGAATAAATATGTAAATATATAAACACACATGGTGTGGAGCATTGTTGCTAGATGAAGTAAATATATAAATATATATATATAAACACAGTGCGGAGCATTGTAGCTAGATGGAATAAATATGTAAATATATAAACACACACAGCGTGGAGCATTGTTGCTAGATGGAATAAATATATAAATATATAAACACACACAGTGCGTAGCATTGTAGCTAGATGGAATGAAACAGCACAACTGTCTACTTAGTTATCCTACATGGTATGATTATGTACCCATATACATCCCCTCATGGATCGTCACCTTATCGTGGTGGGGGGGGGTTGCGTGCCCCAGTGATCCCAGGAGCTGTGTTGTCCGGGGCAATTTGCCTCTGATAGGGTCTCCCAAGACAAACTGGTCCTGGGTGAAGGGCCAGACTAAGAACGATCCAACAGACTCTCATGATAAATTCTATATCAAGGATTCAGTGTACCCCGCCCGGTATGGGGTTACCGGGGCCCCACCCTGGAGCCAGGCCTGGGGGAGGGGCTCGAAGGCTAGCGTCTGGTGGTCCCTGGCCGGGCTCAGCCCGAAGGAGTTACGTGGGTCCGCCCTCCAGTGGGCTCACTACCTGCAGGAGGGATCATGGGGGTCTGGTGCTATGTGGATTAGGTGGCGGTCAAAGGCGGAGACCTTGGCGGACTGATCCCAAGCTTTCTAAACTGGCTTTTGGTACGTGAAATGTCACCTCTCTGGTGGGGAAGGAGCCTGAGCTGGTGTACGAAGTTGAGAGATACCAGCTAGATATAGTTGGCCTCACCTCAACACACAGCTCCGGTTCTGGAACCAGTCTCCTGGAGAGGGGCTGGAGCTTGGCCTTTTCTGGAGTTGCCCCGGGCAAGAGGCGACGAGCAGGGGTGGGTATTCTGTATCCCCCCACCTTGGTGCCTCTATATTGGAGTTTTCCCCGGTGGACGAAAGGGTTGCTTCCCTGTGCCTTCGGGTTGGGAAACAGGTCCTGACCATCATTTGTGCCTATGCACCAAATGATGTTTCAGAGTACCCACCCTTTTTGGAGTCTGTGACTGGGGTGCTGGAGGGTGCTCCGCTTGGAGACTCCATTGTCCTACTGGGGGACTTCATTGCGCATGTGGGCAACGACAGTGAAACCTGGAGGGGGGTGAGGAACGGCCTGCCCGATCTGAACCCGAGTGGTGTTCAGTTACTGGACTTCTGTGCTAATCACAGTTTGTCCATAACAAACATCATGTTCAAGCATAAGGGTGTCCATATGTGCACTTGGCACCAGGACACCCTAGGTCGCAGGTCGATGATCGATTTTGTTATCGTGTCATCAGACCTGCGACCATATGTCTTGGACACCCGGGTAAAGAGAGGTGCAGAGCTGTCAACTGATTACCACCTGGTGGTGAGTTGGATTCGATGGCAGGGGAGGAAGCCATTCAGACCTGGTAGACCCAAACGTATAGTGAGGGTGTGCTGGGAACGTCTGGCTGAGGCCCCTGTCCGGGAAGTCTTCAACTCCCACCTCCGGAAGAACTTCAACCACATTTCGAGGGAGTCTGGAGACATGGAGTCTGAATGGGTCATGTTCTCCACCTCTGTTGTTGAAGCAGCGGCCCAGAGTTGCGGCCGCAAGGTGGTCAGTGCATCTCGTGGTGGCAACCCCCGAACCAAGTGGTGGACACCAGTGGTGAGGGGGGCCATTAAGCTGAAGAAGGAGTCCTATCAAGCTTGGTTGATTTGTGGGACTCCCAAAGCAGCTGAGGTGTACCGGCAGGCCAAGCGGAGTGCAGCTCGGGTGGTTGCTGAAGCAAAAACCCGGGTATGGGAAGAGTTCGGTGAGGCCATGGAACAAGACTTTTGGTCGGCCTCGAAGAGATTCTGGCAAACTGTCCGGCGCCTCAGGAGGGGAAAGCAGCTCCCTGTCCACACTGTGTATGGTGCGGATGGGACACTGTTGACTTTGACTGGGGATATCGTCGGGCGGTGGAAGGAATACTTCGAGGATCTCCTCAATCCCACTGATACGCCTTCCACAGAGGAAGCAGGGTTTGGGGATGAGGGGGATGACTCACCTATCACAGGGGCTGAGGTCACCAAGGTGGTCGGGCCCCGGGGGTGGACGAGAATCGCCCTGAGTACCTCAAGGCCCTGGATGTTGTTGGGCTGTCATGGTTGACCCGCCTCTGCAACATTGCGTGGAGGTCGGGGGCAGTGCCTTTGGTATGGCAAACTGGGGTAGTGGTTCCTCTCTTCAAAAAAGGGGACTGGAGGGTGTGCTCCAACTTTAGAGGGATCACACTCCTCAGCCTCCCTGGGAAGGTCTATGCCAAGGTACTGGAGAGGAGAGTCCGGCCGCTGGTCGAACCTCGGATTCAGGAGGAGCAATGTGGTTTTCATCCTGGCCGTGGCACATCGGACCAGCTCTTTACCCTCTCGAGAATTCTTGAGGGTTCGTGGGAGTTTGCCCAACCAATTTACATGTGTTTTGTGGACTTGGAGAAGGCATTTGACTGCATCCCTCGTGGTTTTTTGTGGGGGGTCCTTCGGGAGTATGGGGTATCGGGCTTGGTGTTACGAGCTATTCGGTCTCTGTACGACCATTGTGAGAGTTTGGTTCGTATTGCCAACACTCGGTCGGTGTCATTCCCAGTGAGAGTGGGACTCCACCAGGGCTGTCACGCCGTGCCGCTCATCAGCGGCGCCACCTGCTCACACACCTGATCCTCATCAGCGGCGAGGGATAAAAGCCGCCTCGCCCGGAGGCTCGGCCTGAAGCCGTCAGACTTCGTTCCCTCACCGCCGTGAGCATTCCTTTCTTCAGCATCGCTATTCTGGGTAAGAACCCTTACCTCCTTTTCCAGTCTGCTCCCCTGTGCACAGGTGGATTCCCCGGCGGCGGACGTCTCCGTTCCATCGCCCATCCTTCGCTGCTGCACGGAGCTCTCCAGGTGGCTGTCTCCCGGGCTACGTTCCCCTTGCTGTGCCAGCTATCCTGACAACTCAAGTAAGATCTTCTCTTGCCATAATTCATCCTGTGTTGGTGTATGCCCGTCACCCTCTCCCTGTGTTCTCTCCATAGGGTTGCTCGGCCGAACGGTCATCTGCCTCTGTGCCTGAAGCAGACGCCACCACCAACACATCTGCATCCCGCAGACACACACTCATACACTCCTGCTGTAAATAAACTCTTTGAACTACTCTAAGCCTGTGTGTGCGTGTCTCCTGAGCCGTGCGTTATGTCAGTACGGCTTCAGCAGAGCGGCTCGGCGGACGGCGGGCTCGCACACCGGCTTACCACTCTCGAGGCTAGAGTGGATCAAATAGCTTATCAACAGCAGGTTATCCTGAATCAATTGATAACTATCACTGGCCGATTGGACCGCCTGGACCCCCAGCAGCCGTTCCCCCCGGCTCCTCAGGGTGGCGCAGCTCCTGCTGTTCCGGTGGCCGTCCAGCCAGCTCCAGTGGCACCGGCCCGACTCACACCAATTCCGACCCCCGCCCGCTTTAGCGGAAAGCTCGGCGGAGCGCGGGGGTTTGTGATGCAGTGCGAGTCCGTGTTTGACCGTGTGCCCGGAGACTTTCCCTCAGATCACAGCCGGATCGGCTACATAGGGAACCTCCTGGAGGGGCGTGCTTTAACTTGGGCCTACGCTATTATGGCGAGACCCAGTTATGCCACCCTCACCTATGCCGAGTTCGTGAGGCGCTTCCTGGAGGTGTTTGATCACTCCCGTTCCGAGGCGGTCCAGGTCGATCGGCTTCTCGCTCTCCAGCAGGGAAACCGGTCGGCCGCGGATTATGCCATCGAATACCGGGTAGCGGCGGAGGAACTGGGCTGGGAGGAGCGCTCCCTCTGCGGCCTGTTTCTCCGCAGCCTCAATAGTGATCTGAGGGATGAACTGGCTGGACGGGATATCCCCGGAACGTTAGCGGAGCTAACCTCATTGGCAATCAGCTTGGACAACAGGCTGCGCGAGCGCTCCTCAGGACGGAAGCCGTCTGCTTCTCGCCCTCGAGGAGTCCCGCTATGCCTGCCCCAAGCTCGCCCCCTGGCGACGCCGCCACCATCGTGCCCCGAGGAGTCGGAGCCGATGGTGACGGGCTGGGCAAAGCTCTCCTTGGCAGAGAGACAGCGCCGCCGTGAGTTGGGTCTCTGCATGTATTGCGGAGACAATCAACACACGGTAGAGCTTTGCCCACAAAAGCCAAACGGTGGGGTCCGCGAGTCACTGTAGGGGGCCTCGCGGACGTCAATCGGCAAAGTCCCCTCACTCAATTAAAGCTGCCCATCCGTTTTTGCCACAATCCCACTGGGCACCTCACCCACGCACTGGTGGATTCGGGCGCAGAGGGCAGCTTCATTTCACAAGGCCTGGCAACCCGATTGGGCATCCGCTGTCAGGCGCTCAAACACCCCATCTCCCTGGTCCATCTCTCCCGTGCCTCCCTTGGGAGAGTTACCCATCAAACCATTCCTGTCCCAGTCATCATCTCAGGGAACCACCGGGAGGAAATGGTTTTCTACGTCCTGCCCAACTCTGTGTCGCCCGTCATCCTGGGGTATCCCTGGCTACGCCTCCACAATCCTGTCCTGGACTGGAGGTCAGCTGGGGTGTCGGCGTGGAGTACCTTCTGCATGGGCACCTGCCTTCAGTCCGCTGCCTGCTCCCCGTCCGCGGCTCCTCCTATGGCGGATACAGCACCCCCGGACCTGTCACTGGTGCCCCCAGATTTTCACGACCTGGGTATGGTATTCAGCAAGTCGAAAGCTATGTCTCTTCCCCCGCATCGACCATATGACTGTGCCATCAATCTCCGCCAGGGGGCCCCCCTGCCATCTGGTCGGCTCTACAGCCTGTCGGCGCCGGAGAAGGAGACTATGAATACGTACCTGAAGGAATCACTGAGCGCTGGGATTATCCGCCCATCGTCATCACCCGTGGGGGCGGGGTTTTTCTTTGTAGGGAAGAAGGACGGTTCCCTCCGTCCCTGTATTGACTACCGAGCACTTAATGACATCACTGAGAGGGACCGTTACACCCTGCCCCTCATGGACACTGCCTTCCACTCCCTCCAGGGGGCGACCTGGTTTACCAAGCTGGATCTCCGCAGCGCTTACCACCTCGTCCGGATCCGGGAGGGAGATGAATGGAAAACAGCCTTCCGTACCCCGAACGGCCACTTTGAGTATCTCGTCATGCCGTTCGGGCTGACCAACGCTCCTGCCGTCTTTCAGCGCCTCATCAATGACGTCCTCCGGGATTTCATCGGCCTCTTCGTGTTCGTCTACCTGGACGACATTCTGATCTTCTCTCAGTCCAGAGACGAGCACCGGGTCCATGTGAGGCGGGTCCTTCAAAGACTGCTGGAGAATCGTCTGTACGTGAAGGCTGAGAAGTGCGAGTTTTACGCTAGGACCACATCCTTCCTGGGATTCATCATCGCCCAAGACCAGGTGCTCCCGGACCCAGAGAAGGTGAAGGCGGTGGTGGAGTGGCCTACTCCCGCATCTCGGAAGCAGGTGCAACAGTTTGTTGGCTTCGCCAATTTTTACCGCCGTTTTGTCCCGAATTTCAGCTGGATCGTCGGACCACTGACCCGCCTCACGTCCCCGAAGGTCCTGTTCCGGTGGACCGAAGAGGTCGATGCTGCCTTTAAGGCGCTGAAGGCGGAGTTCTCCTCCCCCCGGGTCCTTCGCCAGGTCGACCCCGCGCTGCAGTGCATTGTGGAGGTGGACGCATCGGACACGGGAGTGGGAGCAGTGTTATCCCAGCAATCACCGGACGATGGCGCCAAGCGACCGTGCGCCTTCTTCTCCCGGCGCCTGTCCCCGGCGGAGAGGAACTATGATGTGGGGGACAGAGAGCTCCTGGCCATTAAACTCGCCCTACAGGAGTGGCGCCACTGGCTAGAGGGGGCGGACCTGCCGTTTGTGGTCCTGACGGACCATAAGAATTTAGAGTACCTACGATCTGCCAAGCGCCTGAATGCCCGCCAGGCGCGCTGGTCTCTGTTCTTCGCCAGGTTCCGGTTCTCTATCACTTTCAGGCCAGGCTCCAAGAACGGCCTGCCTGACGCCCTCTCTAGACAGTTCACCCCCGTGGGGGCTGAGGAGACGCCCCACACTATCCTGCCCAGGTCGTGCGTCGTGGGAGCTATCTCTTGGGACATTGTGGACAAGATCCGGAAGGCACAGGAGGTGGAACCTGATCCTGGCGGCGGACCGGAGGGAAGACTGTTCGTTCCGTCTGCGGTCCGAGGAGAGGTCATCCACTGGCTCCACACCTCCCGGCTCACCTGTCATCCCGGCACCTCTCGGATGATCAGCCTCCTCCAACGGTCCTTTTGGTGGCCAGGCCTGCGGAGGGATGCAGCCCGCTACGCCCGGGCTTGTCCAATTTGTGCCACCAGCAAATCGGGAAACGCCCCTCCAGCGGGTCTGCTCCAGCCTCTGCCCGTCCCTGGCAGGCCATGGTCGCACATCGCACTGGATTTCGTCACCGGGCTCCCAGTTTCCAACTCATTCAACACCATCCTGACCGTCGTGGACCGTTTCTCCAAGGCGGCACACTTCGTCCCCCTGCGAGGTCTCCCTACCGCCCTGGAGACGGCGGGCTTCCTCGTCCAACACGTGGTCAGGCTGCATGGGATCCCGGTGGACGTGGTCTCGGACCGGGGCCCCCAATTTTCATCCGAGGTTTGGAAATCCTTTTGCAACGCCATCGGAGCCAAGGTGAGCCTCTCCTCCGGCCATCACCCCCAGTCTAACGGGCAGTGTGAGAGGACCAATCAGGAGCTGGAGGCTGCGCTCCGCTGTGTTGCAAGATCCAAGCCGACATCATGGAGCAACCATCTCGCCTGGGTGGAGTACGCCCACAACACCGCCCGCTCTTCTGCAACGGGGATGTCCCCCTTCAAGGCGTCCCTGGGTTACGACCCCCCGCTGCTTCCAGCGCAGGAGAGCGAGGTAACTGTTCCGTCAGTTAGGGCGCACGTGAGGCAGTTCCGCTCCACCTGGGCCGCCGCGCGTCATGCGCTTTTACTAACTAACTAACTAACTAACCTGCACTTATATAGCGCTTTTCTAGTCACAAAGACCACTCAAAGCGCTTTCATTAATACTAACCCTCTATTCTAAGGGCCTATAGGAAACAGATATCTAGGGACAATTTAGAACAGCCAATTAACCTAACATGCATGTTTTTGGCATGTGGGAGGAAACCGGAGAAATCCCGGAGTAAACCCACGCAACACGGGGAGAACATGCAAACTCCACACAGATCACTGTTGGTCGGGGGCTGGGATCGAACCCACGATCCCACGATCCCCACAATCCCCCGGCCAAGGGTAAACTGTGCTGCCGCAGTGCTAACCACTGCGCCACCGTGCAGCCCAGCGGAGCGCAACAAGACCGTGGCGGACCGGCGTAGAAGACCTGCCCCGGCGTACAGAGTTGGGCAACTTGTCTACGTTTCCACCCAGGACGTCACCCTAAAAGGCGAGAGGAGGAAGCTGGCACAGCGCTTCATGGGTCCCTTCCCCATCACCCGGATCATCAACCCGGTGGCTGTGCGCGTGGCTATTCCCCCCTCCCTCCGCATCCATCCCACCTTCCACGTATCAAAGGTGAAGCTGGCAGTCACCGACCCCCTTTGCCCTCCTCCTGCAGCGCAACCCGCGCCCCGGATGATTGGTGGCCACCCGGCCTGGTCCGTCTCCTCCATCCTGGACTCCCGGCGCCGGGGTCGTGGGTTGCAATACTTGGTGGACTGGGAGGGCTATGGGCCCGAGCATCGACAATGGGTGCCCCCGTCGTTTGTGTTGGACCCATCGCTCATTGCGGACTTCCACCGAGCGCACCCGGATAAGCCATCGCCAGGAGGCGCTGCTAGAGGGGGGAGTACTGTCATGCCGCGCCGCTCATCAGCGGCGCCACCTGCTCACACACCTGATCCTCATCAGCGCCGAGGGATAAAAGCCGCCTCGCCCGGAGGCTCGGCCTGAAGCCGTCAGACTTCATTCCCTCACCGCCGTGAG
This sequence comes from Pholidichthys leucotaenia, assembly GCA_020510985.1. NCBI lineage: Eukaryota > Metazoa > Chordata > Actinopteri > Cichliformes > Pholidichthyidae > Pholidichthys > Pholidichthys leucotaenia. The sequence continues at coordinate 225,564,088 of CM035842.1, read as the reverse complement.
CATTCCTTTCTTCAGCATCGCTATTCTGGGTAAGAACCCTTACCTCCTTTTCCAGTCTGCTCCCCTGTGCACAGGTGGATTCCCCGGCGGCGGACGTCTCCGTTCCATCGCCCATCCTTCGCTGCTGCACGGAGCTCTCCAGGTGGCTGTCTCCCGGGCTACGTTCCCCTTGCTGTGCCAGCTATCCTGACAACTCAAGTAAGATCTTCTCTTGCCATAATTCATCCTGTGTTGGTGTATGCCCGTCACCCTCTCCCTGTGTTCTCTCCATAGGGTTGCTCGGCCGAACGGTCATCTGCCTCTGTGCCTGAAGCAGACGCCACCACCAACACATCTGCATCCCGCAGACACACACTCATACACTCCTGCTGTAAATAAACTCTTTGAACTACTCTAAGCCTGTGTGTGCGTGTCTCCTGAGCCGTGCGTTATGTCAAGGGCTGCCCTTTGTCACCGATCCTGTTCATAATTTTTATGGACAGGATTTCTAGGCGCAGCCAGGGAATGGAGGGTGTCATGCTTGGTGACCACAGGATCTCATCTCTGTTGTTTGCAGATGATGTTGTAATGTTGGCTTCATCCAGCAATGACCTACAGCTCTTGCTGGGACGGTTTGCCACTAAGTGTGAAGCGGCTGGGATGAGAATCAACACCTCCAAGTCCGAGTCCATGGTCCTCAGCTGGAAAAAGATGGATTGTCCTCTCTGGGTTGGGGACAGGCTCCTGCCCCAAGTGGAGGAGTTTAAGTATCTTGGGGTCTTATTCACGAGTGAGGGGAAAATGGAGCGAGAGATTGACAGACGGATCGGAGCAGCATCTGCAGTGATGCGGACATTGTACTGGTCTGTTGTGGTGAAGAGGGAGCTTAGTTCTAAAGCAAAGCTGTCGATTTACCAGTCAATCTATGTTACTACTCTCACCTATGGTCACGGGCTTTGAGTAATGACCGAAAGAGCAAGATCGCGAATACAAGCGGCTGAAATGAGCTTTCTCCGTAGGATTGCTGGACTCGCCCTCAGAGATAGGGTGAGGAGCTCAGTCATCCGGGAGAGGCTCAGAGTAGAACCACTGCTCCTCCACATTGAATGGAGTCAGTTGAGGTGGTATGGGCATCTGATTAGGATGCCTCCTGGATGCCTCCCACTTGAGGTGTTTTGGGCATGTCCCACTGGGAGGAGACCCCGGGGCAGACCCAGGACTCGGTGGAGAGACTATGTCTCCCAGCTGGTCTGGGAACGCCTTGGTATCCTCTCTGGAGAGCTGGAGAAGGTAGCTGGAGAGAGGGAAGTCTGGGCTTCTCTGCTTGAACTGCTGCCTCCGCGACCCGGACCTCCGGAAAAGTGGTAGAAGATGGATGGATGGATGGATGGATGGATGGATGGATGGACATATTCTCACTCCTTCCTAGTTGTATACCGGAGTAGACCATTGTGTAAGTCTATTGCGTCTTTTGCATTCAATACTATTAGGTTGTCACATCTTTTGCTATCTCTGCGAGCAGCTCTGCTTAGGTTGTACAGTCTGACTGCCGTAGGTAGGAAGGACCTGCGAAAGCTCTCGGTTGTGCACCTAGGATGATGTAGTCTGCTGCTAAATGAGCTCCTCAGTGCATTCAGTATGTCCTGCATAGGGTGGAACTCGGACTCCAGCAGAGATGACAGTTTAGCCACCATCCTTCTCTCACCTATCTCCTCCACTGGGTCAAGGCACTGCCCCAGGACAGAGCTAGCTTTCTTGATCAGTTTGTTCAGTCTCTTTCTATCGGCTGCTGTAATGCCACTGCCCCAGCAGACCACTCCAAAAGTGATGGCTGATGCCACCACCGTGTCATAGAATGTCTTCAGCAGCGTCCCTTGTACACCAAAAGACCTGAGTCTCCTCAGTAGGAACATCCTGTGCTGTCCCTTCTTGTAGAGTGCGTCAGTATTGTGTGACCAGTCTAGTTTATTGTTCAGATGAACACCCAGGTACTTATAGGATGTCACCATCTCGATGTCTGTTCCCTGTATATTTACTGGTGCTGTGAGAGGTTGTCCTTGCCTGCGGCAGTCCACCACCAGCTCCTTAGTTTTCCTCGCGTTGATCTGGAGGCAGTTCCGATGACACCAGTCCACGAAGTCCTGGATAAGTCCTTTGTACTCAGCTTCATCTCCGTTGGAGATGAGGCCAACGATCGTAGAGTCGTCAGAGAACTTCTGTAGATGGCAGTGTGTTGTGTTGTGTGAGAAGTCCGCAGTATAAAGGGTGAACAGGAAGGGAGCCAAAACCGTTCCCAGGGGGGCCCCCATGCTACCGATGATCGTGCCGGACACACAGTCCACAAACTGTTGTCCACACAGTTCTCACAAACTGAGGCCGGTTTGTGAGGTAGTCCAGGATCCATGATGACAGGTGCTGCTCCACCCCTGCGCACAGCAGCTTGTCCTTCAGGATCATCGGTTGGATGGTGTTGAAAGCACTGGAGAAGTCAAAGAACATGATCCTCACCGCATTCCCGGGCTTCTCCAGGTGGGACGGAGAACGGTGAAGGAGGAAGATCACCACATCCTCCACCCCAATGCCATGTTGGTAGGCGAACTGGAGTGGATCCATCGCTGGTCCCACCAGGGGGCAGAGCTGAGCAAGGAGCAGTCTCTCCAGGGTCTTCATCATGTTGGACGTCAAGGCCACTGGTCTGTAGCTATTCAGATCTTTGGGGTGGGAAGTCTTTGGTACAGGTACCACACCAGATGTTTTCCACAGCTGTGGTACCCTCCCCAGCTTCAGGCTCAGTTTAACAGTCATTTGTTGTTTTCCTTTTTTTTTCAAATAAGTATACTATATATATATATATATATATATATATACAGTATATATATATTAAACAGTCTCTTGCTGAGGGTTTCAGGTGGGGTAAAATGTTAGATGCACCCAAGTGCCACGTCCTTCGCTTTCCACGGCTGTTTAGGTCAGCAGGATAACCTTTGTGCTGTCCTTGCCAGGGAGTTTTAGTCCAGTTTCCTTTGATGACCAGATCCCCTGGTTTGCTCAAGAGATGGGTGCACCTCCCACGGTTCCTTCATCACATGGTCCCTCCTGGGAAGGGCAGTATGGCTGACATCCCTCTCAGTTGTCATTCTTTGCATATAATCACCCAGAAACCCTCATCACCTAAGTTAAATGGCTTCAATAATGGGGTTTGTCATTCACAATTTCCCTATTTTTCTTATCTGTATATTATACTAATCTTGTAGATTGTTGATGGTAAGCTAAGTGGTTTCCTAGGTAAATGTTTGGTACTAATAATTTAGGAACTGCACATAAATGTGACATGATTTGATTTACAAAGTGCATTCAATTTCCATTATCTAACTAAATCATTTCAGCTATTTTAAATCTTGATATTGTTTCAGTTAAGGGTTTCAGTGTCACCATAGCAATATTTAAATTAGTGTAGGGTAAAGCCTTTGTATATTCAATAAGTGTGTAAATAATTTCTAAACATTTTTACCTTCACTCTTATTTAGTTCAATGAGATCCATGCAAAAATTTTGAAAAAACTAAGTTTATGCAGGGAAGATCCAATTATTTTGCTTTGAGCTTCCTAAGGCATTGTTCTCTTAATTGAGTAAGAATCTGTATTGTCTTTGTAGTAGGTTCTAAATTAAGTCCCACAGTAAACATAAATTCAGCACAAGTTGGACTTTTCTTAGACATTTGGAACTTTTCTCATATATTTGCATGGTTTTCTTCCTTATCACTTTACCTTGTTTCCTATAAACATGATATTTCTTTTACAATAATCTGCAGATATTTTCTTAAATATCAAAATTTATTGACGTAAATTTTAACTTCTCCTCTTGAATGTTGTGATTTCATTACCAAGTGGTTTCATTTATATTTTTTCTCTTCATTAATGATCATGTATTGATAATTTTTATGTATTATCTATTTTTCTGAGGATTGCTAATTATTTTTTGCTAATTAATTTCTTTGGTACCCCCCTTTTGATGCATGGAGATGCACATGCAGCAAAGTTACAGGGTATTTGCTTGATGGGTAGTGTCTTTTTCTAGAAGGAAGCATGTTACCACTTTTATGTGTTACACACAGTTAATTTAGATGAACATTTGTGAGTAGTATAGCTCCTTCAAAATGAAGTTTCAATAATCATGGCTTCTTTTGTGTGTCTCTTGAACTAATTTACAAATTCCATTTAGGAAAAAGCAATATAGCTGTCTGTGCAGATTTGATATGATTTAGCATTGATTACTAAGATCAGTTTGTCCAGTTGAACACAGACAGGTTGGATTTGGAAAAGTGAATCCTTGTGAAAGGTTGTGTCACACTCCTTCAGTCAATGGAAAGGTGGACATATTGCCTAATTAGAATTTGGCTTAATTTTGTACAAGGAATGCCTCATTTTATATATTCCTTGGTAAATTATGGGGTGGACTGTAGTCCCGAGGCCCAGCTCGGCCACGGCTGAGCACCGGGAAAACACATTCCTTATTACTGTCACATTTCTGAAATGTGATATTGTCACACCATTATGTGGTGGGTGGCATCAGATGTATCCTGCAGTGTGAAGTCATATGAACACTACATTTTTAAAGTCAGAGTCATTTAAATTGTTATGCAATGTCATTTGCAATGTCATTTGTTCTACTTAGCTTCAAAAATGCTTGTCAACTGAGAGGTCCTTTCCCCTGTGGTCACTGTCGCCCCCTCCAGCCAATGAGCCCGTCACACACACACTGTCCGGCCTCCTCACATCTCCCACAAAGATCAAATCTCGGTGCCATCCTGCAAAGAAAAAATTGGGGAAAACCTCACAGCTTCCCCGTCTGCACCTCAGTATTTACATCAACAGGAGTGCAAATTTTATCACCTCATAAATTGATTTTACGAATGTTCCAGTTATCATCATTATTTTGTGTCCCTTAAATGTTTATCTCAGTTGTTTATCCCACTGTTTATTGTAACATGTAATGTTAAGAAACACAAGTGAATTATTGGTTTTTTTTAATCATTTTATTACATATTGTATATGTCACCAAGGATTTATTAAATTGAAAGGTAGTGGTGATGTTATGATTCCTTGTTAATTTGGCAAATCTAATTCCTGGTGAAAGCTAAAAAAAAATTGTGAATGCTTTCCCTTTCCTGTTAAAAAACGAAGAATGTTCTTGGGTACTGCACAAAGAATTGAAGCAGTCAAAATGAATATACTTCCACGTCTTCTATACCTTTTCCAAACAATACCGGTAGAACCTCCCAAAAAAACATGGCAGGAGCTGGACAGAAGGATCTCAAGATTCATATGGCAGGGCAAGAGACCTAGAATCAGATATAGAACCCTACAGCTAAACAAAGACAAAGGTGGGCTCGCGCTGCCAAATATCAGGGACTACTTTAAAGCCACACAAACTAAAACTTTAGTAGAAATATGTAACCCAGTCTACACTGCACAATGGAAGGAGATCGAATGCCAAATAACAAGTGACATCCCCCTACAGGCGATAATAGGGAACAATGCCTTACCTAAGCTTTTGAATAACACTAACCCGTGGATAGAGACCCCGCTAAAAATTTGGTTTAAGATAGTCAGAGAGAATCAAACTAAAGAGCCCTATCGACTTCTGCAATGGATCGCCTATGATCAGGACTTTACTCCTAATAAAACAGACACCAGATTTAAAAAGTGGAAGGAGAAAGGGCTGATAAAATATTACGATTTTTTTAAAGGGCAAATCTTAAGAAGTTTTGAAGATTTGAAAAAACAAGGCCTAATAAATCAAGACCTTTACAGGTTCTTCCAGCTTAGACACCACATAAACAATATACTTAAAAAGGAGGTTTTGGAAAGGGCCCAGTCAGGTGTTCTGAAGGTCTTCTTAATGGCATATAAAGGGATCCCAGGGATCAGATACATTTCTAAAATATACCAAGGTCTTCAAGACTTAAAAGGAGACAACACATCTTATATAAAAGAGAGATGGGAAAAAGAGGGGAATTTCACTTTACAACTGGAAATATGGGAAAAGCTAAATAAACAGCAATGGAAAAGTACCTCATCCCTGCAGTGGAGAGAATTTGGATGGAAAAACTTGGCAAGATTTTTCAGAACACCTGCACAAAACAAATTTACCCATAAGGGATTGAACTGTTGGCGCTTGTGTGGTGAAAAGACTGCAAATCATTTTCATGTGTTTTGGTCATGCCCAGTTATCCACCAATATTGGACCAAGGTACAGACAATATTGGGAAAAATATTCAAAATTACAGTTCCCTTTTCTTTTGTAACTTTGTATTTGGGTTTACTACCGGACTCACTGGAAAGACGAGGAGAAAAATACTTATTCAATGTTTTAATATTGGCAAGCAAAAAAGCTCTAACTAAAAAATGGATGTTGAAGGACTGTCCTACACTTGAAGATTGGACTAACGTGATCCAAGACATTTACTCGATGGAAAAGTTGACATTCGCACTGAGACAGGACATGGATGGGTTCATGAACTTTTGGCAACCCTGGACCGCATATGTGTCTTCCATTAGATCTAATCTTTGACAAATACCATTTCAATAATGGTTCCGCTCTTTGTTCCAATGCTACTCAGATTGCTGTAACGACCTGTATACCCTTTACAAAAACTTAAATAAAAAAAACAAAAAACAAAAAACAAAGAATGAAGAATAGGAGAAAAGCCTTTAAATTACACCTAAAGCGTCCACATTTTGAATGTTTTTGCTATTCACAGCAAGTATTCGCTAAATACCCTGTGAATCAGTAAATGTTTTACTAATTGACATGGGTAATCACTAGTTTAGGATTATGTTTGAACTAAACAGTATCATATGTTAGAAGCCTTAAACCAATGCAGCAGTTAGAATTAGTAACTGGAAATGCAGGCCTAATCTCTGTTTTCAGGAATTTATGACACAGGACCACAATCTGTGGTCTGTGTGTGTTTTTTTTTTTCCCCTGTGAAGGCTGATTCTGTCTGTTCACCGTTATCTTATCTAGGTCAGTCTGACAACTCCTCTTGGCTGACTCCATCCACCGCTAATCAGTCTGAGTTTACCACTGAAATTAAATTCCCTTTCTCCATTTTGCCAGAAATCTTGTGCTATATCTGTCTTTTCTGTTCATAAATTTACCATCTCCCAATAATAAAAAATTGCATTCTCATCTTGCTGTGTTCTTTAGGAGGGAAAAAGTCACAGCATGAATTGTCTCAGATCCTGCTCTTGCGTTCTTCCCCTCCTTTTTTTTTTTTTTTACATGGACAGGCCTAGAGTCAAAATGTACATAAGATTGGCATATGTCATTTATTAAAAAGTGAGTATGAACCTAAAGTTTGAACCTTTATGCTTTGAATCATGCAATATAGGGTATACATAAAGCCTTCAGTGATTAGGCATTATTAAGTGACAGCATGATATTGTAATGTTCAGTTAATTTCATCATTGTTATGCTGGTAGCATTGATTAAGATGCAAGCATTTCTGTACACTTCACTTAGTGTTCTATGCACCTGTGGTCACATCATGGGAGGCATGGACAGTGGTGAGGGGCCGGGTCCCAGAGGCTGGTTGTTTTGGCGACAGCGAGGAAATCGTTAGTCCTGTGTCCTTTTTTCCTGTAAAGTGCACTGTTATGCTTCAGTCAAAGAAAAAAAGAAAAGTCAGTGATAGGTCAAAAAATTGGCTTTAAAAAATATGTAAATAGTTTATCACGTACGCAACATTAGAGTTAAAATCCACAAAGTTAGATTGAAGAAGTAAAACCCCAAAACTTTGCAAAAATGCCCATATATAGATTGCTTTATTTTCTCTTCCCTTTTACCAAGATTTTACACACAAATCAGTAGCTACATAGCCTTTTCTATTTTTTTCCCCAAGTTCTCTCTCTCTGTCTGTTTTTTTTTTTTTTTTTACTCAAGGACACACACACACACACACAAAGACAGATACACACACAGACACACAGGGCCCACACAGAAAGGTTCTCTTTTGCGTTATCTCCACAAGTTCATACAATAAAGACTTTTAGGTTCATGCCAAAACCCAAAACAGAATGAGAATTACTTCAATTAATCTCCGAAACTGGCAACTTCCAGCGGAAAAAAGCACATATGGCAACCCCCACACTGTCACTACAGCGTGAAGCTCCCTTTTCTTTTCTTTTTTACACTGCTGTGAAAACAAAACACCAGTCCACTTGTTTTGTTCAAGGCTATTATTTTCAAATACCTATAAATTTAAACACTTCTCAAAAGGATAACAATTAACTAATCAACCCTTTTATGCTCCACAAATATCAGAAAAAAAGTCACAAACATCAATTTCACACCCTATTCACTCCGTCTCCGTGGGAACTCTCTCTCTCTCTTTCTCTCTCTCTCTCTCTCTCTCTCTCGTGCGCATGCGTGGGCGTTTGTGGGAGCAGGGGTGTGGAGTGGTGTCGAGTGAGTACTTTAAACTTTGTATCTTCTAACTTTTTCTCTATCTTGTGTGTTTGAGGTGTGTGTGTTTAATATAGTGGGTTGAGTGTGTGTGTGCTGGGGTGTGAGTGTTGGAGTGAGTGTGTTGGGGAACGGTAGCTTCTGCTGCCGGTTTTTCCCAGCCGGCATCATGCCGGTGATTGATGGTGGTGTGGAGTTTGAGCGCTTAACCCGGCGTCATGGTGTGAGAATCCTCCCGACAGTTCCCTGTTCTGTGGAGGAGGTCAGCCTCGCTGTAGGACAGGTGGTTGGGCATGGCAGCATAAAATCAGCATCGAGGATGAACAGCGCAATTGTGATCTTTCTGGATTCGACTGAGAAAGCTGATCAGGTGGTGGCACAGGGAGTGGTCATAGGTGACACTTTTACTCCCGTTTTACCGCTGGCGAATCCGTCTAGGAGGATCACCATCTCAAACGCTCCTCCTTTCGTTAAAAATGATCAGCTGATTAGAGAGTTGTCCCGTTTTGGCCAGGTTGTGTCCCCTATCAGAATGGTCTCTCTGGGTAGTAAATCACCCCTGCTGAAGCATGTTGTATGTCATAGGAGGCAGTGTTTCATGGTGTTGAAAGACAGCTCTGCTGAACTGAACGCGTCTTTTAATTTCAGGATTGATGGCTTTAGCTACTTGGTGTTTGCAACATCTGAAACCATGAAGTGTTTTGCGTGTGGCGCAGAAGGCCATCTTATTAGGTCATGTCCTGAAAAGGCGAACACAAAGAGCACTGGCGGTAAGAAAGGTGACGCCGCTGTTTCTGGTGGTCCGGAGGGTAGCGCTACATGTGGTGCGGCGGATGCCGCTGCGGCGCCCGCTTCTGCTGGGGCGGTCGTGGCCGCGACTGCGGCCGCATCCGCGTCCGCGGCCGCGTCCGCTTCTACTTCTGCGGGGGCGTCCGCGTCCGCGTCCGCGTCCGCGTCCGCTTGTGCTGGGGCGGCCGCGGCCGCCTCTGCTGGGGTGGCCGCGGCGGGCGCGGTAGTTGTCCCCCCAAACAGTGATGGTGGGGAATTTCTGTCTGGCGGCAGCTCTGATCATTGTGACGAGCCTGTCGCCCGGGGTAGACAGGTGGAGGGTGTAAGTAAAAGTGCAGTTAAACGAAGGAACGTGAATGAACAGACTTTGCAGGCGGGGGAGGAGCGGTTTGAGGCTGTAGCGGACACACAGAGCAAACACTGCATGACAAACGTTGCGTTTCATGAAGAAATGCAGGAATGTAGTTTTGTTGAAGAGGATCCTTTTAAAGCTGCACAAAAAAGGAAAAGTGCGGAAAACTTGCAGAGCTCTGCTAAATCTAGTAGGGTTGGGAATTTAGATTTACTGAATGAGAGCGCTTCTGACGAAAGTGGAGATGAGTCTGAACTGATGCAGACGCAGACGCAGGAGGAGCAAAGCTCCTATTGTTTTGCTAAAATTAGACAATTTCTCCAGGTGACTAAGGGGAGCAGAGCTGTGAAAGTGGAAAATTACTTTCCAGATCTGGAGTTATTTGTGGCATCAGCTCGCAAGCTGATGAAACTGAATGATGGGAATGAGACTTTTACTGATCAGGAAATTTTTCGTTTAAAGAAACTGGTTGCCAAACTGAAATCACAAATTACTAACAGTCATGTTGACTCTTAGTTTGTTTCTTCCCTTTTATGCTATGTGTGTGTTTTTTTACTGTACCTTATTTTTATCCTTTTTAATGCCCCACCTTAGAATTGGCACTCTTAATATAAACGGGGCCAGGGATGATGTAAAAAGGGCCTCTTTATACAAGCTTTTTAATTTAAAGGCACTTGACGTGCTGATGGTCCAGGAGACTCACAGCACTGTAGACATTGAGTGCCAGTGGAGAAAAGAGTGGGATGGCTGCATTTTTTTTAGCCACAAATCCAATAATAGTGGAGGGGTGGCTGTACTTTTCTCTCGGGGTTGTGTGCCTGTCTCTTATGAGGTAGAAGAGGTGGTGAAAGGACATGTACTCTTGCTAAAGGTACAGCTTGAAAATGTAAACTTGGTTCTTATAAACGTGTATGTGCCAACCCAGAGAGCAGAAAGGATCAGGGTCTTTAATATGCTATCAGATACGGTTAGATCCTGTAATCCAAATAGTTTTTTATTTCTGGGGGGTGATTTTAACTGTACATTAAACCACAGACTGGACAGGAACCATCAGGAACCTCACCCTGCTTCTGCCAATAGGCTGAGGGAACTAGTGAAGGCGCATGAACTGGCCGATGTGTGGAGATCACATCATGGGGACCAGAGGCAGTACACCTGGAGCCATGCTAAGGATAACCTCTTATCTATGGCTAGGTTAGACCGTTTCTATGGTTTTAAACACCAAATGAGTGTTTTTAAAAATAGTTGTATCTGTCCTGTTGGTTTCACTGATCACTGCCTGCTGATTTGTTCTGTTTTCATTGAAAATGTAAAGTGTAAGAGTGCTTTTTGGCATTTTAATAATACACTTTTAAATGATGTGTTTTTTAAGGGAGTTTTTCATGATGTATGGAAGTCACACAGGGAACAAAAACCCTCTTTTAGTTCTCTCCAATTGTGGTGGGATTTTGGTAAGGCCCAGATAAAACAACTCTGCCAACAGTACACTCAAAATGTCACTCGTAGCTTGACCCAATCCTTGAAAGTTCTGGAGACTGAGGTGGTAGAACTAGAGGAGTTGCTCAGTTCTACAGGAAAACAGGAGCACTTAGAGGCTCTCAAGTCAAAAAGGTCAGCCTTGGCTAGCTTGCTAGGGGTCACCGCACAGGGTGCTCTGGTCCGCTCACGCTACATGGATGTAGCTCTGATGGACTCGCCCTCCCAGTACTTTTTTGGACTGGAGGGGAAAAATGGACAGAGAAAGCTCATTCACTCCTTGTTGGGCGATGACGGGAGAACAATCTCCACAGCAGCAGAGATCAGGAAACACGCTGCTAGCTTTTACAGTGAATTGTTTAGAGCAGAGTGGAGGGAGGACACGTCACTGGGCCAGGTTTTCCTTGATGGTCTTCCAGTGCTCTCAGAGGACCTTGTTGCCGGCTTGGATGCTCCACTGTCTCTGTCTGAGCTGCATACGGCGCTAATGAGCCTCCAGAATGGAAAATCACCAGGCATAGATGGTCTCTCTGTGGACTTTTTTAAGGAATTCTGGCCCCTGCTTGGTCCAGACCTGCTGGAGGTTCTCCAAGATAGCTTGGAAAGGGGGACCCTACCCACGACCTGCAGGAGGGCCATCATCACACTGTTGCCAAAAAAGGGGGACCTCCAGAGCCTAAAGAACTGGAGGCCGGTCTCTCTGCTCTGCACAGACTATAAGATTCTCTCAAAAGCTCTGGCCCGAAGACTGAGAAAGGTGATGAGCGAGCTCATTCATGTAGACCAGACTTACTGTGTGCCTGGCAGGCTGATTAGTGACAACGTCACTTTAATTCGGGATATTTTGGAGGTCTCTGGTTCATTGGCGGTAGAAACTGGTTTGATTTCAATTGACCAGGAAAAGGCGTTTGATCGGGTTGAACACCAATATTTATGGACAGTTTTAACAGCTTTTGGGTTCAGCCCAGGCTTCATAGCCAGGATACGGGTCTTGTACAGTGACATTGAGAGTGTACTGAAGATAAATGGGGGCCTGTCTGCCCCTTTAAAAGTCCAGAGGGGGGTTCGGCAGGGCTGCCCTCTCTCAGGGATGCTGTACTCCCTCGCCATAGAGCCTTTGCTTCACTGCCTGAGAAGGGACCTATCAGGAGTCACTTTTCCTGGCTGTGACACCACGTTCAAGCTGTCGGCCTATGCAGATGATGTAGTCATTCTGCTAAACAAGCAGAGTGACATTGACGTTCTGGTTAGGAGTGTCAATCTTTTTGGCCAACTTTCCTCTGCAAAAATAAACTGGGGAAAAAGCGAGGCTCTGATGGTGGGGGAGAAACTAGAAAATCAGCTTACGCTGCCTGGTGGGTTGATTTGGAAAAAAGGAGGTTTTAAGTATCTTGGTGTCTTTATTGGAAATCAGCAGTTTGAGCAAAAAAATTGGGATGGGGTCATAGAGAAAATTAACGGGAGACTAAACAAATGGAAGTGGCTAATGCCAAGAATATCTTTTAGAGGAAGAGTGCTCATTTTAAATAATCTTGTTTCCTCATCCCTGTGGCACCGCCTCATGTGCATGGACCCCCCTGCTGGTTTGTTGTCCAAAATTCAGTCTGTTTTGGTGGACTTTTTTGGGGGGGGTGGACTCCACTGGGTTCCTCAAGCCCTGTTATTTCTTCCCAAAGAGGAGGGGGGGCAAGGAGTGATTCATTTAGCTAGTAGAGGTGCTGCTTTTAGACTGACTTTCATACAGAGACTGCTGACGGGCCCCCAGGACCTGGTATGGAGGCCTTTGGCCTGTGTTATTTTACAGAGAGTCCTTGGGCTTGGGCTAGACCTCCCTGTGTTTTTAATGGATTTTAAGAACTCTAATGCACTGTCTTTACCCAGTTTTTACCGCAGTCTCTTTTCAGTGTGGACTCTTTTTAAAAAACAAAGAGGGCCATGCGATTCCCTCTACTGGTTGTTGAGGGAGCCGCTGGTTTTTGGTGGTCGCCTTGGTGTCCTGCCGGGAGTTGGAAGGACCTTCCTTGATAGGCTGTGTTCCAGGAACGTTCTCACTCTGAAGCAAGTGGTGGAACTGGCTGGTCCTGGCCTCAACAACGCCTCAGCTTTAGCAGCTCATCTTGGTGTCAGGTCGAATCGTTTCATCGATGGTCTTCTTGCACACTGGAAACAGGAGCTTCATGGACTTGAGCACTCCCTACTCTTGGACTTTAGCAATGGCACGCTGCAGCCGGAAAGCACTGACCCCTTTCCCTCTCTCACGCTCTATATGGACTTTGACGTCGCTCCTTGCTCCTTACTGGCATTCTGTGCTCCCACTGGTGTGGACTTTGGAGGAGCCAGTGGTAAGGCACTCTACAGACTGGTTGTGATGGCACTCAACAAGGACAGATTGAACACCTGTGTGGACACTCCTTGGAGAGCCTATTTTAAGCTAGGAAAAGGGCATCGGCCTGCCTGGAGGGCTCTTTATAAAGCCCCTCTCCCTAAGAGGCATGGAGACTTACAGTGGAGGGTCTTGCATGGTATTATAGCAGTCAATGCTTTTGTTTCTGTGATTAACAGCAGTGTCAGTGATCAGTGTGTTTTTTGTTCCTCTAGGGAGACTGTTTTTCATTGTTTTATTGAATGTCAGCGCCTGAGTGGCCTCTTTGAACTTCTCACAGAACTTTTTCATATTTTTAAGGAAGTTTTCTCTAAGCAGGTTTTCATTTGTGGTTTTATGTACAATCGTCGTTTTAAGCAGAAGTGTCAACTACTGAACTTTGTTTTGGGGCAGGCAAAGTTGGCTATCTATGTAAGCCGGAGAAGAAAACTTGAGAATGTTGAGAGTGATGTTGATGTCGAAATTTTATTTGTGAGGCTACTTAAAGCCAGAATCAGGCTGGACTTTCAGTTTTTTATGGGGAATGGGGATGTGGAAGGTTTCAGGACCCTCTGGTCCCTGGAGAATGTCCTCTGTTCAGTTCATGATGGACAGCTTTTTTTTGGGCGTTTTTTGGGGGATTAATTTTCTGTGTAACATAGCATGATATAGAAATTGTATTGACTGATGGACAAGTGTGTTTATTAAAGATCCTTTAAAAATCAAAATCTCTCTCTCTCTCTCTCTCTCTCTCTCTCTCTCTCTCTCTCTCTCTCTGTTTCACACCGGAGCGGATTTCATGTAACACAAATTCAGACTGCAGTAATTTTTATCCAGCGCTTCAACAAACTCACAAAATAAAATCTACCTTTCCGGGGTTCTCGTAACCTCCCCACAAATGCTGAAAGTCCAAGCAACTGGACAATAAGCAGAAGTGGCCACAAAGGCACGAATCTGTCCCCGAAAATTTACTTTTCTGGGATCACGTGACTTTTCCACAGGACGTCAAGAGCCTAGTTATAAAAGAGCACAAATCTTTCCCTTTTTTTCTTTGCATGCACTTCCGCGACCTCCATTGCACTGATAGGGCGTAGAAAGCAGCAGATTCTGAGGGCACTGTAGGAAAAGTTAAAACGAGAGAGCTTTGGCAACAGCACATGATGGTTGATTGTGTCAAAAAGTTTGTTGTCAATCCAGGAAGACGGTTCCAACATAGCCACCCTTATCCAACAAACTTTTGACATTCTCAAGAAAATAACAAGTGGCTGTGTCAGTTGAGAGATATTTGTGAAATCCAAACTACACTGGGTGAAGAGGGGTGTTTAAAAGGCTAGTAATTGTAAGATGGTGGCCGGGTTGGACGGGGAATAGACTAGGGTGGTTAACTGCCAGTTTCTGGTGGTGACGCCACTCGTAGTATAAAGGAGATGGGCGGAAGAGGCCAGTCCTCTTTCGTCGTGGAGACACCTGGCCTGCAGGCGAGTGCCGTAAGCCTACATTGTATATATTTAGTATTCTAATAAAGCTCCGTAAACTAAGTTCATTATTTATTCATTCTTGCCTAACATGGATGCTACATATTTATATTATATATATTTTATATATTTATACATATTTATATTCACATACAGTGAATATAAAAAGTCTACACACCCCTGTTCAAATGCCAGGTTTTTGTGATGTAAAAAAATGAGACCAGTGCGGCGGCATGAAATAATGCAGCGTTGGTGAAGGTTTTAAGCAGGTTTATTAAATCATACCGCCGTCACGAAGCTCGCCCAATGGGCGACTCGGAGGCTCTCCAGCAAAGGGACACAGAGTGTGTGTGTGTCCAGCAGCAGCAGCAGTTGAAGGAGTGAGAGAATGAGTTACAGAGTCGTGCAGCATATATACCCAGTTACAACAATACATGAAAGAGCATTCACAGCAGTTGGTATGGGCATGTCTCTAGGTCACAGTAAGGACAGGACACATGAACACAATGCATGAATGGCACATTAACATCACAATGCATGAATGGCACATTACATCACAGCAGTGCAGCGGAAAAAACCAGGAGTAGCGAGCTGACTGTCCTTAGCCTGTTGTGGGGGTTTTCCCAAACCCGCCACACCAGTATCAATCATTTCAAAACTTTTTCGATCATTAATGTGACCAATAACCTGTACAACCCAGTTGGAAAAACAAACTGAAAACTTTACAGGGGAAAAATAAAAAATAAAAAAATTACAATAACCTTGTTGCATAAATATGCACATCCTTTAACTTTGCAACTTTGTTGCAGCACCTTTGGCTTTTATTACAGCACTCAGTCTTTTTGGGTAGGAGTCTATCAGTGTGGCACATCTTGATGTGGCAATATTTGCCCACTCTTCCTTGCAAAAATGCTCCAAATCTTCCAAAACCTTAATCTTCTTCTGGTGAAGCCATTCTTTTGTTGATTTGGATGTGTACTTTCAGTCATTGCCCTGCTGAAAGATGAAGTTCCTCTTCATCTTCAGCTTTCTAGCAGAAGCCTGAAGGTTTTGTGCCAACACTGACTGGTATTTGGAACTTTTCATAATTCCCTCCACCTTGACTCAGACCCCAGTCCCAGCTGAAGAAAAACAGCCCCAAAGCATGATGGTGCCACCACCATGTTTCACTGTAGGTATGGTGTTCTTTTGGTGATGAGCAGTGTTGTGTTTGTGCCAAATATGCAAAAAGTTCAACCTTGGTTTCATCAGACCATAACACATTTTCCAACATGTGTTTGGGAGATTTCAAATGTATTTTTGCAAAACCTAGCTGGGCTTGGATGTTTTTCTTTGCAAGATAAGGCTTCCATCTTGCTACCCTACCCCATAGCCCAGACATATGAAGAAGACGGGAGATTGTTGTCACATGTACTAAACAGCCAGTACTTGCCAGAAATTCCTGCAGCTCATTCAATGTTGCTGTTGGCCTCTTGGCAGCGTCCCTGACCAGTTTTCTTCTCGTCTTTCTAATCAATTTTGGAGGGATGTCCAGTTCTTAGTAATATCACTGTTGTGCCATATTTTCTCCACTTGATGATGACTGTTTTTACTGTGTTTCATGGTATAAAGTGGTGTGAAAAAATGTTTGCCCCTTTCTGATTTCTCATTTTTTTTGTATGTTTGTCACACTTAAATGTTTCAGATCATCAAACAAATTTAAATATTAGGCAAAGATAACACAAGTAAACACAAAATACAGTTTTTAAATGAAGGTGTTTATGATTAAAGGAAAAAAAATCCAAACCTAGATGGCGTGATGTACATGTGTGAAAAAGTGATTGCCCCTTAAACCAAATAACTGGTTGGACCACCCTTAGCAGCAACAACTGCAATCAAGCGTTTGCGATAGCTAACAGTGAGTCTTTTAACAGTGCTGTGGAGGAGTTTTGGCCCACTCCTCTTTGCAGGATTGTTGTAATTCAGCCACACTGGAGGATTTTTTGAGCATGAACCGCCTTTTTAAGGCCATGCCACAGCATTTTGATCAGATTCAGGTCAGGACTTTGACTAGGCCACTCCAAAGTCTTCATTTTATTTTTCTTAAGCCATTCAGAGGTGGACTTGCTGGTTTGTTTTTGATCATTGTCCTGCTGCAGAACCCAAGAGCACTTCAGCTTGGGGTCACAAACAGATGGCCGGACATTCTCCTTCAGGATTTTTTGGTAGACAGCAGAATTCATGGTTCCATTTACCACAGCAAGTCTTTCACGTCCTGAAGCAGCAAAGCAGCCCCAGACCATCACACTACCACCACCATATTTTACTGTTGGTATGATGTTCCTTTTCTGAAATGCTGTGTTACTTTTACACCGGATGTAATGGGGCACACACCTTCCAAAAAGTTCAACTTTTGTCTCGTCAGTCCACAGAGTATTTTCCCAAATGTCTTGGGGATCATCAAGATGTTTTCTAGCATAACTGAGACAAGCCTTTCTGTTCTTTTTGCTCAGCAGTGGTTTTCGTCTTGGAACTCTGCCATGCAGGCCATTTTTGCCCAGGTTCTTTCTTATGGTGGAGTCATGAACACTGACCTTAAGTGATGCAAGTGAGGCCTGCAGTTCTTTGGATGTTGTTGTGGGGTCTTGTGTGACCTCTTGGATGAGTCGTCACTGCGCTCTTGGGGTAATTTTGGTCCGCCGGCCACTCCTGGGAAGGTTCACCGCTGTTCCATGTTTTTGGCATTTGTGGATAATGGCTGTCACTGTGGTTCACTGGAGTCCCAAAGCTTTAGAAATGGCTAGAAAATTGAACACAGCTTTCTAAGATGTGATAAACCACAGTTAATTTATGTTTTAACAGGGGACAATCACTTTTTCACACAGGGCCATGTAGGTTTGGATTTTTTTTACCCTTAAAAATAAACACCTTCAATCAAAAACTGCATTTTCTGTTTACTTGTGTTATCTTTGTCTATTATTTAAATTTGTTTGATGATCTGAAACATTTAAGTGTGACAAACATACAAAACATGAGAAATCAGGAAGGGGGCAAACACTTTTTCACACCACTGTATTTAATGCCTTGGAAATTCTTTTGTATCCTTCTCTTGACTGATACCTTTGGACAATGAGATCCCTCTGATGCTTTGGAAGCTCTCTGTGGACCATGGCTTCTTCTGTAAAATGTGACTACAAAAATGTCAGGAAAAGCCTACTAGAACAGCTGAACTTTATTTGGGGTTAATCAGAGGCACTTTAAATGGTGGCAGGTGTGTGCTAACTCCCATTAGCATAAGTTTGAATGTGATTGGTTAATTCTGAACACAGCCACATCCCCAGTTATAACAGGGTGTGCATATTTATGCAAACAGGTTGTTGTAAGTTTTTTATTTTTTCCCTTAAAAGATTTCAGTTTGTTTTTCATTTGGCTTGTACAAGTTATAGGTCAAGTTAATGGGGAAAAGTTTTGAAATAATTTATATTGGTCTCATTTTTTTATATCACAAAAGCCTGACATTTGAACAGAGATGTGTCGACTTTTTATATCCACTGTAAATTAAGATGTTCAATTAATTGTATGGTGATCCACTTCTAAACCACCTTGGAGACTACTGGTAAAATTCTAATTGGTCAGTTGCTTTCTGGTTTGTTTTTATCACCCGCCTTAAAGACTGGGGTAACTTAGGCTTTCTTCCACACTATTATACACATTTCACTGTTTAACAGTCAAATTTTACAGATGAGTAACTGGCCTTGTAAGAGCCTCCTTATTAAGTTTTAAGAAGCTATTGTCAAGACCAAAAACATCTTTAGTTTTCAAGCTTTTCAAGGAAGAAATGATTTTTAGCACCTCAGCAAGTTACAGTATTTCTTTCATACAGAAAACTGGTTTCCTTTCATCAAGAGGTTTACTCAAGATAACTGGCCGTTTAAAATTAATTGTTAAACTGTCAACTGAGTTTATAGAAAAATCATTAAAAGTACTAACAACAACATCCATATTACCATCCACCTGGAGCTGTATATTATTGAGTTCTCTATTATTATTTCAACTTAGTAGTTTGTTTAAATTTTCCCATATTATATTTCCATTTCTGTTTGCCCCATTTAATGCGCCAATAAAAGAGTCAGCTTTGGCTTTATGAATTGGTTTTATCACTTTGTTTCTCAGTGAGGTGAACATGTGCCGATCACTGATGAGCCTTGGTTTTAAATATTTTTTAGGGCTTTGTCTCTCTTCCATTAGTTCCCAAATACCATAATTCAACCAAGGTAGGGATTTCTTACATTTGTTGATTTCTACTTTTTTAGTGAGAGATTTAGAATTTCCTGTATATGTTTAATAAAAGTACCACTGTTATCCTCAATTCCATTACTTGTCAATACACTGGACCAATCAAACTGTAGGAAGGTATACTTTATATGTATATATAAGGTATACTATAAGGTATGCTTTAAATTTTGTATATTACTTTTAGGTATTATGTTAGACCTATTAATCCTAGATGATCTATTTTGGGGTTTTCTGTTTAATTTTCTTGTACATAAAATAAAATTATGATGGGAAAGCCCTGATACAAGATTAAAAGTTTTAGTGATCCTATCAGTCTTATTTGTGAACATAAGATCAATCAGGGGCAGTTCTAGGATCAGAGCTTTATGGGTGCTGAGAACCCAGTGAGCTCCACCACACACCCTTTTCTCTCTGTTGTATAGTTATTTATATGTTCTATACTTTTATTTGTGTGGCACGAGGTGGTGGCTCCGCCTTCCGGTTCTGCCACCACTGATAGCTATAAAAGGGCTGCAGGCAGGAGGGACGGCCTCTTGGCCATTTCCTCTGCCTGGTGGCTGTGTGTGGTGCACCTGTGCCAGCATCAATAAACGTGTGTTCTGTTTGACACCTGGTCTCATCCTTTCAGCTCAAACCCAGACATAATATTTTGGCGATGAGGATTAAAGTGGAGAAAAGGTATGGAAGTGTGTGGGTTTAAAATTCAGCTGTTTCTGGAGCCCCAAGTGGGCCACATGTCTCCCGGTCGAGATGGTGCGCTGCCTTCCAAGCTTACATGGTGGCGCTGGGCCCGGGAAGGATGGACAAATTGAGGGCATGCATGTTGTTGGTGCACAACTTAGAAATGGAGGGACAGTGGGTTTTGAGCAAGCTCGATGATTCTGACAGCTTTGATGACACGGTTGAGCTGATGGCATGCCAATTTTCACCCTCTGGACAATGTCACCGTTCAGGGAAGCAAGTTTCAGCAGCACCGTCAACAGGTGGGCAGACCTACTCAGCGGTTCGGAGCCAACTTGAAACTACGGGGTAGTGAGTGTTGGTTTGGATCGTTGGAGACGGAGATGGAGCACGACCAGCTGACAGAGCATATTAACAGCGCTGAAATGAAGATGGAACTGCTCATTTTACTGGGTGACTTGACGCTAGCCACAGCCATTGACTTAGTGCTTCAGTTGGAGACAGCGGACAGGCTGGCTCTGGGGCTGAGTGAGCATTGGTCACAGTGACAGCTGAAATGTCCCATTACCACATGAGTAGTGGACCCGAACAGCGATGGGAGCGTGAAAGAAGACACGGGAGATGACAACGCTGTGAGACTGAGGTCTGCCCCGGGGGAAGCCCATGTGTGTGCATATGGGCTGTGGGTCCGCAAAGTACCGCTCCAAGGTAAGAGACTGCAAGGCGAGAGCGTAGCGCTGCGACAGGTGTGGCTGCTTAAACCACTATGCAAGGGTGTGCCGCATGTTCAAGCAAGGTAGCCCGCAGAAGAAGTCAACCTATCCCGCCCTGACGGTTGTCCACTTGGTGCCCCGAACACCGATGGGTACACCTTCTGCATGGTAGAGTTGGATGGTGTGGAGGTGCCGTTGCTGACCGAAGTGAGGGTGGGGGGCACCATGCTGAACTAGGCTACAGTGAGACAACTCTATTCACACTGCAGAGTACAGGATGATGCAGTGTGGGATGAAGAGCTACCCAGCACCCTTGAATGTGGGCCAGCCTTGTTTCGCTCAGGGTCACCACAGGAGGGCTCCGGCACCAGAGCCCAAGTCGCCCTGGATGAGGGTACTGGGCGGCACAGTGGGGCAACTGCAACGATGAAGGTTGCTGAGAGGATGGCCCCTGTCATTCCCGGAGCTCGGCTAAAGTTGGCCGACGAACTTGGGGCCACATCGGCAAGGACCGCAGCGGATTTAGAAGAGGTCGGGGCAAGACCGATTGGCACTGAGAGAACGAGTGCCAGGCAGAAACACTGTGAGCCGAGCAAAACCCCTCTGGGAGTTGTGGACTGGATTCAGGCTCGGGAGGCAGTGAGATCATGGCGAGTACGGGCCATACGTCAGGTAGAGGAGCGCCAGGGATGGCTGCGCATTGTGGCCAGATGAAGGGATGCTTGTCTCCAGCTATTGGACAGCTCATGGAGGCACCCGAACGAGCTGCGGCATGCCCGGGAGACGACTGTGAGAAGTGGGCCTGAATGAGCGGAGCATCCAATGATAAGGAAGAGGAGGCACACCGGGGCTGGGGCAACCTGCTACGGCCCAGGAGGCAGGCTGCCTTCAGGGGTGGACTGATGACAGGATGGTCCAGGGGGCCCACGAGGTTGTTTTCTCCAGCCGTGTGCACATAAGTTGACTGTTATGGATGTACATAGGTTAACTGTGTAGGATAGGAATATTATATAATATATTAGTATGGCGGTGCCCTAGGCTGGGAGGGGTGAGGACCCACTTATAGGAGGTGGCGCCACCTGTACTATAAAAGCCTGAGGCAGAAACCTCTGGTCTCCTTGCCACACTCCCGTACTCGTGGTAGGGTCTCCCTATATGTGTTATAGTTTTTGTCTAATAAACATTATAAACGTCCCCTCACCTCCTCATTATTTGGGACATAAACTGTTATGCATGTATTTGAGTTGTTTTGCTTATTGTGTATATAGTTTGGGATTATTTTGTGTTTTATTTTTTTTAGTTCAGGACACACGGCAGTGATTTAGTTTAAATGGACTGTTTTCTTAAGTACAGATGGCAGAATAATCCATTTTGCCGTGTGGGGGTGGGACGGCAGTCCACCTATCCTTCCAGAGTTTTAGTTGTTTTAAGTGTGATTGTATTAAGCTAATTTATGTACATTATTTTGTGTTATGTTAGTGTGTGATTCGGGTCCTAAATTGGGATGGGTCTGAATTGTGTGTGTGTGTGTGTGTGTGTTTTGGACTTTTGTTAGGGGGAGGGGAATGTTTTATAGTTATTTATATATTCCATACTTTTATTTGTGTGGCATGGAGTGGAGGCTCTGCCTTCCAGTTCTGCCACCACCTGTAGCTATGAAAGGGCTGCAGGCAGGAGCCATTTCCTCTGACTGGCAGTCATGTGTGGTGCACCTGTGGCAACATCAATAAGTTGACACCTGGTCTCATCCTTTCAGCTCAAACCCATACCTCTCTCTCTCTCTCTCTCTGAGTGGGTATGGCGAGCGGGAGTTGGCGTCGGAGTGAGTGACATTTTTCTGACTTTTCTATCCTTTTATATGTTCTCTTAGGGTGTTTTTTGCAAAGTCTATTGTGTTGTGTGTGTAGATCGGTGCAGGTTTTTTTGTTTGGGTTGTTTGGTTTCTCTTGCTGTCCAGCGTTTGCTGGTCGGCTCGGTGTGTGCAGCGTGCACAGGGTGGGAAGTGACGCTTGTTTCCTATGGATTTCACCAAGTTAACCAGAAAACATGGCATTAAGATTGCCGATGCAGCGTGGTTCTCTGTGAATGAGTGTGCTCTGGCTGTTGCTGAAGTGGTCGGACCACAGAGCATCAAATCCACGGCCCGGATGAATGGGGCAGTGGTCTTGTTTCTG
This sequence comes from Pholidichthys leucotaenia, assembly GCA_020510985.1. Classification (NCBI taxonomy): domain Eukaryota; kingdom Metazoa; phylum Chordata; class Actinopteri; order Cichliformes; family Pholidichthyidae; genus Pholidichthys; species Pholidichthys leucotaenia. The sequence goes on along the minus strand of CM035842.1, from coordinate 225,541,344 downwards.
GACTCTGTGGAAAAAGTGAACTCAGTTGTGGAAAACGGTGCTGTCATCAGTGATACTTTTGTTAGTGCGTCTCCTCTCTCTCTTCTGTCTAAAAAGATCACGTTATCAAATGTCCCACCATTTATCAGTGATGAGGTTTTGCAGAAGGAATTGCTGAGATTTGGCAAGATAGTGTCTTCTATTAAAAAGTTGCCTTCAGGCTGCAAGTCTCCTGAGCTCAGTAATGTCGTGTCTCACAGAAGACGGCTGTTTATGATCCTGAATAACAGAAATGACGAGCTTAATTTGGTTTTTAAACTAAGGCTGGAGGACTTTGACTCCATTATTGTTGTTCCATCAGAGAACATGAAATGTTCTGCATGTGGGGAAGAAGGACACCTCATCAGGGCCTGTTCACACAGGGCCTCAACTTCAGCTGCAGGGAGACAGGCACAAAGTGGGGGGACTGGTGACCAGTCTGACAAGCAGGGTGAGGGGGACAGACGGGAAGGTGAGCAGGCAGGTGTAGATGCACAGTGGGGTGGAGTTAATGGGCAGACAGGTTTGCAGGGGGAGGAAGTGAGTGGACAGCTGGGCACCAAGGAGGAAAATGTAGGTGAAAGGAAAAGTGGCAGAACTGATGATCTGAGAAGCATCCAGAAAAACAGGACAAACGGACAGGGGGGCGTACAGGAGGGTGGGGCTGATGGCCAGACAGATGCAGGACATGGTGGAGCTGGTGGTCAAACAGGTGATCGGGGGAAGTGGAGACGATGGTGTGGTGATGCGGACTGTGACTCAGCTGTGATCGATGCTTGAGCTACAGAGGAGAATCTGGAGGAAGAAGAGACCCCTCTTAATGCTTCTCAGCTTAAGAGAAAAACTAAAAATGGTAGGCAGTGTTACATATGGAAAAAGGCTGGTAGTAGCAAGATGGTGGCCGGGTTGGATGTGGGTGGACTGGGGTGGCTAACTGCCGGTTTCCGGTGGTGACGCCGCTCATGGTATAAAGGAGGTGGGTGGAAGAGGCTCTGCCTCTTTCATCGTGGAAGCCACCTGGCATGTAGGTGAGTGCCGTAAGCCTTATGTACATAGTTTGTTATACTGAATAAAGCCCTGTTAACCGAGTTCTGCTTCCTCGTCATTCTCGTAATTATGGACACAACATTTGGCGACGAGGTAAAAGTAGTAATGGAGCGTTCCATTGCCAGCTTTCGGCCATTTTTGGAGGCCCCAGGCATGCTGCCCGTGCTGTGGCCTCGTTGGTTTGCTGCCTTTACTAACTATCTTGTTGTCTTAAACCTGGGCGAGATGGAGAAGCTCCGAGTGAGAGCTGTGTTGGTCCATAATTTGGGAATGGAAGGGCAGAGGATTCTTGAGAACCTTGGAGGTGCTGACAGTTTTGATGAGGTTGTGAAGCTAATGGCGTGGTACTTTAGGGTACTGGAAAATGTCACTGTGAAGCGCATTCAGTTTCAACAGCACCGCCAGCGGTCGGGAGAGCCGGTAAGAAGATTTTTGGCGGACCTCCGTGAGCTGGCGAGGAGATGCAGGTTTGGGGCCCTGGAGGACGAGATGATTCGGGACCAGCTGGCAGAGCACATCCGCTGCCCGGCGGCCCAGTCCAGGTTGTTGACACACCCAGGGGAGTTGATGTTAGCTGAAGCTATCAAGCTTGTCCAACAGTTCGAGGTGGCAGAGACCATTGCGAGAGGCCTTACTGAAGGGGTTTCTCTGGACAACAATGAGTCTTGCACTGAGGCACTGATCATGGACCCTTGTGATGGCGAGTGTGGAGAGGAAGATTTTGCCTCCGTGGTCAGGATAAGGTCTGCCCCAGGTATGGCAAAGTGTTACGGTTGTGGGTCCGCTGAGCACCGCTGTAAGTCCAGGGTGTGCCCGGTGAAAGGAAAGCATTGTGGCAAGTGTGGTGTTTTGAACCCAGGGTGTGCAACAACTTCGTACGCAGGAGCTGTAGGGGTGAACCAGGTGCTGCACAGAAGACTCCAACAGTTGTGCATACCGTCTCCCCAGAGACGACAGGGAGGATCGGCTGCACTGTCACGCTAGATGGCATCGAAGTTCCACTTTAGGTGGATACTGGAGCGGTGATTTCTGCCCTGAACCTGACGACCATGGAGAGACTGTTTCCCCACCACCAGATTAGGAGGCAATATGGAGAGTATTATGGTTATGGATGGAACAGGTTGGCCATTTTGGGCTATGTGGAGATGGAGGTCCGGTATAAGGAAAGTGTGGCACCCAGAGTTTGCATCAATGTTTCAGCATCCGGGGTTAATGTTATGGGGTGTAACCTATTTTACAGTCTTGGGTTCTCCATTTCTAAAGTGTCGGGTGAAGAATGGTCTGGATGTGGACTTTGGGGCCGGCCTGTTCCAGTCGTGGAGGGTGCTGAGGTGTGGGATTCGGACTGGCTGGACAAAGTTTCAGAGGGAGAGCACACACCATGCTGCGTGGAGCCATCTTGGGCTGGACCGGATGCCGTCATGCAGGCTGCCCTGGACGAGGGTGCCGGACGGCACGCTGGGACCCCCGATGAGGCTCATGAGGACGAGGCGCCTACGCCGGGAGAAAAAGGGGCTAGACTGCGGAGCGTGGTGATCGTAAAGCGCTCCCAGCAATGGCCTGCCAAGAGGAGACCGAAACAAGCCCGCGAGCCGGAGCGATCGGTGATGGAGGCCTGTCGCAGAATTGGTGATCTGGATAAAAGGAAGAGGGCTCCCTCGATGACCAAGGTTGATGCTCAAGTACGACGGGATCACAGTCCATATGAGCAGCGGGATGACCAGAGGCCGTTCCAATTGGAGCCTGACTGGATGGAGGCACAGCGGCGTAGGTCCATTTACACCTGGAGAAACCCAAGGGATCCACGGCTGCTGGTGGCGGAGAGGAGACGGCGCAGCAGGAGCCCTGAGGTTAAGAGACGGAGACGCCTGGAGAGGGATCCATCCAAGGACTGAGGGTCTTGTTTTGTGTGTCTATCGTGTTTACCCTGGTCCTGTATATGCAGTTTTGCTGTTTGGTGTCCTGGTAAATTTGCTTTAAAAAAAAAAAAAAAGGAGTGAGAGTATGAAAGGCATGTTGTGAACCTAGGTTGTGTGTTTACATGATAAATATTTTTTTTTTTGTACTTATTTTGTACCCGTAGGTAGATTTGTTTTGCAGTCTGGTGACAAGCCACCAGCTGTCGGTCGCTGCGTGCGCAAGCGCCCCGTATCCCTAACCTGCATGTTTTTAGCATGTGGGAGGAAACTGGAGAAATCCCGGAGTAAACCCACGCAACACGGGGAGAACATGCAAACTCCCCACAGATCACTGTTGGCTGGGGGCAGGGATCGAACCCACGATCTCATGAACCCCGCAATCCCCCGGCTGAGGGTAAAACTGTGCTGCCGCAGTGCTAACCACTGCGCCACCGTGCAGCCCGTGCAGCCCTATTTTAATAACCAGGATGGTGGGGGGCCTGTTTTAGTACTGCTGATTTAGTGTGTTTGTGTTTAATTGGTATTTGTGTGATAAATTGTACAGCCAGAGGGGTGGTGGCTCAGTAATTAGTTACAGTTATGGTGAATTTGAGCCCACCATGGTTGTTTGAGTAATTTTAATTGAATGCCCAACGTGGTTTTATTATGAATGCCCACTGTGGGGTGGGTGGTGGGGTGGGGGTCGCCAATAGTGAGTATATTGTAATTTTGTGTTTAGTATTTGTGTAGTATTGATCACGGGATTATTTTGAGTTAGAAACACGGCTTTGTTTTGTTTTATTGATCTGTTCTTTTTTTAGCGGCAGAATAACCCGCTCAGCTGTGTAGGGGGCGCTGGCAGTCTAACCCCCCCCCCCCAGCCTTAGTTGTGTGAATGGATAGGAGTTTATTTATTTTTGTACATATGTTCTTCCTCTTTTAGAGCATGAGTCGGGAGACAGATTAGGGTGTGTTGTTTGTGTGCCTGACATTTTTTTAAAGGGAGGGGAGGCTGGTAGTAGCAAGATGGCGGCCGGGTTGGACGTGGGTGGACCAGGGTGGCTAACTGCTGGTTTCCAGTGGTGATGCCACTCATGGTATAAAGGAGGTGGGCGGAGAGGCTCTGCCTCTTTCGTCGTGGGAGCCATCTAGCATGCAGGCGAGAGCCGTAAGCCTTATGTACATAGTTTGTTATCCTGAATAAAGCCCGAGTTCTTACTTCCTCGTTATTCCTGTAATTATGGACACAACAGGCAGGTTTTACAGGAGAAGGCAAGATCATCTAAAAGGGTAAAATGCAAAGTGTCAGATGGAGATGAGGGAGCAGCCTTAGCTTCAGAGGTTAGTGAAGGTGAAGCTTCACCTCTCTGATGACTGACAGCCGTCTGACTGTAGGTCCTCCAACATCACCAAGTCCAGAAGGAGAACAGTGCAGCAAAAATAAAAATGTTCTTATAAAAAACCAAGAACATGAGGAATATAAACTGAAAATGACTTCCCAGATAAACAGGGCTTCCTTGATTCAGTGAGGGTCTTAATGAAAGAGAGGAGCTTCACTCACCAGGAATATTATCATCTGAAAAAAGTAGATTTTAGACTTAAGCAAGAATTGTTTAATAATGATGCTGAGAATGATGATGACGATGATGGCGGGGCTTTGTAAATTCTCTGCCGTAGCGTTCCTTTTAACTGTTCTGTTAACTTTTTTGCTTCTCCCTCCATGAGCAATTTTAAAGTAGAGACTTTGAATCTGAATGGAGCGAGAGAGGCAAGAAAAAAGAGCTCTGCTGTTTGATTTCATGATCCTGAATAATGCTGATATTCTGCTTGTCCAAGAAACACACAGTGATCAATCTAATGAGATGGACTGGCAGAGGGAGTGGGGAGGGCAGGTTGTACTGAGCCACAGCAGCAGCAGTAGTGGGGGGGTGGCCGTCCTTTTCTCCCCAACATGTTCCCCTGTTTCATATTGTGTCACTGAAGTTGTACAAGGGAGACTACTGGTGATTCAGGCTGTTTTTGGTCGGTGTTCACTTACTCTCATCAGTGTGTTTGCCACAACTTTAGGGTCGGACAGGTTGGGTTTTCTTAGTGAGATAAACACCTTTTTAAACAACTGCAACCCAGATGACTTTGTGTTCTTAGCTGGTGATTTTAACTGCACTGCAGATGATTCAATGGACAGGAACCATATAGAACCTCACCCAGCCTCTAAATGCCTTTTAATGGAAGTTACTAAGACTCATGATCTGGTAGATGTTTGGAGGTCTTTCCCTAATATGGACAGACAGTACACATGGTCCCACACTGAATGAATGAATGAATGGATCTTTATTTCGGATAGATTAGATAAAAAAAGATTAAAGAAAGGAACAGAATAATATAACAAGGGGAAAAAATCCAACAAGGTCAAATTAAACAATAACTCCTCGGATTATACAATTCAACATAAGTTATCAGAAATGAACATTAGAGATGGTCTTATTTCTCTTGCAAGATTGGATCATTTTTATTGTTTTAAACATCAAAGGAATATTTTTACAAACTGTTCTATTGTACCTGCCGGTTTTATTGATCATTCTTTGGTATTATGCCAAGTTTATATTAGTAATTTTAAGTATTGAAGTGCCTTTTGGCATTTTAACAGTTCCTTGCTTCTGGACAACAATTTAAAAAAAAGTTTTAGGTTCTTATGGAGGAATTTTAGAGAGTGGCATCTTGAGTTTGGCTTTTTACAGCAATGGTGGGACTGTGGAAATAAGAAATTTTTGTCAACAATACACTCTCATTGTCACTCGGGACATAACCAGATTAATAAAAGACCTAGAGAGTGATATTGTAGAGCTTCAGTCTTTGTTAGACTCCACAGGAAATCAAGGATACTTTGAAGTCCTTGAAGCAAAAAAGAAAGTTCTTACAGACTTGCTGGGCACCAGGGCTCAGGGAGCCCTCGTCAGATTCAGGTTCCACAGCGCAACCCAGATGGATGCCCCCTCAAGGGTTTTTTTTGGATTGGAGAAGAAAAATGGGCAGAGCAGGTGCATTCACACTCTACGGTCAGTATCTGGACAGGACCTGAGGAAGCCTGGTGATATCAGGAAACGTGCTGTGGAGTTTTATTCAGACCTGTATAAGTCTGAGTATGTTGAAAATGAACAATTGTTAGCTTCCTTTTGTGATGGACTTTCCCAAGTTTCTGAAGACTTCAGTCTGCTACTGGGGGAGCCCCTACACCTTGAAGAGTTGTCCACCGCTTTGCAGAGTATAGAGAATGGGAAAGCTCCTGGAATTCGGACTGCTTTGAAAAGTTCAGCAGGAATGCCATCCATGCCGAGTGCCTTGCCAGAGCTGGTCTGCTTGAACGCCTTCTTGACCTCATCTAAGGTAGGAGGAAGGTCAAGGTCATCTTTTACTGGCTTCTGGTCAGTCCTGTCCAGAGCTATGGTATCCACAGAGGAAGGTTAATTGAGGTGTATAGAGAAGTACACTCTCCAGCGTTCAATGATGCTTCCTTTGTCTTTAAGCAGGGTAGTGCCGTCAGATGTGAGACATGGGGTTGTGCTGGGTTTCTGTGGTCCATACACAGTCTTCAGTGAGCTGAAGAACTGTTTCGAGTTGTTTGACTCTGCATAATGCTGGACCTCATCTGCCTTTCGGTCCCACCAGCTGTCCTGCATGAAGCGTAGCTCTTTCTGCACCTTACTCTGCAGGTGTTTGAAGTGATCTTTCTTTGACCTGGAGTTGATGTCATTTTGCCATTCGATGAATGCAGTGCGCTTCTCCTCCAAGAACCTGCCGATCCCCTCATTCTTCTCATCAAACCAATCCTGATGGACCCGTTTCTTTGCTCCAAAATTACTGAGGCAAAAATGCAAAGACGGAAGAAAAAAAGATGCCAGTTTATGATGCAAAAATCACCAATTCAAGCAAGAAATGTCAATCCATGAGCAAAAATTTTTCATGAAGTTTCAAATTTCATGAAGTTTCTTAAAAACTGTATAATTTAAAAAGAATAAAAAATAATCATAAGAAAAAAGTAGGTAATTTATGAGAACTCTCCAAATTCACGTAAAAATTTTCACATTTTCATATAAAAAAAATCTCTAATTTAGATGGTAGAGTAGTCTGAAACTGTACACAAGTAAACTTAGGTTATCTTTATGTATTATCACTCAAATATACACAAGAGGAGTTATCCCAAAATAGTTAAGAAGTTACTGAGATGCGACTTTAGTCTGGACAGTTTGAGGTTTTTCTCCTGAATTTATGGCAGTTTTATTCTAGATAGATAGACAGATAGATAGCTAGATACTTTATTTCGAACAAAAAAGTATAACAAAAACAAAACAAATGACAAATGCAATAAAGTAACAGTATACAGTGTTCGAAAGGGAGAAGGAAGAAGTGAACACTTATTAATTCCATTTCCTCTTTTCCATAAATACACCCATGTGAATTATATACAGACTACCACATTTAAGACCCCAAGTAAACAATTAACTGTATTTTGTACATATCAACATTAACACCCATCCATCCTAGCATACATTGATGTCCATACATCAAAACCAGCCTCAAACAACACAGATATACACAGTGCTGTCCCACCCACCATTCCATAGTGTCTCATAGTGACCCAGAGTGAGCATAGTGAATCGTACATATAAATACTACCCTTCTAACATATATCCTTTCAGCAAATAATGTTTATACCTCTTTTTGAATTGATTTCTGTTTGTCCATAGTTTCAGTTCCGGCTCCAGACTGTTCCACAAATCCACCCCACAGACAGATATGCACAGACTTTTCTTGGTTGTTCGTATCTTGGGTTTTGTAAAGTTTAAGTCTCCTCTCAAATTATGATCATTGTCTCTTTTTTTTTAATATTTTTTGTAAATTAGTTGGGAGTTGATTATTAATTGCCCTGTACATGACTTGTGCTGTCTTAAATTTAACTAAATCAATGAACTTTATGACATGTGACTTTAAAAACAACGAATTGGTATGGTCTCTATATCCGACATTATTTATTATCCTTATAGCTCTTTTTTGTAATGTGCATATTGACTGTAGGTTGGTCTTGTAGGTGTTTCCCCAGACTTCTACACAGTAGTTAAGATAAGGTAGAAACAGTGAATTGTACAGTAAGAACAATGATTTATAGTCCAAGATGTGTCTTGTCTTCCCAAGTATGTCTATACATTTTGCCAACTTGGCCCGGATGTAACTGATGTGAGGTTTCCAGCAGATTTTATTGTCTAGCGTCACCCCCAGAAACTTATTTTCCTGTACTGTTTCTATTCTGGTATCATCTATCGTTACCATTATTTCATGATTTATTTTATAATTTCCAAACAACATAATCTTTGTTTTTTTTAGATTTAGAGATAATTTATTTTTGTTGAACCACTGCGTTAACTTTTCCATTTCAGTTGTGACCACCTCTAAAACCTGCTGCAAATTCTCACCAGTGCAAAGGATATTTGTGTCATCCGCAAACAAAATAAATTTCAGAATTTTTGATACTTGGCATATGTCATTTATATACAAAATAAAGAGTTTGGGTCCCAAAACTGACCCCTGGGGCACACCACAAGTGATGTCCATGAAGGGTGATTTGTGCTCACCAATTTGTACAAATTGTTGTCTGTTACTTAAGTAACTTTCCACCCAACTCAGTCCGATCCCCTCTTATCCCATACCTTTCCAGTTTCCTTAGTAGTATTCTGTGGTCAGTGGTGTCAAAAGCTTTCTTTAAATCTATAAATACTTCTACAGCAAACATTTTTATATCTATACAACTAGTAATTTCTTCTATAAGTTCGATCAGTGCCAAAGATGTAGATTTATCTGCTCTAAAACCATACTGGCTGTCTGTAAGGAGGTTGTGTTTTTCAGTGAAATCATCCAGTCTCTTAGTGAAGATTTTTTCAAGTATTTTGGAGAATTGTGAGAGTAAAGAGACTGGCCTGTAATTTGTGAAACAATGACTGTCTCCTGTTTTGTATAGAGGTATTACTTTTGCTATTTTCATTTTGTTTGGAAATTTACCAGTTTGAAATGACAGGTTACAGACGTGGGTGAGTGGCTTAACAATTCCTTCAATTGCTTTTTTCATTATTGTCATGTCAATTTCATTCCAGTCCGTTGATTTTTTGTTCTTAAATTTACTCACAGTCTCGATAATTTCCTTTTCAGTAACTGCACCCAAAAAGATTGTGTTTGGATTTCTATCTTCTATTTCATTTACAGAACCACTGTTGTTTGTTTCTGTTGCCACTATTGATTTTGCTAATTCAGGACCAACGTTTACAAAAAATTTATTGAAACCACTGACCACATCCTCCATATTATTTATCAAATTGCCATTTTCAATAAAATATTCTGGATAATTAGCATTCTTAGGCCGATTACTAATAATCCCATTGAGTACTTGCCATATTCCTCTTAAGTTATTTTTATTATCCTGTAATATTCTGTTGTAATATTCTTTCTTACAGGTCCTCATTATATTAGTAAGCTTATTTTTATATCTTTTATATTTGATCTCAGCCTCCACTGTTCTGCACTTAATGAATTGTTTATATAATGTATTCTTCTTTTTACATGCATTTATTAACCCCTTGGTGACCCAAGGAATATTTTTCTTTTGTTGTCTGTCACTGTATTGTTTTATAGGACAGTTTTTATTGTACAATGATTGAAATATTTGCAAAAATTTATCATATGCTTTATTTATATCATTTTCATCATAAACTATCTTCCAATCTTGTATTAATAATTCCTTTGTCAGTAAATACATAGATTCTTCGGTTCTTATTCTTTTATATTTAATATTTTTGGTATACTTTTTCTTCCTATAATCACATTGATAGACAACAAAAATCGGCAGGTGGTCACTGATATCATTCAATAAAAGCCCACTCCTGATATTATTTTCCATAATGTTTGTGAATATGTTATCTATTAGTGTGGCACTGTGTGACGTGATTCTGCTAGGTCCGGTAATTGTTGGATGTAAGCCCATACTGTACATTGTGTTGATAAATTCTTCTGTCAAACTATGTTGTTTTGAATTCATCAGATCTATATTGAAATCCCCACAGATGAACATAACTTTATGAATTAGTTTTGCATACATTTTTTCCATCCAGTCCTTAAATAAGTCAATGTTTGATCCAGGTGTTCTATATCCACAGCTCACTACTATATTCTTCACATTGTCCAGACAGATTTCTAATGTAATACATTCAAATAAATCATCCACAGTTACTGACAGATTTTCAACAACCTTGTATTTCAAGCTCTTGTCAACATAAATTGCAACTCCTCCTCCTTTTTTCACTTTTCTATTTATATAAATTAATTCATAGCCATCCATGGTAAAATCCACTCCTTTCTCTTCACTGAGCCACGTCTCTGATATTGCCACTATATTGAATGGCTCTTTAAACTGATGTAAATAATCTTTAATGTTATTAAAGTTGGCATAGAGACTTCTGCTGTTGAAGTGGATCATAGAAATATTGAAATCAGATGTGACCATTGTGTTAAACTGTTCATCCGTGTAGTAACTACAGTTATTATTGATGGAGCTAAATAAATTATTGTCAGGGTCTATGTTATATTCTACGTCCTGTGGGTTGTGATCAGTATATTCAAAAACTTTCAGTTCCTGTTGTTCCTGTTTGTTAATCTTTTGTTTCATGTTGTTAAATGTCTTGTAGCAGATGAGTATAATCCTTCAGTGTCCTACAATTGTCTGTTGTTGCTGTCGACTCCAGTTCATAATATTCATTGATATTTGTCCAGTTCCATAATATTACGGATGTTAATGACCTTGGCTTCTTCAGGTGATCCGTTTAATTTGATGTATATTTTACAGTTTGATGTCCAGGTGTTTTGAATCTTTTTCTGCTTTCTCAGGTATCTTGCTTTTCTGGCTATTTCTGCGTTTTCTTTTGTAAGGTGCTCGTTTATGTAAATGTTTGTTCCTTTCAGTTTCCTACCTTGTTTTAACAGCGCAGTCTTGTGTTTTCTGTTGACAAACCTCATGATCACAGCCAGTTTGTCCCTGTTTTTCCTGGGCAGAGGGTGGCAGGTCTCAATGGTGTTACAGTCCAGCTGGATTCCTTTGGACTGCATGAAGGCCGCCACTTGTTGCTCCGTGGATTCGTCTTCCAGCTCACCGAGCCTCCCTCCGCTGTCCGCGGCCACTGCTCGCGCGTACGATCGCGGTTTAATGTGGAGCCCCGTGATGATCACGTCGTTCACCCGGATGTTCTGCTCCAGTTCCAACACTCTGCTCTCCAGATACGCCAGCCTCTTGTCCTTCTCGGTGTTCTGGATCCGCAACGCTTTCACCTCCTCGACCAGGTCCAGAATGTTTTTTTGCTGCAGCTTAACAGCAGAAATCTCTTCAGCCAAGAAGTCCAGCGCTCTTTTAATGTCGTCCACCTCCTCAGTCTGCTGAGCTTTCTTGGGACCCATGATCCCGGCCGATGTACGTTGATTGTGATCGTAGGAAAAAAAAGAAAAAAACATGTGGGAGAAATCCCTTTGTTCTCCCGGAGTGTGAGGGGACTGATTGCTTCACCAGTCACTACAATATTAAGTTATGAGACTGGCAATTTCTCTTTTTTTTCCGCACGAGCAGGTTCACTCTCCAGCGGTAGTGACAAAGCAACAGCTCAAAACGCAAGCTCTAAACTGAGTTTTAAAGCAAGAAACGAACCAGGAGCCTTTACCTGTGCGTCCTCACCTTACATGCCACAACCAGAACTTTTTAAATTTATTATTTTTTCCTTTTAAATTTGAAAGATTTTTTCCCACTTAAATCAACTTTTTCTCATTATTTGTGTTTAATGGATCATGGAGCACATCTTCAGTCTGAGCCTGAAGCTGGGGAGGGTACCACAGCTGTGGAAAACATCCTGTGTGGTGCCCGTGCCGAAGACCCCGCACCCCAAGTGTCATGGTGGCCCTCGCGAGCCACCATAAAACGCCAACAAGTCACCGGCGAGTTTGCAATGATGTTTTATTGTGAACATGAACAAAGGATAATACACAAAGTGACAGAAAAGAATGAGACACGGTGGGCTAAAACACACAACACTGGATGTAGAAGCCACAAGGCTGAACAAGCTCACTTACGGTTCCAGGTTAGGACGAAGGATGATCATAGACATGGGATAATAAGGAATATTGGCGTCTGAGACGAGGGACGCTCGCTCGACGTCTGATGAGCGATGTTTGACGGAGACGGCTGCAACGAGCTGCATTCAGCATCCGCTTTTTATGCCAGACGCTAATGAGCCCTGAATGCAGCACAGCTGTTCGGCTTTGACAGCAGGAAGCTCCCCCGAGCGCTGTCACAATAAGAGCCCAGGGAGCCAGAGGGGAAACACTGCTGTCAAAGCCTGAAGGGGATGATGTATGATCCGAGCGCGGACGAGATCGGTGCTTGGATCATAACAGTAACTCCCCCTCGAGGGCAGCCTCCTAAACGCCCAATGACACCCAAGCCCCCCCCACCCCCCACCCCCCAGGGTGGGTGGAAGGGGGAACAGGCCAGGGGGGAGCGAACCAGAAAAGACCAAAAAAAACCCATGACAACAGGAGTGCGTAGGAAGACAGAGGGAAAAAAAACGACACTCCCATGCACGAATTACAAATAAGGTGGAACAATCACAGGGCAAAACAACTACGAACAGGATATTTACAAGAACACCAACCACGATCAAGGCAGTTTGAAAAAATAGAACAATTACAGAGTACGACAATCAGACAATAAATGGACATTTAACAGAGGAAAGACGAACCAAAAAACACCCGCTAGGAAAGGGTGAGATGCACAATTACCGACACAAGACCCCCCGCACATCCCAAAAGATTACAGAAACAATGAAACTGAAGACTCGGGATGATGGCAGTCCTAGCAACATGGCATGAAGGCCGATAATTTGGGGGGCCGCCCTGCATCTAGCGTCCACATCGCAGGCAGGGGGGAAAAGGACAGTTCGGGCGGCCTACCCCAGTCCCATGCCCGGAAACACAGAATCTCTGGCGGCCGGGCCCGATCTCCAAAAGGGCGGAAAAGTCCGTCGGGTGGCCGACCCAGAACGCCGAACCGGCAAAACAGCTCGCCAGGTGGCCAACCCGCATCACACAGCCACCAGGACCATAGGGGGGACGTAGAAGACAGCCTCCCTGGAGAGGGGGAAGACGAGGGAGAGCCGGGCGGAGTATTCGGAACCCCAATGGCCTCAGGTGGAGATGAGCTGTGATAATAATCTGGAGGATGAGGATGATGAAGATGAAGATGAAGATGAGCCAGTCCAGTGTCCGGTGGCAGGGGATCTGCAGCTCCCTCACCGACCTTGGATTCTGCTGGCACTGCACCAGCGATGGATCCCGATTGGGCCACGGCTGCACCCATGATGGACCCCGATTGGGTCACGGCTGCACCCGCGTCGGACCCTGACTGGTCGGCGCCGCACCAGTACCGACCTCCAACCCTGAACCCGGAACCTCTGGCGCAACGGTCGGAATCAGCTCTGTGCTGGCGACCCTGGGAGAAGGCTCAGGAGAGAGAAAAGAACCAGGATCAGGATCACCGGTAGCGCCAGAACCCGGCGAGACAAGCTCGGATGCAGCGGACGGCTGCACCCGGCTCGCCTCCCCAAGAGACAGGCAAAAATGCTCTAAAATGGAGAAGAGCAAGACAACACAGAGCACTTGCCTGATCTCGAGTTCCAACGCCGTCCAGGACCTCGACGATTTGGGCTCAGACGGGAGGAGATTTTCTTCTGGTTCCCACTCAGCTATGTCGGGCTCCGCAGCTGGCATGATGGTGTCCGCAGCCTGAGGACCCTCCGGCACTGATGTCCACGCCGATGACCTGCACGGCGTGGTGGCTGGGGACCCTCGACCCGCTGGACCGGACCGCTCGTCTGTGGAGACCCGGGGACGCTTCTTTGTCGGCGCAGGCTCCACGCTGCAGTCTGCTCTCCTCCTCCGCCCATGGCGTGGCTGTGGGACTGGAACCAGGCTCTCCAGAAACGCAGGCCCCCTCCTCATCCGGCGACGTTGGCCTGGCGTCGAGGACCGCTCAGCGGAGGGAGACACAGAGGAAGCGGGTTTAATAATAGAAGCTACAGCAGGTGGTGGGAGCTTGTGGGACTGCGAACCCCGAACTCCACCCCCAGGAGTCAGACAAGGCAAGTCACAATAATGAGAAGATGAGTGAACTTGAACTTGCCTGTCTCCCAGAGGGAGGATGGTGCCTGCTGTAGCGGACGTTGCTCCTCCCTTTCCTCGCCGGATGGTGACAGAGGGCCCCCTGGGAGGACGAGGGGGAGCCACTCGCGATGGATCTGGGACGGGGCTTGCCAAAACAGGACTCTGAGCACACACAGCAGCCACGGAAGGCGTCGAGGAGGAGGGGGCAATAGCCGAGATGAACCGGGCACGGAGCGCTGACGGGACAGCAGGAGAAGATGACCCGGGGGGAGAGGCTGCGGGGATTCCCTCCAGACGAGGCGCGGGAGTGACAGCTGTGTGAGAGGTGAAGCCCTTGCGGCGACCTGGAACTGGATCCGGACGGGGTTCATGCTGAGGCTCATGGCTGATGTGACGATGGTTTCTTGCAGGGAGCGAGGTGAAGGTGAGGCCCGGGAATCACCGCTCCTGAGTGGAAACAGAGGCGAGCAAGTCGGCGTACTCAGGGAAGCCTCCCAACTCTGGGTTCCTCTCTACCAGTCTGACTGCCGTCGTCACATGCTTAATTATTTGCGTGGGATGAACAGCGGAACAAGCTGCCGCCACTTCGTCCCGGAGGGAAGCAGCTGCAAGTTGTAGTTTCTCCGGGGGATTCCCAAATGACAACACTCTCCGGCGGGGATCACCCCTGGGCGGTGCAAACTCCTGGACCAGAATTGAGGCAGGAATGGGATCCGGACGTGAGGAGCGAGGATGCTTCCTCTTCGGCTTCCTGCCGGGGTTTCCTTCCAGCCCACGGAGTATCTTACGCTGTGCGGCGATGTCATCAATCCTCACGCTGACTTCAGGGTGGTCGGCGGAGCAGGGAAGATGATTTAAAACGTCCTCAGCACAGTCCAGGTACCAGCGCACGTCACTGTGGAAGTCAAGGAGGGAGGCAGAGATAAGCGTTTCATCAACGTACTCGAGGGCGTCCGCCAGCTCATTGCTCTGACAACGTGCGCGGACACTCCGCAATGGCATGCTTCCAGCACGCAGTACCCAGACAGGAAGGAGCACAGTCCAAATGCAAAACTCACCGGGAACGGCGTCTCGGTGTGGCACCTCCGTTTAGGCACCCTGGCAGCAGTCTACTGTCACGGTGGCCCTCGCGAGTCAACATAAGACGCCAACAAGTCACCGGTGAGTTTGCAATGATGTTTTATTGTGAACACGAACAAAGGATAATACACAAAGTGACAGAAAGGAATGAGACACGGTGGGCTAAAACACACAACACTGGATGCAGAAGCCGCAAGGCTGAACAAGCTCACTTACGGTTCCAGGTGAGGACGAAGGATGATCATAGACGTGGGATAATAAGGAATATTGGCGTCTGAGATGAGGGACGCTCGCTAGACGTCTGATGAGGGATGTTTGATGGAGACTGCTGCAACGAGCTGCATTCAGCATCCGCTTTTTATGCCGGACGCTAATGAGCCCTGAATGCAGCACAGCTGTTCGGCTTTGACAGCAGGAAGCTCCCCCGAGCGCTGTCACAATAAGAGCCCGGGGAGCCAGAGGGAAATACTGCTGTCAAAGCCTGAAGGGGATGATGTATGACCCGAGCGTGGACGAGATCGGCTCTTGGGTCATAACACCAAGGACCTGAACAGCTACAGACCAGTGGCCTTCACATAAGATAAGATAAGATAAGCCTTTATTAGTCCCACAATGGGGAAATTCCAGGATTGCAACAGCACAGGGATAGCAACACTCAGAGCAATAATTTAGAAGATAAGAAAATAAGAGCAGTGAATATACATATCTACACATAAATATATAAATATACATACACAGTGTGGAGCATTGTAGCTAGATGGGCTAAACAGCATAACGGTCTACTTAGTTACCCTACATGGTATGAATATGTACCCATACATATTGTCACCCTCCACAGCGACTGATATTGTCCTAGTTGTATACTGGAGGGGACCATTTGTGTAAGTCTGTTGCGTCTTTTGCATTCAATACTATTACACATGTGGACAAAATTGTTGGTACCCCTCTGTTAATGAAAGAAAAACCCACAATGGTCACAGAAATAACTTGAATCTGACAAAAGTGGTAATAAATTAAAATTCTATGAAAATTAACCAATGAAAATCAGACAATGCTTTTGAATTGTGGTTCAACAGAATTACTTTAAAAAACAAACTCATGAAACAGGCCTGGACAAAAATGATGGTACTCCTAGAAAAGATTGAAAATAATGTGACCATAGGGACATGTTTAACCAAGATGTGTCCTCTAATTAACATCACAGGTGTCTACAAACTTGTAATCAGTCAGTCAGTCTATTTAAAGGGTGACAAGTAGTCTCTGTGCTGTTTGGTGACATGGAGTGTACCACACTAAACATGGACCAGAGGAAGCAAAGGAGAGAGTTGTCTCAGGAGATTAGAAAGAAAATTATAGTCAAGCATGTTAAAGGTAAAGGCTATAAGACCATCTCCAAGCAGCTTGATGTTCCTGTGACTACAGTTGCACATATTATTCAGAAATTTAAGATCCATGGGACTGTAGCCAACTTCCCTGGATGTGGCCGCAGGAGGAAACTTGATGAAAAATGGAAGAGATGGATAATACGAATGGTAACAAAAGAGCCCAGAACAACCTCTAAACACATTCATGGTGAACTCCAAGGTCAAGGTACGTCAGTGTCAGATCGCACCATCCGTCATTGTTTGAGCCAAAGTGAACTTCATGGGAGACGACCAAGGAGGACACCACTGTTGAAAACAAATCATAAAAAAGCCAGACTGGAGTTTTCCAAACTGCATGTTGACAAGCCACAAAACTTCTTGGAGAATGTTCTATGGACAGATGAGACAAAACTGCAGCTTTTTGGCAAGGCACATCAGTGCTATGTTCACAGATGCAAAAATGAAGCATACCAAGAAAAAACACTGTCCCTACTGTGAAACATGGAGGAGGTTCTGTTATGTTCTGGGGCTGCTTTGCTGCATCTGGCACAGGGTGTCTTGAATCTGTGCAGGGTACAATGAAATCTCAAGACTATCAAGGTATTCTAAAGAGAAATGTGCTGCCCAGTGTCAGACAGCTTGGTCTCAGTCACAGGTCATGGGTCTTGCAACAGGATAATGACCCAAAACACAGTGGCCTTCTGTGAGCCCTGATTTAAATCCTATTGAACATCTGTGGAAGAAGCTGAAACATGCCATCTGGAGAAGGCACCCTTCAAACCTGAGACAACTGGAGCAGTTTGCTCATTAGAAGTGGGCCAAAATACCTGCTGAGAGGTGCAGAAGTCTCATTGACAGTTACAAAAATCGTTTGATTGCAGTGATTGCCTCAAAAGGTTGTGCAACAAAATATTAAGTTAAGGGTACCATCATTTTTGTCCAGGCCTGTTTCATGAGTTTGTTTTTTAAAATAATTCTGTTGAACCACAGTTCAAAAGCATTGTCTGATTTTCATTGGTTAATTTTCATAGAATTTTTATTTATTACCACTTTTGTCAGATTGAAGTTATTTCTGTGACCATTGTGGGTTTTTCTTTCATTAACAGAGGGGTACCAACAATTTTGTCCACAGCTGTAGGTCGTCACGTTTTTTTTGCTATCTCTGTGAGCAGCCCTGCTTAGGCTATACAGTCTGACAGCCGTAGGTAGGAAGGACCTGCGAAACCTCTTGGTCGCGCACCTAGGATGATGTAGTCTACTGCTAAATGAGCTCCTCAGTGCGTTCCGTATGTCCTGCATAGGGTGGGACTCGGACTCCAGCAGAGATGACAGTTTAGCCACCATCCTTCTCTCACCTATCTCCTCCACTGGGTCAAGGCGTTGCCCCCAGTCTCTTCCTATCGGCTGCTGTAATGCCATTGCCCCAGCAGACCACTCCAAAAGTGATGGCTGATGCCACCACCGTGTCATAGAATGTCTTCAAGAGCACCCCTTGTACACCAAAAGACCTGAGCCTTCTCAGTAGGAACAGTCTGCGCTGTCCCTTCTTGTAGAGTGTGTCGGTATTGTGTGACCAGTCTAGTTTATTGTTCAGATGAACACCAAGGCACTTGTAGGATGTCACCATCTCAATGTCTGTTCCCTGGATGTTTACTGGTGCTGTGAGGGGTTGTCCTTGCCTGCGGCAGTCCACCACCAGCTCCTTAGTTTTCTTCACGTTGATCTGGAGGCAGTTCCGATGGCACCAGTCCACGAAGTCCTGGATAAGTCCTCTGTACTAAGCTTCATCTCCGTTGGAGATGAGGCCGATGATCGCAGAGTCGTCAGAGAACTTCTGTAGATGGCAGTGTGTTGTGTTGTGTGAGAAGTCCGCAGTATAAAGGGTGAACAGGAAGGGAGCCAAAACCGTTCCCTGGGGGGCCCCCGTGCTACCGATGATCGTGTCGGACACACAATTCCGGGTTCTCACAACCTGTGGCCGGTTAGTGAGGTAGTCCAGGATCCATGATGACAGGTGCTGGTCCATCCCTGCGCACAGCAGCTTGTCCTTCAGGATCATCCTTCAGGATCATCCAGAACCATTGTAGGAGCAGGGCACTGAACATTGTCAAGGACCATTCTCACCCTCTGCATAAACACTTTGAACTTCTTCCATCTGGTAAACGATTCCGGAGCATCAGAGGCAGAACCACCAGACTGATCAACAGCTTCCTCCCACAAGCTGTCAGGATGCTGAACAGCTGACCCGGAATCTCACATACACACTACTGCACCTATGGACATTTTGTATATTATAGTTAGTTATTCTTTTTCCCCAAGTATGTCTCAGGGATGTGTGAATGGATGGGGGGGTGGGAGCTATGTGGGAGTGTGTCTTAATCATGCTGCTTCTTATATGGATGCCGAGAGAAACGCAATTTCATCTTGCCTGCACTACAGTTGTATGTACAGCAATATGACAATAAAGTTTGATTTGATGTGATTTGATTTGATTTGATTTGATTTGATCTGTTGGATGGTGTTGAAAGCACTGGAGAAGTCAAAGAACATGATCCTCACTGCGTTCCTGGGCTTCTCCAGGTGGGACAGGGAACAGTGAAGGAGGAAGATCACTGCATCCTCCACCCCAATGCCATGCTGGTAGGCGAACTGGAGTGGATCCATTGCTGGTCCCACCAGGGGGTGGAGGTGAGCAAGGAGCAGTCTCTCCAGGGTCTTCATCATGTGAGACGTCAGGGCCACTGGTCTGTAGCTGTTCAGATCTTTGGGGTGGGAAGTCTTTGGTACAGGTACCACACAAGATGTTTTCTCCAACTGTGGTACCCTCCCCAGCTTCAGGCTCAGGTTGAAGATGTGCTCCACAATCCCACACAGCTGGTATGCACAGGACTTGAGGAGCTTCGCGCTGATGCCGCCCGGTCCCGAGGCCTTCCTCACCTTGATCTTCCTCAGCTCCATCCTCACCTGGGTCTTAGTGAGGGTCAGGTTGGGGGGCTGAGTGCTGGGAGTGGGGGGGTGTTGGTGGAGTGGGGTGTGGGCAGCAGGTCTCGATGACTTTAGAGGCAGCAGGGGTTGTTGTGCAGTCGGGGGGGGAGGGCGGTTGGTCAAACCTATTAAAAAACAGGTTCAGATTGTTCACCCACTCCCTGCCCCCCGTCGCCTGGGAGGAGGTATTCTGGAGCCCAGAGATGGTTTTAAGGTTTCTCCAGACCCCGCCGATGTTGCTCTGTTGCAGCTTGTCCTCTATCTTCTTCCTGAAGCTGTCCTTGCCTTCTCTGATCTTTCTCCCCAGCTCCCTCTGTACGGACTTCAGCATCTCCCTGTTCCCCGACCTGAAGATCCTCTTCTTCTCTCTCAGAAGTGTTTTTATCTCAGGGTTGATCCAGGGTTTGTTGTTCGAGCAACACTGTATGGTCTTGGTGGGTACGGTGCACCTAATGAAGACCCTGGAGAGACTGCTCCTCGCCCACCTCCAGCCTCTGGTAGGTCCAGCAATGGATCCACTTCAGTTTTCCTACCAGCATGGCATTGGGGTGGAGGATGCAGTGATCTTCCTCCTACATTGCTCCCTGTCTCACCTGGAGAAGCCTGGGAGCACCGTGAGGATTATGTTCTTTGATTTCTCCGGTGCTTTCAACTCCATCATACCAGTGATCCTGAGTGACAAGCTGCTGGGTGCAAGGGTGGACCAGCACCTGTCATCCTGGATCCTCAACTACCTCACAGACCCACCTCAGTTCGTGAGAACCCACGACTGTGTGTCTGACACCATCATCTGCAGTATGCCCCCCCCCACGGGAACAGTTCTGGCTCCCTTCCTGTTCACCCTCTACACTGCTGACCTTTCACACAACACACCCCACTGACACTCTGACAACTCTGTGATCGTCGGCCTCATCTTTGATGGGGTTGATGCGGAGTACAGAGGACTTATCCAGGACTTTGTGGATTGGTACCTGCAGAACTGCCTCCACATCAATGTGAGGAGGAAAACCAAGGAACTGGTGGTGGACTGCCACAGGCGAGGACAACCCTCCCCCACAGCACCGGGGAACAGACAGTGAGATGGTGACATCTTACAAGTACCTGGATGTTCACCTGAACAATAAACTGCACTGCTCACACAACACCAATGCGCTCTACAAGGAGGACAGCACAGGCTGTTCCTCCTGAGGAGACTTGGGTCTTTTGAAGTGCAAGGGGCACTCCTGAAGACCTTCTATGATTCGGTGGCAGCATCAACCATCACATTTGGAGTGATCTGCTGGGGCAGTTGCATCACGGCAGCCAACAGGAAGAGACTGAACAGACTGATCAAAAAAGTCAGCTCTGTTCTGGAGCAACACCTCAACCCAGTGGAGGAGATAGGAGAGAGGAGGATGGTACTAAGCTGTCATCTCTGCTGGAGTTCGAGTCCCATCCCATGCAGGACACACTGAACACACTGAGGAGCACTGAAGGCTGTTGACGGATTAAAGTCATTGACTTTGGGAATTTCGGTCATCTTAACTTACCAGGTACATAATAATGAACATAAATTTTTGTAATGGCTGGTGAAGTCAGTCCTCACCAATTCAGTCACTCTTGCCTTTCCTTGCATATGAAGTCTAACCACACCTTACTAAGTGACTTTTCATTATTGTTCCCTTTACCAGCGGGTTAAAACCCCCATAAATGCCTCCACTGCTTACATGCCTCTTCTGCTTTTTTTCCGTATTTAAAGTACTTTCATAAGCTCATGCTTCTCTCGGACAGTGACCCTAGCGAGACACTCTGCCTGCCAACTGGAACAGTCATGCGGGCGGGGTGCTTCTAAACTCTGCGCGGATGATGATCATGCGCGTTTTTCGTGTGCACGCTTGTGAACCGTCATTCCTTCATATTTTTTTCTTAAATTTATATTTCCTTGGCGTGGCCTGGGCCAGTCTGAGGTTGGTTCTTGGCCGCATGTGGCTAAGTGAATAGGCCTGCTTTAAACCCTCCTTCACATGAACCAACAAAGCTCCCCCTTGTCCTTCCCCTCTGTCCCTTCAGAAAATATTGTACCCAGACATGTTTACAGCAGATGTAGGCGATGAATAGGTTAGCCAGCTTTCTGATATACCAAGGATATCAATATTAGAGTCAGTCAATAAATGCTCCATTTTATTCATTATACTACGAATGTTATGTCCCAACAGAAGTCCCTTTGGTTTGGAACGAGAATCCCAGATGTGTTTAGCACTGTTAAGAGTTTGAAAAAGGTGCATTTTGCGTTGTTTCTCTATCGCTGGATTAAGTGACTGCGGTTTAACTTTAGGTACAGAGTTTAAACTCACAGTTATTGTTGTTGGCGGAGATGTGTCAAGCTGACACTCACCACTGAGTATGGGGACTGCTGGTATATCTGGTGGCTAGGACACTGTATACATGGAAGCAATAGTTTTATTATTTTTTTGCATTATGGCATTGCTGATGCAACTCGTGATGTCTTTAAGTTAGTTACTATAAATTACCATACAATTCATTCTGTTGTGTGCACATTTTTTGTTTATATCTATAATATTGATAAACTATAGGTATTAAAAGTGGGTAAACCTTAAATTATTCAACAACTGCACAGTCTTTGTTTTTTTAAAAAAGTATTCTAGTGAATTCAATAACCTCAGGACGGTTTATAATTTGCAATGACAGCTTCTGTCCAGTAGAGATCAGTGTAGCACTGCTAGCACAGATTTACCTACCTCTGTATGAGCATTTGCTTTTCTTTTTACCCTCAGACATCAAATGGTTCTAAGAATTATGATTAGGCCTAAATTTTACCCCCTTATCCTTTCTTCAGAAGTAGAAATATACTTTTATTAAAGATACATTTTTGAATCTTTTAAAGCTATTGTGAGTTTTACTTCAACTATCCATATTAGCAAAACAAAAGTGAGATAACGCAGACCATAATTCAACATAATACACATGTTAACAGTGACAGATTAAGGCTTCGGACAGAACCATGTGCCCACAGGAGGCTTTATGCAGCTCCCTGCTGCTCTGACAAATTTTTAAAAAGAAAATTTACAAAAGATTATTTGAGAGAAATGTTCTGCCCTCAGTAGAGTGAGTTTTATAAAGTTAAAAATAGTTCATAAGTTTATAATAAATATCATAGTTCATTTGTAGTAAGTCATTGTGTTAAAAATAATTTCTGTATAGTTAGTGGCAATTCGCCTGTATTTTATGTTGAAAGCGCAGCCAGTAGCTGCTGTGATTTATGGGTAGAAGAAGCGGACATTGGTGAGAGAGAGAAGGAAAAAAAGGCAGAAAGCATAACCTGCCCGCGAATGTATGAAACGTTCCTCCTGTGTGTTAAACCCCTTTTTCTACACCTCCGAAAGCAATGGCTTTTCACTTGGGCTTTTCACTGAGCTTCAAGCCACAGTTATAAACAACTGTAAGCTGTCTGGAAGACCTGAATAAAGGAGCAGGACGCTCGGTTTCCTGGCTCGTGAAAAACGAGTTTGGCTTGCTGTTGATCTGCGTTGACATACACCGTGTATATAACACGTAGGGATAACAGTACAGTGAAAAGCCACATCAGCAGTTGGTGAAGTTAAGATTCACGACACAGTGATGGACAACTCTCAAGAGAAGAGGGCAGAAGAAAAGGCGAACTCCGAAGCCAACTCATCACATAACGCTAGCTCCAGCTCCAGACGTTCTAGCTCCAGGTTGTCCTCGAGGTCCGGCGTGCTGGAAGCAGCCATCATGGCACGAGCCTCCGCTGAAGCTGCGAATGCTAGAGCCTCGTACAGTAAGAAACAATTAGAAATTAAAAAGCAACAAGCAAAGCTAGAACAAACAAAGCTAGAACAAGAACAAGCCAAGCAACAAGCAGAGCTAGAACAAGCAAAGCTAGAACTGGATCTAGAGATGCTGGAGATAGAGAAGGAAACAGCGGCCGCCACAGCAAAAGCAGAAGTTCTAGAAGCTGCTGCAGCTGCCGAGCCAGACGAAGGAGAGAGTGTAAGGAGTGCAATTCCATTACAAGTTGTCAGACAGAGAACTATGGAGTATGTGCACCACCAAATCCAGCTAAAGTCACAGGTGCGACCAGCTGAAGAAGAAACACCTCAAGTCGAACCTGCACAAAGGGCGCAATTATTCACTCCGAGGAGACCCCAACAAACTCTCTCTCCACCAGCATTCAAAAAAATGTACGTGAAAAATGAATCCATCAACATACCGAGAGACTATGTCAGGCCAAACAGCTACCATGCTTCCCACAATGGTGACCCACCTATGGCAGACTTTGCTAGGTTCCTCGCGCGCAGAGAGCTAATCACGACTGGACTCTTTAAGTTTGACGACACCCCCAAAAACTTTAGAGCATGGCAGTCGTCATTTATAAATGCAACTGAAGACGTTGGTCTCACATATAGCCAGGAGTTAGATCTCCTAGTCAAGTGGCTTGGTAAAGAGTCCTCAGAACACGTTAAAAGAATCAGAGCTGTCTATGCCACTAACCCCAAAGCTGCTCTCCAATTGTCATGGGACAGGTTAGAAGAGTGTTATGCTACGCCAGAAGTAGTAGAAAACGCCTTGTTCAAAAAATTAGATAACTTCCCTCGCCTTAAAAACAGAGACAATGTAAAACTCAGGGAACTTGGAGATTTACTCTTAGAGCTGCGGGTCGCTAAAGATGAAGCTTATCTCCCAGGCCTCGCCTACCTCGACACACCCCATGGGGTTAAGCCCATAGTTGAAAAGTTGCCTCCAAGTTTACAAGATAAATGGCTGCACGCGGGCTCAAAATACAAACAAAAATATGATGTAACCTTCCCTCCCTTCTCATATTTTGTAAAGTTTGTCCAAGACGAGGCTAAAGCAAGAAATGACCCAAGTTTTACGACATGCAGCAGCCAACCCTCAGCAAAGGTGAGAGCCCACCATTCAAACAAACTAGCTACAGAACACCTCTAACTGTAAACAAAACAGAGGTCGACACAACTGATCCCGCTAGTACTAAAGAGGACGATTTAACACGCTACTGTCCAGTCCATAAGAAAATGCATCCTCTAGCCAAATGTAGAGCTTTTCAGAATAAACCGCTACAAGAGAGGCGAAGCATACTCAAAGAACACAAACGATGTTTTCGCTGCTGCTCTCTCATGCACGCAATAAAGGACTGTGACATGAAACTCGAGTGCGAGGAGTGCCAAAGTGAGAGGCATTGCTCTGCCATGCATCCCGATTCAAGTCAGCAACCCCAGCCAGGAAACACACCTGAACCAGAGCCTCAGCCCCGAGACAACACGCCACCCGAGGTAACGTCACGGTGCACTGAGATCTGCGGCGAAGGTAATCCCCCACGTTCTTGTTCAAAGGTATGTCTAGTTCGAGTTTTCCCTAAAGGCCAACCAGAACGGTCCGTTAAGATGTATGCAATCCTTGACGATCAGGAGTAATAAATCGCTGGCCCGTCCTGAATTCTTCGAGCTGTTTGGGATCGAGGGTAACCCTCTGACATACCTCATGAGAACATGTGCTGGTTTAACTGAAATGCTTGGCAGGGAAGCAGTGAGGTTCCAAATCGAGCCAGTAGGCGGAGGCCCACACTTAGACCTCCCTCCTCTTCTTGAATGCGACGAGATAACGTTCAGTAGGGATGAAATACCTACGCCCGAAGTCGCTCTTGCTCACGCCCACTTAAAACACCTCACTCCTCTCATCCCCAAGTATGATCCAGATGCTCAGATGGCAATTTTACTGGGCAGAGACATCCTACGAGTCCACAAAGCAAGGCAACAAGTCAACGGACCCCACAATGCTCCCTTTGCTCAACGCCTGGACCTAGGCTGGGTAATTGTGGGGGAGGTGTGCCTTAACGCTCATAAGCCAACCGTCAACGTTTATAAAACGTACATGCTCTCCAACGGACGCCCATCTTTCTTCACTCCTTGTCCTAACAGCATCAGCATCAAAGAGAAACCATGCTACGGCGGGGAGCACAAGGACGGCCTCTCTAAACGCAGCTCAAAACCCAATGCAGTGGAAGAAAAGCTTGGCGACAAAGTCTTTGAGTACACAGAGAACGATAACAAGTGTGCCGTGTCCTTCGAAGATGAGACCTTCCTAAAGATAATGGAGGAAGAAGTCCACCAGGATGGAGACAACAACTGGATCGCTCCTCTGCCATTCAAGTTTCCTCGCTTGCCACTCCCAAATAGCAGGGACCAAGCATTGTCTAGACTCGGCTCACTAAGACGCAACTTAACAAAAAACCCTCAAATGAAAGAACAGTTCTCAGAGTTTATGGACAAGCTGTTCGAGAACAGTCATGCAGAGATCGCTCCACCCATCACCGACAACACCGAATGCTGGTACCTGCCCATTTTGGGGGTATATCATCCCCAGAAGCCCAATCAGATACGGGCTGTCTTCGATTCGAGTGCCGAGCAATTTGGTGTGTCACTCAACTCAGTACTGTTAACAGGTCCAGATCTTAACAATACCCTCCTCGGCGTGCTGATTCGGTTTAGGAAGGAGCTCATCGCAGTCACTGCCGATATCCAGCAAATGTTTTATGGGTTCTTAGTCAGACCAGACCATAGAGACTATTTGAGGTTCTTGTGGCACAAGGGAAATGACTTGTCAAAAGAGGTGCAGGAGTACTGCATGCGGGTGCACGTTTTTGGAAACAGCCCGTCGCCAGCGGTAGCTATCTATTGCCTACACAGGGCTATCCAGAAAGGCGAGCCAAAGTTTTGAGCAGACACAAGACACTTTGTTGAGAGACACTTTTATGTAGATGACGGGTTGATTTCGCTCCCCACTGAATCTGCAGCCATAGACTTGCTCAAGCGCACATGCGCATCCTTGGCCGAGTCCAATCTCAAGCTCCACAAAATCACCTCGAATAGTGTCTCAGTCATGCAAGCCTTCAAGCCAGAAGACCTGGCCACCGGTATTAAAGACTTGAGTCTCGGCGATGACACTCTATCAGCTCAGAGAAGTCTAGGCCTGTGCTGGGACATAAATACTGACTCTTTTATGTTCAAGGTTGCTGTTGATGACAAACCCTACACCTGCCGTGGGGTTCTGTTAACAATTAACAGTATCTTCGACCCCTTGGGACTAGCGTCACCAGTGACAATCAGAGGCAGACTCTTGTTACGTGAACTGTCGAATGGTGTCCAAGGTTGGCATGCTCCTCTCCCTCAGGACAAAATGGACGCATGGGAAACATGGAAAATGTCCCTCCAAGATCTTAGCAGCCTCAAGGTGCCACGCTGCTATGTACCAGCTTCCCTCTCTAAGTCCACTTACACCGAACTGTGTATTTTTTCCGATGCTTCAAGCTGGGCTATTGCGGCAGTAGCATACTTGAAGACAGTCAACGCAGAAGGACAATGCGAAGTCGGACTTGTGCTTGGGAAAGCAAAACTTTCACCACAACCAGAGCCCACAATACCTCGCCTTGAACTTTGTGGAGCAGTTCTAGCGGTTGAGATGGCGGAGCTCATTCTGGACGAACTTGATCACAAACCAAATGTTGTCAAATTCTACTGTGATAGCAAGGTGGTTCTTGGGTACATTTGCAATGATTCAAAGCACTTCTATGTTTATGTGCATAATCGCGTTCATCGTATACGTCAGTCCACATCCCCTGAACAGTGGCACTATGTCACATCAGAGCAAAACCCAGCTGATCTAGCCACCAGGTCAATACCTGCATCACAGCTCATGAACACTATGCGGTTTAAGGGACCAGACTTCCTTTACAGACCACCTGAATCCGAGACACCCGAATCCTTTGAGTTAATCGAGCCTGAAGTAGACTCTGAAATCAGAAAAGTCGCTACCTTTTTTACTCACATTCAGAAGAACGGGCCCTCACCAGAATGCTTCCAGCGCTTTTCAAGTTGGAACTCATTAGTACATGCCATTGCATTCCTAATTCACCAAGCTCGTTCTCACTCATCAAGCAACTTATCAGATCATTCATGCAGGGGCTGGCATCGATGTAGCAAGCCATGCACTCCAGAGGAGCTGGATGCTGCCAGTAACCTCATCCTCCAGTCTGTTCAAAAAGACGCCTTTCCCGATGAGTATGCTGCTCTCCACGCCAACCAAACCGTCCGGAGTTCAAGTCCCATCGTGGCTCTTGATCCCTATATGAATGAAAGCCTCATCAAGGTTGGAGGTCGCCTCAAACATGCTTCATTGAACACAGCATCTGAGAATCCAACCATTCTCCCAAACAAGCATCACGCAACTCAACTGCTTGTCCGTCACTATCATGCCAAAGTTGTGCATCAAGGAAGGCAGTTCACGGAAAGCACAATTAGGCAAGCTGGACTGTGAATTGTAGGTTGCAAAAGACTGGTCTCGTCCATTATCCACCATTGTGTAACGTGCAGGAAACTCAGGGGAAAATTAGAGACTCAGAAAATGGAAGATCTCCCACCTGAGAGACTCAAAACATGCCCTCCATTTTCATACGTTGGGTTGGATGTATTCGGTCCATGGTCAGTAGTCACTCGACACACACGAGGTGGAGCTGCACAAGGAAAAAGGTGGGCAATACTCTTCATGTGTATGACCACAAGAGGCGTGCATATTGAAGTCATTGAATCTATGGACGCTTGCAGCTGTATAAATGCAATACGCAGATTCTTTGCAATACGAGGCCCAGCAAAGCAAATGCGATCTGACAGAGGCACTAACTTCATTGCAGCGAGTGTGGAGTTAGGCATGGCACAACCAAACAAGAACCCTCCCAACATTGTCAACTACCTTCATGCCAACGGTTGCACATGGGAGTTCAATCCCCCACATGCCTCTCACATGGGAGGCGTCTGGGAAAGACTGATTGTGGTCACTCGCAGAATACTGGACTCCATGCTTTTGCAAAACAAACACACTCGTTTGACGCATGAGGTGCTTTGTACTTTAATGGCTGAGGTAACGTCTATAATCAACGCAAGGCCCTTAGTTCCCATCTCAACAGACCCTTCCTCACCATTCCTACTTTGTCCTGCAATGATCTTGACCCAAAAGCAGCATGTCCCCCCTCCATCAGGAGACTTTTGTGGAGAAGACCTGCTCAAAAACCAGTGGAAACAAGTGCAAGCACTTGCCAACGAATTTTGGAGCCGCCGGAGAAACGAATATCTCAACACCCTCCAATCAAGGTGCAAGTGGCATACAACACACCGCAACCTACAGACAGGTGACATAGTGCTGTTGAAACAGGACCAAGCACCCAGAAATGAATGGACAATGGCCATCATCACATCCACCTTTCCAAGCAGCGACGGGAAGGTCAGAAAGGTCGAAGTGAGGACATCATCCCAGGGTGTTTCAAAGACTTACTTACGTCCTATCTCAGATGTTGTTATGCTCTTAGAGAATGAAGTTGTAGTTAAAAAGAAGTAGTGGCATTAGTAATGCCAGGCGGGGACTGTTCTGCCCTCAGTAGAGTGAGTTTTATAAAGTTAAAAATAGTTCATAAGTTTATAATAAATATCATAGTTCATTTGTAGTAAGTCATTGTGTTAAAAATAATTTCTGTATAGTTAGTGACAATTCGCCTGTACTTTATGTTGAAAGCGCAGCCAGTAGCCGCTGTGATTTATGGGTTGAAGAAGTGGACATTGGTGAGAGAGAGAAGGAAAAAAAGGCAGAAAGCATAACCTGCCCGCGAATGTATGAAACGTTCCTCCTGTGTGTTAAACCCCTTTTTCTACACCTTCGAAAGCAATGGCTTTTCACTCGGGCTTTTCATTGAGCTTCAAGCCACAGTTATAAACAACTGTAAGCTGTCTGGAAGACCTGAATAAAGGAGCAGGATGCTCGGTTTCCTGGCTCGTGAAAAACGAGTTTGGCTTGCTGTTGATCTGCGTTGACATACACCGTGTATATAACACGTAGGGATAACCGTACAAGAAATCTCACAAATTTACAAGAAAAACTTCAAATTTATAAGAAAAAGTTGTAAATTACTGAGAAAAAGATACTTACTGATGATAAAGCCACAAGTTTTCAAGAGAAAACTCTGAGAGAGGAAAAAAATATATATTCATATTTTTTTGCTTCCTCCCCATAAACTTCTGACTCATAAATTTGAAAAATCATCTTGGAATAACTTAACCATTTAACCACAAAAATAACTTAACCACAAGAGAGTGGAGATTATTTAGGACTGAAAAAATGGCCAGATCTCTGAATGATCTCTCAGTGATCTTCCAGTGATCTCCATGGTCTCAAATTTTTGAGCCACCCCAAAACGATCTGTCAGTGACCACCAGAGGGAAGTGATCTGTCACGTTCATCTGTTCAATTATGCACAAGTATAAACACCATGGGAACATCCAGCCATCATACCGCTCAGGAAGGAGACAGGTTCTGTGTGTCAAATACGTGCGCCGCAGCGCACAAGTGAAAAGGATTAAGCCCAATCGCTGGTGAAGTGAACGCGTTTATTAACAGAAAGACATACATACACAAAATGTCCAAGCAGTTCAAACATGAATTATGAGGGAGAGGATCAGCTACACTCTGCAGGCAGGCCTCACGCGCTCTAGACAGAACTGAAGTGGACAAGGAGGGCAAAAATTGAAAAGGAAGACTTACTAGTTGGGTCGGAGCTCAGCGGGCTCGGGGAAACAACACCACACAAAGTCCATGAAAATGAGGAACCATCAGAGGAACTAGATCATCAATGTTGACAATGCCACCACACCGCCTGCTACACACCGTCACCCATAAATACTCTGAATCCTGATGAGTGAAGAGTGGAGGCAGATGTGGTAGCAGCTGAAACATGGAGTGAACGATTACTGGATGAGTGTGTGCCAGGGTGACTGTGTGTGTGTGTGTGCATGAATGCATGTATGTGTGTCAAGGCAAATATGTGTGTGTGCATGCATGAGTGCATGTACAGTGGGGTAAAAAAGTATTTAGTCAGCCACCAATTGTGCAAGTTCTCCCACTTAAAAGATGAGAGAGGTCTCCAATTTTCATCATAGGTATACCTCAACTATGAGAGACAAAATAAGAAAAAAAACCCCCCCAGAAAATCACATTGAAGGATTTTTAATGAATTAATTGCTAAATTCCTCGGTAAAATAAGTATTTGGTCAATAACAAAAGTTCATCTCAATACTTTGTTATATACCCTTTGTTGGCAATGACAGAGGTCAAACGTTTTCTGTAAGTTTTCACAAGGTTTTCACACACTGTTGCTGGTATTTTGGCCCATTCCTCCATGCAGATCTCCTCTAGAGATCTGTGTGGAGTTTGTATGCTCTCCCCGTGTTGCGTGGGTTTACTCCGGGATTTCTCCGGTTTCCTCCCACATGCCAAAAACATGCATGTTAGGTTAATTGGCTGTTTTAAATTGTCCCTAGATATCTGTTTCCTATAGGCCCTTAGAATAGAGGGTTAGTATTAATGAAAGCGCTTTGAGTGGTCTTTGTGACTAGAAAAGCGCTATATAAGTGCAGGTTAGTTAGTTAGTTAGTAGTTAGAGCAGTGATGTTTTGGGGTTGCCGCTGGGCAATACAGACTTTCAACTCCCTCCAAAGATTTTCTATGGGGTTGAGATCTGGAGACTGGCTAGGCCACTCCAGGACCTTGAAATGCTTCTTACGAAGCCACTCCTTCGTTGCCCGGGCGGTGTGTTTGGGATCATTGTCATGCTGAAAGACCCAGCCACGTTTCATCTTCAATGCCCTTGCTGGTGGAAGGAGGTTTTCACTCAAAATCTCACGATACATGGCCCCATTCATTCTTTCGTTTACAAGGATCAGTCATCCTTGTTCCTTTGCAGAAAAACAGCCCCAAAGTATGATGTTTCCACCCCCATGCTTCACAGTAGGTATGGTGTTCTTTCTCCTCCAAACACGACAAGTTGAGTTTTTACAATAAAGTTCTATTTTGGTTTCATCTGACCATATGACATTCTCCCAATCCTCTTCTGGATCATCCAAATGCTCTCTAGCAAACTTCAGACGGGCCTGGACATGTACTGGCTTAAGCAGGGGGGCACGTCTGGCACTGCAGGATTTGAGTCCCTGGCGGCGTAGTGTGTTTCTGATGTAGCCTTTGTTACTTTGGTCCCAGCTCTCTGGAGGTCATTCACTAGGTCCCCCCCATGTGGTTCTGGGATTTTAGCTCACCGTTCTCATGATCATTTTGACCCCACGGGGTGAGATCTTGCGTGGAGCCCCAGATGGAGGGAGATTATCAGTGGTCTTGTATGTCTTCCATTTTCTAATAATTGCTCCCACAGTTGATTTCTTCACACCAAGCTGCTTACCTATTGCAGATTCAGTCTTCCCAGCCTGGTGCAGGTCTACAATTTTGTTTCTGGTGTCCTTTGACAGCTCTTTGGTCTTGGCCATAGTGGAGTTTGGAGTCTGACTATCTGAGGTTGTGGACAGGTGTCTTTTATACTGATAATGAGTTCAAACAGGTGCCATTAATACAGGTAACGAGTGGAGGACAGAGGACCCTCTTAAAGAAGAAGTTACAGGTCTGTGAGAGCCAGAAATCTTGCTTGTTTGTAGGTGACCAAATACTTATTTTACCGAGGAATTTACCAATTAATTCATTAAAAATCCTTCAATGTGATTTTCTGGATTTTTTTTTTCTCATTTTGTCTTTCATAGTTGAGGTATACCTATGATGAAAATTGGAGACCTCTCTCATCTTTTAAGTGGGAGAACTTGCACAATTGGTGGCTGACTAAATACTTTTTTGCCCCACTGTATGTGTGTAAATGAGAAAAAACAGGGGGAGGAATAATTCAATTCAATTCAACTTTATTTATATAGCGCCATTTCACAACAACAGTCATCTCATAGCACTATCAACTGTAGGGAGGACCCCCACAGTTGCAGAAAGACCCCAGCAATCAGGCGATCCCCTGTGAGCAAGCACTTGGCGACGGTGGAGAGGAAAAACTCCCTTTTAACAGGAAGAAACCTCCAGCAGAACCAGGCTCAGGGAGGGGCAGTCATCTGCTGCGACTGGCTGGGGGGTGAGGGGACAGAGAAGAAGAAAAGAACAGACATGTAGAGAGCAAACAGCACGATGGGGACTCAATCTATGGGAGAGAACAAACAAATGTTAATGACCAGCAAAAAAAAAATATTTCATAGAGAGTGAGGAAAGGAGTGAGGCCCAGTGCATTACTGGAGGTCCCCCGGCTGACTAAACCTATTAGCAGCATAACTAAGGGAGGGTTCAGAAACACATGATCCCTCCCTAATTGTAGGCTATATCAAAAAGGTAGGTTTTAGCCCTATTCTTAAAAACAGAGATCGAGTCTGACTCCCGAATCCAGATTGGCAGCTGATTCCACAGGAGAGGAGCTTGATAACTGAAGGCTCTGCCTCCCATTGTACTTTTGGAGATTCTAGGTATTACAAGTAAACCTGCATTTTGGGAGCGTAGTGCTCTGTTAGGATGATACGGTAGTATCAGATCTTTTAAATAAAAAGGAGCCTGATTGTTTAGAGCTTTGTAAGTAAGAAGAAGGATTTTAAACTTAATTCTAAACTCTATGGGAAGCCAATGAAGGGAGGCCAGAACCGGAGAGATATGATCTCTCTTTCTAGTACCTGTTAAAACTCTTGCTGCAGCATTTTGGATCAGCTGAAGACTTTTTAAAGATGTTTTAGGACAGCCTGATAATAAAGAATTACAATAATCTAATCTCGAGCTAACAAAAGCGTGGATCAGCTTCTCAGCATCACTCTGAGACAAGATGCTCCTAATCTTGGCAATATTACGCAAATGATAGAAGGCAGTCTTAGAAACAAATTTAATATGTGAATTGAAGGACAAATCCTGATCAAAAATAACTCCAAGGTTCCTCACAGAGCTATTAAGAGAAAGAGTAACTGCATCCAAACTGAAAGTTTGATTTGGAAAGGAATTTCGAAGGTTTTTTGGACCAACAAGAATGACTTCAGTCTTATCTGAATTTAATAGCAGGAAATTACAAGTCATCCAAACTTTGATTTCCTTAAGACAGGCTTCTAACTTGGCTAATTGATTAGTATCATCTGGCTTCATTGACAGGTATAATTGTGTGTCATCTGCATAACAGTGAAAATGTATACAGTGCTTTCTAATAATGTTGCCTAACGGAAGCATATATAAACTAAAAAGAGTAGGGCCTAGCACAGATCCCTGTGGAACTCCATGACTAAGCTTTGAGCTGAGAGAAAACTCATCATTTACATGAACAAACTGGAACCTGTCAGATAAATAAGATCTAAACCACTGCAACGAAGTTCCATTAAGTCCAACATAGTGTTCTAATCTATCAAGTAGAATATTATGATCAATAGTATCAAAAGCTGCACTAAGATCTAAAAGGACAAGTACAGAAACTAGTCCATTATCAGATGCAATGAGGAGGTCGTTAGTGACCTTCGCTAAGGCTGTTTCAGTGCTATGATGGATTCTAAACCCAGATTGAAACTCCTCAAATAAACCATTTCCCTGCAGGTGGTCAAATAATTGCGTAGCAACAACTCTTTCTAAGATTTTTGAAATGAAAGGGAGATTAGAGATTGGTCTATAGTTAGCTAAAGCTCCTGGATCTAGCGTTGGCTTTTTGAGTAAGGGTTTAATTACAGCCGTTTTAAAAGCCTGCGGTACATGGCCTAAAGTTAATGAAGAATTGATTATATGAAGAATAAAGCTACCAATAAGTGGGAAGACTTCTTTAAATAACCTGGTAGGAATAGGGTCTAAAAGACAAGTTGAAGGTTTGGATGAGGAAACTATTTTGTCTAACTCACAAAGGTCGATTGGAGTAAACTCATCAAGACAGACATCAATAGAAGGAGTTGTAGTAGTTACAGTATTTAAGTTAACTGTGGGAAGAATCTGATTGATTTTATCTCTGATGGATGAAATTTTATTATTGAAAAAGTTCATAAAGTCCTGACTAGTAAGCTCTAAGGGGATGCTAGGATTGACAGAGTCCTGACTCTTTGTCAACCTGGCTACAGTACTGAAAAGAAACCTGGGATTATTCTTGTTCTCTTCTATTAATGCAGAGTAATAACTCGTTCTAGCTTTTCTAAGAGATTTTTTATAAATTAAAAGATGATTTCTCCAAGCTAAATAGATTTCATCTAAATTAGTAGAGCGCCATTTTCTTTCTAATTGACGAGTCTTCTGTTTTAAGCTACGAGTTTCTGTGTTGAACCAAGGAGTTAAAAATCTCTGATTAGACTTTTTCTTTTTTAAGGGGGCCACCAAGTCTAGAGCCTGATGCAGAGAAGCCGAAACACTATCCACCATGTTATCAGTTACAGAAGGAGCAAGCTGTCTATAGCTTATTTCCGTTGTGTTGACACATGGCATAGAGGAAACAATCTGCATAAATTTGGAAACAGCATCATCTGAGAGGCATCTACTGTGATAATATTTTTCTTTTGGAGCCAAATAGTCAGAAATAGTAAAATCAAAGGTTAACAGACAATGGTCTGACAGTACAGGGTTATGAGGAGACACTACAAGATTTTCTATTTCTATGCCATATGTCAGAACAAGGTCCAATGTATGGTGGAGGTAATGAGTAGAATTTCCTACTTTCTGAGAAAACCCAATCGAGTCTAATATTGAATTAAAAGCCACATTAAGGCAGTCACTATCTACATCCACATGTATATTAAAGTCCCCTACTATAATTATTCTATCAGATTTCAGCACTAAATCAGCTAAGAAATCAGGAAATTCGGATAAAAATTCTGAATAGGTTGATGGGGGACGATAAACTATGGCAAATAAAATTGGGTTTAACCTGGAATTGCTAAAGTGCCCAACACTGAGGACCAGGCCCTCAAAGGAATTATAACATGTTTTTTGCTTTACATTAACTAGTAATTTGGAATGGTAAATTGATGCTACTCCTCCTCCACGACCAGAACTTCTGGGATTTTGACAATTTAAATAACCAGAGGGAGTTGATTCATTTAAACCAACATAATCCTCTTGCCCTAACCAAGTCTCTGTAAGGGAAATTAAATCAATCTGATGATCAATTAACAGATCATGGACTAACAGAGACTTGGGAGTTAGAGACCTAATATTTAATAAACCACATTTAATTTTTAAATTATGAGGAGGAACAGAGGCCAAATCATTCAATTTAGAGGCTTTATGTTTAATTTGAGTTTTACCAATATTTTGCTTTATCACTTTGGGATGCTTATACATTATATTTTTATTTACTTTGGAGGGAGCAGACAACGATTCTCTGATGGGGAAGACAGGGGCTAAGCTGAGGGGTGGCGGATGAAGAGGAGCTGCAGAGAGGCGTGTAAGACTACGACTCTGCTTCCTGGTCCCAACTCTGAGTAGTCACGGTTTTGGAAATTTGGATAAAAAAGATGCCAGATTGTTAGATAAATGAGAAGCACCATCCAAAGTGGGATGAATGCTGTCTCGTCTCATAAGACCAGGTTTTCCCCAAAAAGAGCTCCAATTGTCAATGTAGCCCACGTCATTTTTAGGACACCAC
Source organism: Pholidichthys leucotaenia (assembly GCA_020510985.1). Lineage (NCBI taxonomy): Eukaryota > Metazoa > Chordata > Actinopteri > Cichliformes > Pholidichthyidae > Pholidichthys > Pholidichthys leucotaenia. The sequence continues at coordinate 225,505,174 of CM035842.1, read as the reverse complement.
ACAGACAGCCAGCAGTTCAAGGATGACGAGCGACTAAACATGTCATCACTGGTCAGATTGGGGAGGGGCCCAGAGAATACTACAGTGGCAGACATCGTTTTTGCAAAGTCACACACCGATTCTATATTAAGTTTCGTGACTTCCGACTGCCGGAGACGGATGTCATTAATGCCGGCGTGAATAACAATTGTGGAATATTTACAGTTACTTTTAGCCAGCATTTTCAAATTTCACTCGATGTCGCCTGCTCTGGCCCCAGGAATGCATGTGACTATGGCCGATGGAGTCTCTAGGTTCACGTTTCTGACTACAGAGTCGCCAATGATCAGAGTTTTTTCCTCAGCGGGTGTGTCGCTGAGCGGGGAAAAACGATTAGAAACGTGAACAGGTTGGTGGTGAACCGGGGCTTTGCGACTAGGCTTCCTTCTCACCGTCACCCACCCAGTCTCCTCGCTGCAGAGGAGAGCCGGGGAACCGGTGACAGGGGGACCTAAGCTAGCTAGCTCCGCTGCAGCTAAGGGGCGTCCGTCGAGATTAACTGGCGCAGACGGTGTTTCAATGCAGCGGAGCCGGGATTCCAAATCAGACAACCTCGCCTCGAGCGCCTCAAAAAGACAACATTTATTACATTTACCGTTATCACTAAAAGAGGCAGAGGTGTAGCTAAACATCTGACAGAGAGAGCACACCAGAGGAGAGGAAAGAGAGGTAGTAGCCATAGCTAGTGACTCGAGAGCTGGAGAGCAAACCACACAGGCAGACAGCAAAACAGGAAGTGACGATACGTTACCACAAGGAAGTGACGATCCTCCAATAGTGGAGGAATAAATGATAATAACAATGATGATAGGCACAGGTGGATGCCAGGAGAGGGAGAGGCTGGCTGCAGACTGGTAGAGAGCCCAGGACAGGGGCTCCAAAGATCTGCCAGCTAGAAACAATACCAAACAATGAGAACTGCAGCCACAAGTCAAAGAACGGGGCTGACCATCATCCCCGTTCATGACACCGTGTCCCAGAGATGAATGTGTTTTGGTGTGAAATGTGTGTGTCAACCACAGAACAAAAGCAAAAGACCTTGTGAAGATGCTGGCTGAAGCTGCTTAAAAAAGTCATTATCCACAGGAAAACGAGTCCTGTGCTGACATGGGCTGAAAAGTCATTCAGAGAGGAAGAAGCCATTACTCCAAAAGCAACATTAAAAAGCCAGATGACAGTTTGTAAATGCATACAGGGACAAAGACCTTAATTTTTGGAGACATGCCCTGTGGTCTGATGAAACTGAAGTTGAACTGTTGGGCCATAATGACCATTGTTACATTTGGAGGAAAAAGGGGGGAGCTTGCAAGCCTCAGAACATCCCAACTGTGAAGTACGGGGGTCAAAGCATCATGTTGTGGGGGTGTTTTGGTGCTCTTCACAGAATAGGTGTCATCATGAGGAATGAACATTATGTGGAAATATTGAAGCAACATCTCAAGACGTCAGTCATGAAATTAAAACTTGGACACAAATGGGTCTTCCAGGTGGACAATGACCCCAAACATACCACCAGATTAATTACAAAGTGGCTTAAGGACAACAAAGTCAATGTTGTGGAGTGTCCATCCCAAAGCCCTGATCTCAATCCTATTCACCTTATTCCTGAGGGCGCTGCTGTAGGAACAATTATGGGCCGAACTTCCGGTTTTGGTTGAAGTAGTGTTAAGCAAGAGTAGAGTAGTGGGGCATTTAAAATAGCATTTTTAAAAGTTTTTCAAATTCATTTTAATGTATAGTCCACATACGTGTTTTGCACTCAAGTGGCAGCTAATTTCAGCATTTGTAGTTTTTGTATTTTTGAATGTTTTGGCGTAGTTCTGGCACTTGTTGCTGGTGGTCGTGGTTCTGCCCTAGACTGTATAAATGGAGGCTTCTCACCAGTGATGAGTAGATCATGCACTGAAAACTAAAAAGGACTGTTGGTGTGATCGGTGGTACAGACGCAAGAGCAGCAGGTATGTTTTCACTTGTATAAATGTCATAAATCTGATATTTATGTGTCATACAGCGGTGGACAAAATTGTTGGTACCCCTCTGTTAATGAAAGAAAAACCCACAATGGTCAGAAATAACTTGAATCTGAAAAAAGTGGTAATAAATAGATAGATAGATAGATAGATAGATAGATAGATGTACTTTATTGATCCCAAACTGGGAAATTACAGTGTAACAGCAGCATGACAGTTGACAACCAAACAACAGAAACACACACATGACAGACAAAGAGATTACCCATGGAAAGTAAAAACTAACATGACTATAAAACCAATATACATCATAGCTTAATATATGATGACCCGTATAAACACATGAATCATCCCATTGCACAAAGAAGGACTATCAGGAGCAGAGCGAAATGTGAGGTACCAGTTAGTCTGTAAGATGCAGTGTGGCAGCATAGCTATGCCAGAATACAACATCATAGTGAGTTATTGTACAGTGAAATTGCATGTGGCAGGAAAGATTTCCTGTACCTGGCTGTTCGACAGCGAAGCTGTAGTAGTCTACTGGAGAAAGTGCTTCGCTGTCTATCTAGTGTGTGGTGGAGGGGGTGATCAGGATTGTCCATGATGGATCGCAGTTTATTTAGTGTTCTCCTCTCCACCACTGTCTCAAAGGTCTCCGGTCTGAGACCAATTACACAGCCAGCCCTCTTGATAATCTTGTCAAGTCTGTTGGTATCTCTGGCCCTGATACTGCTACCCCAACAGACAGCAGCAAAGAAGATGGCGCTGGTGACAACGGTCTGGTAAAAAAAGCTCCAGCATCCTGTTATACATGTTGAAGGATCTTAGCTTTCTCAGGAAGTAGAGTCTGCTCATCCCCTTCTTGTGCGCAGCATCGGTGTTGGATCTCCAGTCCAACCCGCTGCTGATCCTGACACCCAGATATTTGTAGTTCTCAACCACTCCCACATCCTCCCCCCTAATCTGCAGTGGCTGAGAAGGAGCCTTCCTCTTCCTGAAGTCAATCACCATCTCTCTGGTCTTGCTGACATTCAACCTCAGGTGATTCTGCTCCGTCCACTCCACAAATCTGTCTACCAGTGCCCTGTACTCCCCCTCCTCTCCTCCTCTTCTTATACACCCCACAACAGCTGAGTCATCAGAGAATTTGTGCAGGTGGCACGACTCAGTGTTGTACTGAAAGTCAGTGGTGTATAAGGTAAAAAGAAAAGGAGAGAGCACAGTCCCCTGTGGAGCTCCCGTATCACTAGCCACCACTCCAGACAAGACACTGCCCAGCTGGACAAACTGTGGCCTGCCTGTCAGGTAGTCAGTAATCCAGGAGATCACAGAGCTGTCAACCTCCATCACCCGCAGCTTCTCGCCCAGCAGCAGTGGCTAGATGGTGTTAAAGGCACTGGAGAAATCAAAAAAAGTGATTCTCACAGTGTCTCCTCCACCATCCAGGTGCAGATGGGGTTGTTGCAGCAGGTAGATGACAGCATCTTCAACTCCTAAATAGGGCTGATATGCAAACTGCAGAGGGTCCAGCCACATCTTCACCTGCGGCCTCAGGTGGGCTAAGACCAGTCTCTCCAGGACCTTCATCACATGAGATGTGAGGGCAACTGGTCGGTAGTCATTCAGAACCGATGGAGATGACTTCTTGGGGACAGGAACCAGGCAGGATGTCTTCCACAGCACCGGTACTCTCTCCAGACTCAGGCTCAGGTTGTACAGGTGTTTCAGTACCGAAACTAGTTGGTTGGCGCAGGTCCTCAGGGTCCTTGCGGAGATGCCATCAGGGCCCAAAGCCTTCCGCTGATGGAGTCTCTCCAGCTGTTTCTCCACCTGATCTGTAGTCACTGTGAAGTGAGGGAGGGTCCTGGTGCCCCCTGAGGAGGAGGAGGGGGGAGATGGAGAGAGGTTCTGCACAGGAGGGTGGGTGGGGAGGGGTGCATGGGGGTCTGGTTGTGTTGCTCGGGTGACAGACTGTGAGTTGAACCTATTAAAAAACAGATTCAGTTCCTCAGCTCTCTCCTGGCTCCCAGATGGCTGCCTGACTCTCCCCTTGCACCCAGTTATTTTGTTTCATTCCCTCCCACACATCTTTGGCGTTGTTTTGCCTGAGTTTATCTTCCAGCTTCCTCCTATAATTGTCCTTGCACCTCCTCAGCATCTCTCTCAGCTCATGCTGCACTCTCCTCAGCTTCTCCTTGTCTCCAGCCCTAAAAGCTCTCTTCTTTTTGTTCAGAAGTGCTTTCAGGTCACTGGTGACCCATGGTCTGTTGTTGGAGAAGCAGTGTACAGTCTGAGCTGGCATGGTCATGTCTTCACAGAATCTAATGTATTCTGTGATGCAGTCGGTCATATAGTCTATGTCCACCCCATGTGGTTCACAGAGTACGCTCCAGTCCGTCGTCTCGAAGCAGTCCTGTAGTGCATCAGCAGCCTCCTGTGTCCACCTCCTCACAGTCTGTATATAAGCAGGCTGCCTTTGCACAAGGGGAACGTACTTGTGTGTTAACATGACCATGCAGTGATCTGATTTGCCAATGGTGGGTAGAGCTGTGGCACTATATGCATCTCTGACATTGGCATACAGTAAATAAAAATTCTATGAAAATTAACCAGTGAAAATCAGACAATGCTTTTGAATTGTGGTTCAACAAAATTACTTTAAAAAACAAACTCATGAAACAGGCCTGGACAAAAATGATGGTACCCCTAGAAAGGATTGAAAATAATGTGACCATAGGGACATGTTCAACCAAGATGTGTCCTCTAATTAACATCACAGGTGTCTACAAACTTGTAATCAGTCAGTCAGCCTATTTAAAGGGTGACAAGTAGTCACTGTGCTGTTTGGTGACATGGTGTGTGCCACACTAAACATGGACCAGAGGAAGCAAAGGAGAGAGTTTTCTCAGGAGATTAGAAGATACGCTATACGCTATTGGAGCTGGAATTACCGCGGCTGCTGGCACCAGACTTGCCCTCCAATGGATCCTCGTTAAAGGATTTAAAGTGTACTCATTTAATGGCATGTTAAAGGTAAAGGCTATAAGACCATCTCCAAGCAGCTTGATGTTCCTGTGACTACAGTTGCACATATTATTCAGAAATTTAAGATCCACGGGACTGTAGCCAACCTCCCTGGATGTGGCCGCAGGAGGAGACAGATAATATGAATTATGTGGGTGACACATATGTTGGGCTCACATTTTCCACAGAGGTATGACTGCATGTGTATTGGAGGCTTCACGTCTGGAAGGACAAAAGACTCGAATCTGCAGAAGATAACGAGGAGGTGTGAGATTTGGCTTTTTGTCCCAGAGAAGATGCCCCAGAGAGATTTCCAGTTCATCAATGAATGAGAGACAATGGTGAAGGTTCAAAGGGATGCTTTGTGACTGTATGTTTACTGAAGCACCATGTGACTTGAGTTCTGATGCTGGAAACATATAAAAGGGTGTTGTGATATGGTTCTTTCTCTTCTTCCTGCTTTGAGAACGCTAGAGTATGTGTTCTGTCAATAAAGCTGAACCTGAGAAATAAAACTCAGCCTCATCATTGGAACGCATCCTCTACAATAGTAACAAAAGAGCCCAGAACAACCTCTAAACACATTCATGGTGAATTCCAAGGTCAAGGTAGATCAGTGTCAGATCGCACCATCCGTCGTTGTTTGAGCCAAAGTGGACTTCATGGGAGACGACCAAGGAGGACACCACTGTTGAAAACAAATCATAAAAAAGCCAGACTGGAATTCTGCCAAACTGCATGTTGACAAGCCACAAAGCTTCTGGGAGAATGTCCTATGTATGGACAGATGAGACAAAACTGGAACTTTTTGGCAAGGCACATCAACTCTATGTTCACAGACGCAAAAATGAAGCATACCAAGAAAAGAACACTGTCCCTGCTGTGAAACATGGAGGAGGTTCTGTTATGTTCTGGGGCTGCTTTGCTGCATCTGGCACAGGGTGTCTTGAATCTGTGCAAGGTACAATGAAATCTCAAGACTATCAAGGTATTCTAGAGAGAAATGTGCTGCCCAGTGTCAGACAGCTTGGTCTCAGTCGCAGGTCATGGGTCTTGCAACAGGATAATGACCCAAAACACACAGCTAAAAACACCCAAGAATGGTTAAGAGCCAAACATTGGACTATTCTAAAGTGGCCTTCTATGAGCCCTGATCTAAATCCTATTGAACATCGATGGAAGGAGCTGAAACATACCGTCTGGAGAAGGCACCCTTCAAACCTGAGACAATTGGAGCAGTTTGCTCATGAGGAGTGGGCCAAAATACCTGCTGAGAGGTGTAGAAGTCTCATTGACAGTTACAGAAATTGTTTGATTGCAGTGATTGGCTCAAAAGGTTGTGCAACAAAATATTAAGTTAAGGGTACCATCATTTTTGTCCAGGCCTGTTTCATGAGTTTGTTTTTTAAAATAATTCTGTTGAACCACAACTCAAAAGCATTGTCTGATTTTCACTGGTTAATTTTCATAGAATTTTTATTTATTACCACTTTTATCAAATTCAAGTTATTTCTGTGACCATTGTGGGTTTTTCTTTCATTAACAGAGGGGTACCAACAATTTTGTCCACGTGTGTATATGTCACCAGACGCAAGGCTGCATGAAGTAAAATAATAAATAAAAAATAGTAACAGTTTGCTTCCTAAGGTTTAATGATTTAAGAAAGATAAACATTTTTTATTTTATTTTTTTTTTGCATTCGTTGCACTGCCTTGGAACAATATGGACTTGATATTAGCAGCTTCAGCATGCATTAATTTTTAAATTATCACAAAATATGGATCAATAAAATTTTTAACAATTGTCAGAAAATGTCTGTACGTGTTTAGTTAAATAACAAGCATTCATAGCATGATGGCAGCATAAACATTTTAATTTTGGGGTAAAATGAACAGCTGCAGCTGTCTGTTTTACTCCAACATTAAAACAGCCAAGAACGGTGTTGTGGTTCTTTGTGGCTCTGACTAGATTCTACGTCTGCTCTGAGGTAAATTTGATTATGTCCAACATCTTTAAACAAAATGCAACCGACTTTATTGTGGTGAAGATGTTGATGTATGTAAGAGCTTTTATTTGTTTACAGCGTTAGCATCTTAGCAGCGGCGCTAACAAACGGAGCAACAGTCTGCCAGGACACTTTTTAAGGTCATTTTCTCATCCTTCGATAGTCGTGGCAAGTGGTATGATTATATTACTCTTTTTGAGGTGCAAAAGGCCGTGTTCCCACATTTCTGATGCCAAAGTCATTGTTTTTTTATCAAGGAAAAGTGTCCCGTTTCAGTGACAACCACACGTTCTAAACTAGTACCGGAAGTTGCATCCATAATTCACGCATCATGGGGGCTAGGAATAAGGTGGATAAGAAAATTAGTGTTCAGAGCTGAAAAGATGCGTGACAGCAAGACGGCCTACAAACCTGACTCAGTTCTGCCAGTTCTGTCAGGAGGAATGGGCCAGAATTCTGTGCTGTAATGGACTGGTCATTGGTCCGGGCTGGCCACTGTTTGGTCTGGACAGCCAACAGCTAGGAGTGACTCACAGACAGAACAAAGCCTGATCAAGTCCACAAACAGCTTTTCTCCTGTTGTTCTGACTCATTTCCAGGAGCTAAAAGCTAAATTCCTTGTTGTTGTGCGGTGCATGCAATCCTTTCACATTTAACAAAGACTTACTGTGCTCACTCCCACACAAGCACTGATGTCTCACTCCAGCAGTGATGCTTCAGATGTTCCACTTCATCTCTGTTAATGACCATCAGCAGTAGGGATGGGTTCAAAAGATCAATTCTTCAGTTCAGATCGATTCATGTTTGAATGAGCTGATAGTGGTTCACAAACTCTGCAGATTCATCTTTTAGTTAATGCCTGCAAAAACTCCCACGTGACCCAGCATCCACATGGAAACACCACAAACCCCCCAAACCAGCATGGTAGCAGCAAAAACGCTCAACTGAAAGCAAACCCCATTGGGAAAGGGATCTGTCTTGAAGCCGTGGTGAGAGCCCCTCTGTTGTATTGCTGAAAGGGAGAATAAACTCAAATAACTAAGTAAGTAAAACTTTATTTTCAGTGCATCAGGAAAGTCTTCACAGCGCTTCACCTTTTCCATGTTATGTTACAGCCTTATTCCAAGATGGATTAAATACATTTTTTTCTCAAAATACACCCAATATCCCATAATGTCAACATGAAAAAAAAGTTTTTTGAGATTTTTGCAAATTTATCAAAAAAATAAAAAACAAAGAAATCACATGTACATCAGTATTCACAGCCTATACTTTGTTGATGCACCTTTGGCAGCAATTACAGTCTCAAGTCTTTTTGAATATGATGCCACAAGCTTGGCACACCTATCTTTGGGCAGACTGGCCCATTCGTCTTTGCAGCACCTCGCAAGCTCCATGAGGTTAAATGGTAAGCATCTGTGCACAGACATTTACACGTGACGGCATCTACAGAAGACGCCATCGCCACCACTCTCCACAGAGCGCTGAGCCACCTGGAGAACCCAAGGAGCTACGCGAGGATGCTCTTTGTGGACTACAGCTCAGTTTGCAACACCATCATCCCGGACATCCTGATCACCAAACTGCACCTCCTCCAGATCCCCCCCTCCCCCCCACCTGCTTCTGGATAAAAAACTTTCTCACCAACCACCCACAAACAGTCAGACTCGGCCCCCACCACTCCTCCACACTGTCTCTTAGCACTGGCTATCCCCCAGGGCTGCGTGCTAAGCCCTCTACTGTACTCCCTGTACACATTTGACTGTACTCCAGCCCACCCAACCACCGTCATTGTGAAGTACGCAGACAACACCACCTTGGTCGGGCTCATCACTGATGACTATGAGAAGGCATACAGGGCGGAAGTAGAGAATCTGCTGCTGTGGTGAAAAGCAAAGAACCTGAAACTGGATGTCCAAAAAACCAAAGCACTCATAATGGACTTCAGGACACCTCCCCCATGGCGACCGCGTGGAAAATGTCCCCACCTTTAGGTTCCTGGGCACCCACATCTCCTCTGACCTCTTCTGGACTGTCAACACCAAGACCCTGGTGAAGACAGCCTGCAGCTGTTGCACTTCCTCCATGTCCTGAGGAAGAACAACCTGGACCAGAAGCTGCTGCTGACCTTCTACCGCTGCTCAGTGGAGAGCGTGCTCACCTACTGTCTGAGTGTGTGGTACGCCAGCTCCACGGCCGAGAACAGGAAGGCTGTGCAGAGGGTCATCAACTCCACCCAAAAAATTATCAGAGGCCTTCTGCCCTCCCTGGAAGACATCTCCAGATCCTCCGGTCTCAGAAGGATCAAGGCCATCACGGGAAACCCCTCACATCCCGCCCATCACCTGTTTGACCTGCTTCCCTCTGGACCACGGTTCAGATCAACCAGGTCCTACACCTCCAGACTGACGTACAGTTTCTTCCCCTGGGCCATTCAGACTGCTAACAGTCGGAGGCTCCACCCCCCTCCCTCTGAATGCTCACATGCACAGAACTGAGGACCTTTTAATTATAATTATAACTCACCTGTCTTTGCACTCCTCACGTTCATGTATATTGACTCATCTGTGAAATCACTACTGTGTATATTTTCATAATCCTTGGGCCATTTTACTCAATTGTGTGTTCTGCACTCCACACTCTTATGTACATAGTTCCAACTGTGTAGCCACTACTATACCTGTGTATATTTCCATAATCCTGGGCCATGTTTATTTTAGGCAAGGCAAGTTTATTTGTATAGCACATTTTGTGTACAAGACAATTCAAAGTGCTTTACATAAAAACATTAAAGCATTACAGCCAGTTGCAAAAGGAATACATATGAATTTAAAAGCAAACTAAAAAGTAAATTAAAGAATAACAAAAACAAGCTAAAATAGAATATGACAGAAATAAAAATTTACAGTACATTGTAGGAGATTAACAATTGTTCTACTGAAAGGCAACTAGAGTTTTCAACCTGGATTTAAAGCAGGTGAGAGTTTCAGCAGCCCTGATGCTTTGTGGGAGTTTGTTCCATATGTGAGGGGCATAAAAACTAAATGCTGTCTCACCATGTTTGGTTCTAACTCTGGGCACAGATAGTAGGCCTGACCCTGATGATCTGAGGGCTCTGGGTGGTTCATAATGAACTAGCAGATCTGAAATGTATTTTGGCCTGAAACCATTCAGAGCTTTATAAACCAACAACAGTATTTTGAAATCTATTCTTTGACAGACAGGAAGTCAGTGTAAAGATCTGAGATCTGGAGTTATATGAGCTACTTTCTTGTTCTTAGTGAGAACTCGAGCTGCAGCATTCTGAGCCAACTGCAGCTGTCTGATGGACTTTTTAGGGAGACCTGTGAGGACAGTGTTACAGTAGTCCAGTTTACTGAAGATAAATGCATGGACAAGTTTTTCTAGATCCTGCTGAGACATCAGACCTTTAATCCTTACTATGTTCTTTAAGTTATAATAGGCTGACTTGAATGTATGAATGAATCTTTATTTCGGATAGATTAAAAGTAAAGATTAAAAAAAGAAACAGAATAATATAACAAAGGGGGAAAGAAAATCCAACAAGGTCAAATTAGACAATAACTCCTCTGATTATACAGTTCAGCATAAGTTATCTGAAATGGGTGATGGCTGAAGCCGCAGCTTATATTGTCCACCCATATTCCATTCAAGAATTCAAAAGAAAAACAAAACAAGAGCGATTACAATTCAGAGCAAAGCTAAGACAAAATGTGTCAAAAAAAAACTAAGCAGCAACACAACACAGACTGGATATGATACGTCGTCGTCGGCCTCTGTCGGTCTATGATGACCATGGAAGAGAATCCTAAACGTCTACTCTGCTGGAACAGCACCGCCTGTGGCTGAACAGGCCGATGCGCACCGGTGTTCTACTTTCCAGCATTGGGCGTTGGTAGGATTCAAGCCTGGGCAGGAAGATATGGAGGACAAGATGTTACCCATGCAGCATGTCCCCCCTCTCCACGTCACTGGTGAATCCAAAGGAACAGCAGGGCTGCTATAGTTTGGCACCAGCGCCGCCGCAGGAGCTGCCAGAATGATGTTGAGCACAGCAGAGAACTGCCTTAGGGGCTCCGACTCCGGATTTTTCCTCAGGGTTGACTCCCGAAGCCTTTCCTGTGACCGGGTGTGCCGCAAGGCAGCGGAGGTTTGAAATCAGGGTTTACCTTCCCCTAGATGGGCTACCTTCCCAGGTTGACGAGCCACCATCTACCCGAAGCATGGATTCACATGGATATGATAATCCTTATGTGATTTTACATGTCATCTTGTATATATGTTTGGAGTATTTCTTCCTTTAGTTTTTGTTTAAATTGTCCAAGCGTTGTACATGATTTTAATTCAGGTCCAAAATCGTTCCATAATCTGACTCCTTGCACTGAAACACAGTGTTGCTTGGTGGTAGTTCTCACTGAAGGTTTTTGAAATATATATGTTCCTCTGAAATGATATTGTTTCTCCCTTATTTGGAACAGCTTTTGGATATTTGCGGGCAGTGATAGATTCTTCACTTTAAACATTATTACTGCAGTTTTAAAGTCAACCAGATCTTTCAACTTGAGAGCTTTTAATTTAAGAAAAAGTGGGTTTGTTGGTTCCCTGTAAGCTGCTTTGTTTATTATTCTAATAGCTCTCTTCTGAAGCATAAAGACTGGATATATGTTTGTTTTATATGTATTTCCCCATGCTTCAGTACAATATGTCATGTATGGGAGTATTAATGAATGATACAAGGTATATAGTGTGGGTTGACTCAGCAAATATTTCACTCTGTGTAGTATTGCAATTGATTTGGATATTTTACCTTTAATATAATTAATATGTGACTTCCAACACAGTTTATTATCAATTATTACACCAAGAAATTTAGTTTCGGATACCCTTTCAATCTCTACACCATTTACACTGAGTTTAGATACTAAGTTGTTGTGATGGTTGTTAAAAACTATACATTTTGTCTTACTTAAATTGAGCGTTAATTTGTTTGAATCAAACCACAATTTAAGCTTTCCTAATTCACTTCACTACTGTCTTAATGTGGCTGTTAAAGTTCAGGTCTGAGTCCAGAACCACACCCAGGTTTCTGGCTTGGCTGTTGGTTTTTAGCATCATTGATTGAAGATAAGTACTAATTTTGAGTCATTCTTCTTTGGCTCCAAAAACTATTATTTCGGTTCTGTCCTTGTTTATCCATCCATCCATCCATCCATCCATCCATCCATCCATCCATCCTTCTTCTTCCACTTAATCCTTTTCGGGTCGCGGGGGGGCTGGAGCCTATCACAGCATCTTTGGGCAAGAGGCAGGATACACCCTGAACAGATCGCCAGTCCATCGCAGGGCCAACAAAGAGACAGACAACCATTCACTCTCACATCTATACCTAAGGACAATTTCGAATCCCCAGTTGATGCCAATTAACCTAACTTGCATGCTTTTGGCATGTGGGAGGAAACTTAACTGAAGAAAATTCTGGCACATCCACTCTTTAATTTGACCAATGTATTTGATCAGAGTTTTAATTGGACCATAGTCTCCTGGTGAGATGGTTATGTAGATTTGTGTGTCATCTGCATAATTATTGTAATATATTTTGTTGTTTTTTATGATTTGAGCTAGTGGGAGCATATAGATGTTGAAAAGCAAAGGTCCCAAAATGGAACCTTGGGGAACTCCATGTTATTTTTGTTAGCTCAGATTTGTAGTTACCTGTAGAAACAAAATAGTCCCTGTCTTTTAAATAGGACTCAAACCAGCTAAGTGCTGTACCAGAAAGTCACACCCAGTTTTTCAACCAGTCTAGTGAGATGTTATGGCCAACTGTGTCGAATGCAGCACTGAGGTCCAGTAGAACCATGACTGAAATGTTGCCATTATCTGTATTGGAGTGGATGTCATTAAGGACCTGTCTCTGTGCTGTAGTGTGGCCAAAAACCTGACTGAGAGACATCAAAACAGTTATTTAATGTCAGAAATTTGTACAATTGTTGAAAAACAGATTTTTCTGTTTTTTTTTTTTTTTTTTTTTTTTTTTTTTTTTTTTTTTTACCAAGAAAGGGGAGATTTGATATAGGCCTATAGCTGTTCATGAGTGAGGTGTCTAGGTTGCTCTTTTTTAGAAGTTGCTTGATAACAGCTGTTTTAAAGCACTGAGGGAAGACACCTGAATGTAGAGACATATTTATGATCTGTAGTAGATTTGAGGCCATACAATATGAAATATTTAAAAAAAAAACTGTTGGTGGAGTATCAAGGCAGCAGGTAGTGAATTTCAGGTGGCGTATGATGTCATCCAAGATTTTATGATTGATGGGAAAAAATTTTGCCATGATGTTGACGTCTTCTCTACATGGACACAGAGGAAGCACATGTCCAGCACCTGGCATCGGCTGACTGATTGACTGCTTAATTTTCTGAATTTTGTCAGTAAAGAAAAAGGCAAAGTCATTGCAGACACGGTTGGAGAGAAGTTCAGGAGCAACTGACACAGGGGGATTTGTTCGCCAAAGCAAGCAGAGGGAAGAGCAAAGCAGCAGAGCATCCTTCCATCAGCAAGGTCAAAAGAAAATATTTATTTTATTTTTATTTTTATTCATTTTTTTTCAGTCGTGTGTTTAATTGTGTGCTCTGTAACTGTGTTTTATCTAATCCTCCCTTACTTTATTGTGCAGTAGTCTGGTGGAGCACCCACAATTTTGTTGTACTGTACTACTGTCCAATGACAATAAAACCTATTCTGTTCTGTTTTCAGATCTCTCCAGAGATGTTCAATTGGATTCAAGTCTGAGTTCTGGCTGGGCCACTCAAGGACATTCACAGAGTTGTCCTGAAGCCACTCCTTTGATATCTTGGCTGTGTTCTTAGGGTCGTTGTCCTGCTGAAAGATGAACCGTCACCCCAGTCTAAGGTCAAGAGCGCTCTGCAGCAGGTTTTCATCCAGGATGTCTCTGTACATTACTGCATTCATATTTACCTCTATCCTGACTAGTCTCCCAATTCCTGCTGCTAAAAAAACATCCCCACAGCATGATGCTGCCACCACCATGCTTCACTGTAGGGATGGTATTGGCCTGGTGATGAGCGGTGCCTGGTTTCCTCCAAACATGACACCTGGAATTTATGCCAAAGAGTTCGATCTTTGTCTTGTCAGACCAGAGAATTTTGTTTTTCATGGTCTGAGAGTCCTTCAGATGCCTTTTGGCAAACTCCAGGTGGGCCGCCATGTGCCTTTTACAAAGGAGTGGCTTCTGTCTGGCCACTCTACCATACAGGCCTGACTGGTGGATTGCTGCAGAGATGGTTGTCCTTCTGGAAGGTTCTCCTCTCTCCATAGAGGAATGCTGGAGCTCTGACAGAGTGACCATCGTGTTCTTGGTCACCTCCCTGACTAAGGCTCTTCCCCCGCGATCGCTCAGTTAAGATGGCAAGCCAGCTCTAGGAAGAGTCCTAGTGGTTGAGGACGTACCCCTGTGATGTACCAGTATTCAGGATGAGAGTGGAGGATATACAGTCTCCTATCTTGACCTTCTGTGGTCTGTTGCTCAGAAAGTCACATATCCAAGCACACAGTGAACTGCCTAAGCCCAGGTTACTGAGTTTTCCCACCAGTCTATAGCAATAACTGTGTTGAAAGCTGAGCTGAAGTCCACAAATGGTATCCTCACATAGGTGTTATGCTGGTTCAGATGTGTAAGGGCTTTGTGGAGCACCATCATCATTGCATCCTCTATCGACCTGTTTGCCCGATATGCAAACTGGTGTTGATCCAGGTCATCAGGGATGAGAGACTTGATGTGAGCAAGGATGAGTCTCTCAAAGCATTTTTGTCATTAAAGGGGTTAATGCAACTGGGCGGTAATCATTCAGGCAGTTCATTGTGTTCTTCTTTGGTACTGGAACAATAATAGCTGACTTAATGGCAGGTGGGGACAGCAGACTGTAGTAGTGACAGGTTAAAAATGGTGGTAAATGCCTCTGCTAGCTGGTCTGTGCAGGCCTTGAGTACATGTCCAGTGACACCATCTGGGCCAGGTGCTTTCCTCATGTTGACTCTGACCTGGTGTTGCAACAGCTGTATGGGGTCGTCCTCTTCAAGTAGTACTGGGTGGATATCCAAGTCTCTGCTCCGATGGTCAAAACGAGCAAAGAACTGGCTCAGAGTGTCCGGTAAAATACTGTCTGTGGGAATAGTAGCTGTAGGGTTCTCCTTGTACCTAGTTAGTGTCTTTATCCCCTGCCACATGCCTCTGGAGTTGTTGCTGTCAAAGTGGTCCTTTATGCACTGCTTGAATTTGTGCTTGGCCTCTCTGATAACTCTCCTCAGAGTCCTCCGTGCACTTTTGTAGACCTGCGGATCCTGAGATTTAAAAGCAGAATTCTGTGCTCTAAACAGGGTCCTCACCTTACTACTGTGCCATGGTTTCTGACTTGGGAACACTTTAACAGTTTTGGTTTCAGACACACATTCAGCACAGAAGATTACGTAGCTCAACACAGCTGATGTGTGCCCCTCCAGATCTGTTCCTTCTGCAAAGACTCCCCAGTCTGTGACCTCAAAGCAGTCCTGCAGGGTTGAGGTGGCTTCTGTTATGTATGGTAAAATACCTGGGTGAAGGATGAGGCAAGATGAGTGGATGAACTCAGCTTTATTAGATGGTAGAGAAGAGCGGTTACACAGCAGGCACCTGGCAGATGGCACTGGTCAAAGAGGCTGCAATATGGACGCCCTCTGCCTTACATAGGGCGGTGCGGTGATGTGACGGGAAGTGCACGTTACCACACCGCACTTCACAATAATGTGCAATTTCCCAACACAACATTCTCCCCTCCCTTTAGAAAGTCCAAAACCATACACACAATTGAACACCTCCCCCCCCAAAAAATGGGACCCGAATCACGCACTAAAATAACGGAAAACTATGTACCAAAATGGCTGAACACATTCACACAAAATAATCTAAAATAGGGCTGATGGGTGGACTCCCATGCAGTCCACATGGCGGGGTGGATTATTCTTCCACCCACGTCGAAAGAAAAATCCATATATAAACTAAAATTACACACTATGCTCCTAAACTAAACAAAATACATAAAACAATCCCATATCATAACATGCAACACAAGAACTATGAATGCTTTAATATTTACAGCACTGTTCCTTGGGTAGGAGGAGAAGAACCGGCATGGGGGGACCTAGGGCAGCCCCTCAGCAAGTGTTCCCCTGGAAGCAGCAGACCCCCGGGACGATGACTGATCTTCTGGACGATGGAGCCTCGCTTCTTCACCACCAACACTGACTCTTGTCCAGCACATCACCTGGAACCTCTTCCTGGACACGCCGAAGCTAATTGGTGTGCCTCGCTGAGCCATCGGACAACCTGAATTACCGACATTTTTGGGACTATAAGGCGCACCGGATTATAAGGCGCAATATCAATGAACGGTCTATTTGATGGTCTAATTTCACACATAAGGCGCACTGGATTATAAGGCGCATTAAAGCGAGGTAGTCGGAGCCGGGAAAAAATTTTTTTTTGCGTGCATGGAAAGAAAATCCTATCTATAGTCATTATAGACACATATAGCGCGATTGTCTGCGAGTGTGAATGACCTGTTCCACGAGCAGGCGGAACGTTTTTAGTCCGTGGCTGTTCATCGCCATATTGGCCAGGATACTGGCTCAGTACTCGCTCGGTACTCGATACGGCTCTCTCTCTGGAGGCGGCCCTGATAAGTAAACACATGCCGGGACGCTTGAATTCTTCTGTCCCAAAAATATCATTTTTGAATATTTAATTACAGCTAAACGGGAGCAGTTTCGATGCCGAAATTTCACATACAAATCCTAATATACGTGTTCTATACACCATCGGCTTTTGGGTATCGACTAGGATCTGGGAATTTTTTTTTTATTTTTTTTTTGCCTGCATGGAAAGAAAATCCTATCTATAGTCATTATAGACACATATAGCGCAATTGTCTGCGAGTGTGAATGACCTGTTCCACGAGCAAATGTACGTTTTTTTGGTCCGCGGCTCTTTACATCGCCATAGTGGCCAGGATACTCGCTTGGTACTCGATACGGCTCGCTCTCCGGTGGCAGCCCTGAGAAGTAAACAATGCAAACAAATGCCGGGACGCTTGAATTCTTTCGTCCCGAAAATATCATTTTTGAATATTAATTACAGCTAAACAGGAGCAGTTTCGATCCATGATCCATTGGCAGATAGTGGCGTAACTCGCTAGCAATTTAACTTTGAACGACCTGTTGACACCAATATAGCGGTTGGAGTTCTTTGGTTAATCCACCCGGAATGATGGCAAGCTCCGAATTAGTTTGCTTCACTTGGGTTTTGACAGTATCGGTGAGATGGGCGCGCATGGAGTGGCAGATCAATAGGGATGGAGATTTGTGGAAAAAGCCATCCGGCCATTATGTTGAAGCACATATTACTCCACGAGGCTCCTGACTACCGTAATGCTCCGACAATCCTTCAAACGGTTCGGCTTCGTAGCTTACCAAAGTCATACTAAAACATTTTTGACAGATTTTTGAGCGCCATGTAACACATAAAATCGGTTCGAGGTCAGTAAGCACAACCAGAATTAATACATAAGGCGCACCGGATTATAAAGCGCACTGTCGATTTTTGAGAAAATTAAAGGATTTTAAGTGCGCCTTATAGTCCAAAAAATACGGTACACTGCGCCCAGCTTAGCCACTATGAACAAACACCCTCGATGTTTAGCTGGCTGTCGTCTGGCCCATCTTCACTGTTGACCTTCTTCACCCCAAACCCGAGCCAAGTCCAAAACCCTCAGCGGGCCCTGGCTTGGCCTGAAGTGGTGCTGCTGAGCATGCAGTTCCTCCATGCTCGTCGGTCTGGCCCCGACCTCTTCTAAAACTGTCGTAGTGTTCACCATCATAGCTGCAGACCCTCCATCCCCCGGCGACCAAGCTCCACAGGCATCTGGGGCTAGCACATCAGTGTCACTTGCCAGCGCCTTGCTGCCACACTCAGTACCCCCCTCTACCGTATCCCAAGCGCCGGCACTGAGACCCTCCTGCACTGAACCTGAGTGAGTCTGGTCCTGCTTGACTGCCGTGGTGTCCGTTAGCTCTTCACCCCACACAACGTCCTCATCGACCATTGGAACTGTAGGGTTCCATTGGCCACAACCTGACCATTCGTTCCCGGTGTCGTCTTTTATGGTGGAACCCAGTCCGTAAAACAAATCACAGCTCATGATGTTATTGCCTCGTGCTGTCACGTGGAATGTGAAGTCAACCATCTTCGCAGACTTGTATCAGACTGTTAACTCCAAAGTCCCAACAGTGCACAGCCTGCCACCTACATAACCATACAGCGGCGCCGACCCCTCTGCTTCCGTGTTGAGCAGCAGCAGCACCTCCATGCCATCCAATTCCATCCATCCATCCATCTTCTTCTGCTTAATCCTTTTCGGGTCACGGGGGGGGGGGGGCTGGAGCCTATCCCAGCTTCTTTGGGCAAGAGGCAGGGTACACCCTGGACAGATCGCCAGTCCATCGCAGGGCCAACACAGAGAGACAGACAACCATTCACTCTCACATCCATACCTAAGGACAATTTAGAATCCTGAGTCTGATGCCAATTAACCTAACTCATCCAATTCCACTGTGCAAAATGTGTACCCGTTTGTACTGGGGGACACCGTATGGATGGTCGTTGGGGGCGGGCGGAGTGATTTCTTCCGTGGGCTCTCCGGTTCAGATACACGGCACACTCTAGCATAATGGTTCAAGCGTCCACATCTGCTGTAATGTTTTCCCCTAGCCGGGCAGTCCTGAGCCTTATTGTGATGTGTTGCAGACCCACAACCCTTGCACAGGGGTTTTCCCGGGGCAGACCTTTGCCTGGCAGCATTGCCTTCTGTAGCATCGTCATCCAAGCTGCCCTCGCTATCCAAGTCCTCAACATTTGCCGTAGCAAGAGGCTTCGGCGGCTGCTGTGACTGGCGCCAAGTTAGCGCTGAAGGTAGCTTGTCTGCGGCCTCCAGCTGGAGAGCTAGTTCGACAGCGCTGACTAATGTTAAGTCACTGGGTGCAGTGAGTAGCCTAGCCCGCAATGTGGCACTGCATGTGTGCTCCGCAAACTGGTCACTTACCATTTCATCTTCCAATGGCCCAAAGCGACACTCGCTAGGTAGTTGCCTCAAGTCGGCGACAAACTGATGAATAGGCTCACCTACCTGATGTTGCTGCTGAAAACGAATCCTCTGGACAGTCATGCTATCCGGGGTGTGAAGATGGTTTGCTAGCAGCTCCACAACATCTTCGAAAGAGTCTGAAGCGCCAAGTGTGCACAGGACTTGCTGGCACTCAATACCCAGGTTGTGAACAAGCAGCATACGTGCCCTTAACTTGTTGAGCTTACCGAGGTCCAGTGCGGTGATGCACGTCTGGAAAGCCTCAAACCACATAGGCCAAGGCACCGGCAGTTCACCCGGGAGCTCAAGAAAGGGGCGAAGTGGTGTGATACACGCCTCCATGAGTTAATCCTCATTCGCCAAATGTTATGTATGGTAAAATACCTGGGCGAAGGATGAGGCAAGATGACTGGACGAACTCAGCTTTATTAGATGGCAGAGAACAGTGGTTACACAGCAGGTTCCTGGCAGAGGTCACCGGTCAAAGAGGCTGCAATATGGACGCCCTCTGCCTTATATAGAGTGGTGCGGTGACGTGACGGGAAGTGCACGTCACCACACCACACTTCACAATAATGTGCCATTTCCCAACACAACATTCTCCCCTCCCTTTAGAAAGTCCAAAACCATACACACAGTTGACCCCCCCCCCAATTTGGGCCCTGAATCACGCACTAAAATAACGAAAAACAATGTACCAAAATGGCTGAACACATTCACACAAAATAATCTAAAATAGGGCTGACGGGTGGACTCCCATGCAGCCCACATGGCGGGGTGGATTATTCTTCCACCCACGTCAAAAGAAAAGTCCATATATAAACTAAAATTACACTTCTTCAGTCCAACTTTAACTGCCTTTCTTATTGGTTTCTGTCTACAGATAAGGGGTTTATATGCAGGGATCAGGGACAGGGACAGATGGTCAGAGAGTCCCAGATGTGGCAGACGGCTGGCTTTGGAAGCGCTGGAAATGTTGCAGTAGACCTGATGTAAAGTGTATTTTCTCTCGTAGGAAAGTTCACGTATCTGTGGAACTTGGGCAGGACAGACTTTAAGTTGGCATGATTGAAGTCCCCTGCTGCAATAACAATACTGCCTGGTTGTGCCACAAAGTGCTGGTTAATGGAGTCATGTAGCTTCTTCATGGCTAGCTTAGCATTAGCGTGCGGGGGCACATAGACAGCTGTTATTACCGTTGATGTTGTGCCACAGGCAAAATTATGAGGAAAAAGAGTCACAAATTTATGAGGAAAAAAGTTGGAAATTTAAGAGAGAAAAATATGAAAAATTTATGAGAAAAAAGTCAAAAATTTACATGAAAAAATAGTAAAATTACTTGAAAAAAGTTACAGACTTATAAGAAAAATTTAACAAATTTACAAGAAACAAGTCACAAATTTATGAGAAAAAAATAGAAAAAGTTGCAAATTAAACAAAAAGGTAGCAAACATAAGATAAGATAAGATAAGATAAGATAAGCCTTTATTAGTCCCACAATGGGGAAATTCCAGGATTGCAACAGCACAGGGACAGCAACACTCAGAGCAACAATCAGAAGGCAAGAAAAAACAACATCTAGCAAACATATGTCCATATTACTATAAATGTATATATATAGACACACAGTGCAGAGCATTATGGCTGGTGGATGTGCAGCAGAAAGTCTAAGCTCTCTCTCCGCGGATGCAGCGGGCCAGCTGGAAGTCTTTGGGCATGATGGTGACCCCCTTAGCGAAGAAGAGACCACCAGGTGGGTCTCGCTGGTCTCCTGCAGAGCCATGACGGCGAAACTCAGGAAACGCAGGACGGTCTTGAAGTCCTGAGCGATCTCCCTCACCAGGCGCTGGACGGGCAGCTTACGGATGAGCAGCTCCGTGGATTTCTGGTAGCGACGGATCTCTCTCAGAGCCACGGACCTGTGACGGCGAGGCCTCTTCACTCTGCCGGTGGCCAGAGCGCCTCTCCGAGCAGCCCTGGTGGCTAGCTGTCTCCTGGGGGGCTTCTTCCTCCAGTAGATTTTACGGGCGGTCTGCTTGGTTCTTGCCATCGCTCTTTATTATTCTGTCTTATATTTCTTTCACGCCGCCTAAACTCCAGCCCGGCACCCGCTTCGTTTTCGCTACAGCTCCCGGTATGTCGAGTTTCCCATTAGCACTGGGCGGCGGCCAAGTGCTAGCTAGCACTAGCTCCTCCCCGCTGTAACGTCTCCCGCTGCAAACCGTGGCTCCGTCCGCCGACCCGGGAGACCCCCGGGGCGATCCGTGCGTCCATGATATATATACAGAGTGAAAGGTGTAGAAAGAAGAAGGAAGATAAAAAAAAAAGAGGCTGTTGCAACAGGCAGCCGACTCGTGTGGCGCCGCCGGTCCGGCAGAGCCGGAAC
Organism: Pholidichthys leucotaenia; assembly: GCA_020510985.1. NCBI lineage: Eukaryota > Metazoa > Chordata > Actinopteri > Cichliformes > Pholidichthyidae > Pholidichthys > Pholidichthys leucotaenia. Next base: position 225,483,537 of record CM035842.1, on the reverse strand, counting down.
CGGAAATATGAGTAAATTGAAAATTTACAAGAAAAAAGTTACAAATTTATGAGAAAAAGTTGCAAGTTTACAGTAAAAAAACCCCAAATTTTTGACAAAGTTACAAATTTTCAAAAAAAAAGTTGCAAATTTATTGGAACAAGTTACAAATTTACAAGAAAATAGAAAATTTAGAATAGACTGGAATAGAATAGGCTTTACTGTCATTGTACAGTTGTACAGCACAATGAAATTGTGGGTGCTCCACCAGGTTACTGTGCAGTAAAGTAAGTAAGAAGAATTTGAAATACAAACAGTTACAGGACACACGATTAACCATACAACTGAAGTAAAGGTAAAAGTAAAAATAACTAGAAAAGCACTCAGAGAGCGCAGACCTCCGCCAAGCGCCACAGTTCCCCCCATACAGTGTTTGTGTGTACATTTTCAGATTCCTTGACCATGAAAACATATGACTAGCAATTGGATTCAGAATGATAGGATTAGTGGTTCAGTAGTTATTGACGAAAATGGCATTTTCCGTAATGGCGGTTTAGCGCCACAGTTCCCCCCATACAGTGTTTGTGTGTACATTTTCAGATTCCTTGACCATGAAAACATATGACTAGCAATTGGATTCAGAATGATAGGATTAGTGGTTCAGTAGTTATTGACGAAAATGTCATTTTCCGTAATGGCAGTTTTCTTCTGGATGGTGATCTGGATCACCACCAAAATGTAATCATCTGTAGGATACCCCATTTCTGACAATCTGTGAAAATTTCATGAAAATCCGTCCTTAACTTTTTGAGTTATCTTGCTAACAAACAAACAAACAAACAAACAGACAGACAGACAAACAAACAGAGAGACAAACCAAAGCCGATGAAAACATAACCTCCTTGACGGAGGTAATAAATAGCCCATAGGGATATACACAGGTATGGTAGTGGCTACACAGTTGGAACTATATACATAAGAGTGCGGCTTGCAGAACACATAATTGAGTAAAATGGCCCAAGGATTTTGGAAAATATGTACAGTAGTGGTTTCATGGATGGGTCAATATACATGAAAGTGAGGAGTGCAAAGACAAGTGAGTTATAGTGATAATTAAAAGGTCCTCAGTTCTGTGCATGTGAGCGTTCACAGGGAGGAGGGTGGGGTCCCCGTCTGTTAGCAGTCCGGATGGACCAGGGGAAGAAACTGTATGTCAGTCTGGAGGTGTGGGACCTGATTGATCTGAACTGTGGTCCAGAGGGAAGCAGGTCAAACAGGTGGTGGGCGGGATGTGAGGGGTCTCCAGTGATGGCCTTGATCCTTCTGAGACTGGAGGATCTGGAGATGTTTTCCAGGGAGGGCAGAGGGCTGCCGATAATTTTTGTGGCAGTGTTGATAATTCTCTGTACAGCCTTCCTGTTCTCGACCGTGGAGCCGGCGTACCACACACCCAGACAGTAGGTGAGCACGCTCGCCGCTGAGCAGCGGTAGAAGGCCAGCAGCAGCTTCTGGTCCAGGTTGTTCTTACTCAGGCCACGGAGGAAGTGCAGCTGCCGCTGGGCTTTCTTCACCACTGCTACCTTGGTGTTGACAGTCCAGGAGAGGTCAGAGGAGATGTGGGTGCCCAGGAACCTGATGGTGGGGACATTTTCCACTCGGTTGCCATTTGTGTGTGTGTGTGGGGGGGGCGCTTTGGTGTCCTGTCTGTTCTTCTTGAAGTCCAGAATGAGTTCCTCGGTTTTTTGGACATTGAGTTCCAGGATGTTTGCTTGGCACCACAGCAGCAGATTCTCTACCTCTGCCCTGTATGCCTTCTCATCGTCGTCAGTGATGAGCCCAACCAAGGTGGTGTCATTCATGTATTTCACGATGACAGTGGTTGGGTGGGATGGAATACAGTCAAAGGTGTACAGAGGTTACAGTAGAGGGTTTAGCACGAAGCCTTGAGGGGAGCCGGTGCTAAGGGTCAGTGTGGAGGAGTGGTGGGGGCCAAGTCTGACTGTTTGTGGGTGGTTGGTGAAAAAGTTCTTTACCCAGGAGCAGGTGGGGGGGGGGATCTGGAGGAGGTGCAGTTTGTTGATCAGGATGTCTGGGATGTGAGATGCGGTGTTAAAAGCTGAGCTGTAGCCCACAAAGAGCATCCTCATGTAGCTCCTTGGGTTCTCCAGGTGGCTCAGCGCTCTGTGGAGAGTGGTGGCGATGGCATCTTCCATAGACCAGTTCTCCCTGTGGGCAAACTGATGGGGGTCAAAGAAGGAGGGAAGACAGTCCTTGATGTCCTGGGACACCAGTCGCTCAAAACATTTCATGACTACAGACATGAGTGCTATGGGTGTGTAGTCATTCAGGCTGTCAATTGTGGCCTATTTGGGGATGGGGATGATGGTGGAGGCCTTGAGGCAGGAGGGGACGGTGGCATGCATCAGGGAGAGGTTGAACAACTTGGTGAGGATCCCTGCCAGCTGGTCTGCACATGCTTTGACCACAGCTCCTGGGATGCCATCTGGACCAGCAGCTTTGCGAGGTTTCACTGCTCTCAGTTGCCTCCTCACCTCTTGCACCTGTAGAGAGAGGGGGAAGCAGGGGGGAGGAGAGGGAGAGAGGGGGGAGGTGTGCTCAAACTGGGCAAAGAAGCTGTTAAGCTCCTCTGCCAGAGTGAGGCTGCTGTTTGATACTGTGGGGCCCTGGCCCCTGCAATTGGTGAGGGCCTGGGTGCCTCTCCACATCTGTCGGGGGTTGTTGTCTGAGAGGAAGCCCTCCACCTTCTTCCTATAGGCATTTTTGGTGAGTTTTATGCCTCTCCTCAGGTTAGCTCTGGCAGTGCTGTACAGAGAGCTGTCCCTCTGTCTGAAGGCTGAGTTGCGGGCTCTGATCAGAGCCTGGACTTCACTGGTCATCCAGGGTTTCAGGGTTGGAAATACCCAGATGTGTTCGGTGACTGTCACATTTTCTACACAGCATTTGACGTAGAAAAGGACACATTCAGTGTAGGAGTCCAGGTCCTACTGTTCAAAGATGCTCCAATCAGTGCAGGCAAAGCAGTCTGGAGGAGGAGAGCATTTTCAGGCCAGGCTTTAATTGTTTGTTTGGTTACAAGGAAAAAGTAACAAATTTATGAGAAAAAGTTGCAAGATTACAGAAGAAAATGGCAAATTTATGGGAGTTCAAAAATGACAAGAAAATGTATTGTATGTGGTCTATATTTATCATATATTCCATAACCTACATATGTTGAAGCATGTGAGAATGTTTGGTGATTACATATGTAAGGCGACTTCACACCTCAGAACAGGACAAAGAGATCTCAACCGCCAGTGAGGATCAAAGAGTTTCCCAGGCACTGCGGTGGAGACCGGAGGAGCTGCCCTGACCCCCCAGGGCCATGAGGAGGAGTACAAAGACAATGGGGGGATTAAGATAAGGAGGGATGTCAGCTTTGGATTTGCATGTCTTTTGTTATGTGCAAGTATAAGTTCATAGAGCCGAAAGTGTTCGGCCTCTTTTTCCTTCTTCTGCTGCTGCACTAGGATGAGACTTGTTAGAAGAGCTGATAATAAACTTTGGTTTATATATCACATCGCCTCGTTCTTCCAAGCTCTTCTACACTGGTGACCCTGACGCGAGTATGGACCAGAGGCGTTCCCCCGCGATCGACTCATCTGTGGCAACCCAGGCAGACGCCGGCGCCCACGCAGACAGGGGAACAGATGGACGACGTTCCCCCCCGGCAGAAGTGATAGAGAGGGCTCAACCGAGCACCAGCGCCACGGAGAGAGCCGAAGCAAAGCACTTTCACCCTGCGGACGCAGCAGTGACAGTCTACACAAACGCCGTCACCGTCAACCTGCCGGACTTCTGGCAAGAAGACCCCGCCTCGTGGTTTCTGCAAGCTGAAGCCCAGTTTGCACTTGCGGGCATCACGGCTGACGATACAAAGTTCTATCACATCGTCCCCAAACTCAACACCGCCACTTCGAGATGTGCGCGGAGCATAATCCAACGGCCGCCGGCCAAGGACAAATATGAAGAACTGAAAGCGACCATCGTGGCAAATTACGTCCCCTCAGCCGAGGAGAGAGCCGAGAGAATCCTGGCGGTTTACGGCCACAGAGGAGGCAGACCCAATGCCCTCATGGAGGACTTGCTGCAACTTAAAGAAGAGGACAATGATAACTTCCTCTTCCATTTCATATTCCTCAGTACGCTGCCGCCACACATGAGAGGGACGCTGGCCAACATGCGATGCAGCACCCAGCAAGACTTCCGCACGCCAGCTCACGAAGCTCAACGGCTCGTCAACGCCTGCAAGGAGCAGACACCCACAGCAGCATCCGCAGACCTCAACGCTGATGTCCGGAGCCACGAGGAGCCACAAATCACCGAGCAGAATCAGCCCGCGGTGACAGCGACACGGCCAGGACGCAACAGACGGAGCGACGTTTGTTATTACCACCACCGCTTTGCCGAGAAGGCTTACAAATGCGTTCCCCCCTGCAAATTCACAAATTCCGGAAAACGCCGAAGCCGAGAGCCGTTAACAGCGGCAGTTCTCGGCGAAAAAAGCAAGCTTTTATATGTGATGGACGGACACACCGGCAAGCGGTTCCTTATCGACACGGGAGCTCAACTAAGTTTTGTCATGCCCTCAGAATCAGAATCAGAATCAGAATCAGAATCAGAATCAGGTTTATTGCCATTGTTCATGTAGTACACAAACTAGGAATTTGTCTCGGTACAATGCTGCAACATTAAACATGATAAGATAAGAGAAATAAACTATACATGTAATAAAGTGTAGGATAAGATTAAGTGATACTGGTCAACAGTTAAAATATATATTAGCCAGCAGCAGATACTGTGGAGAACTATATAGTGCAGTCGGTAATGCAAGAAGAAAACAGTGATGATTGACATGAGTCTGGTTGAGCTGCTGTACATGGTGCACGAGAGTCACTTAGTGTTCAGCAGTCTAATGGCAGAGGGGAAGAAGCTGTTCATGTGACGGGAGGTTTTAGTCTGGATGGACCGAAGTCTTCTACCAGAGGGGAGGGGGGCAAACAGTACGTGACCAGGGTGTGAGGGATCGGCTATGATCCGGCCAGCACGCCTCCGGGTCCTGGAGATGTACAGATCCTGGAGAGATGGGAGCTTGCAGCCGATCACCTTCTCAGCAGTGCGCACGATGCGCTGCAGCCTTAGTCTGTCCCTGGCAGTGGCTCCTGCGTACCACACGGTTATGGAGGTGGTGAGGATGGACTCGATGATGGCTGTGTAGAACTGCACTAACATCTTGGTGGGTAGCTTGAGCTTCCTCAGCTGCCGCAGGAAGAACATCCTCTGCTGGGCTTTTTTGATGAGTGAGCTGATGGTCAGCTCCCATTTGAGACCAAACAGACCGGGCCATGGGCCCCCAGGGCAATGGAGCGGTGGCAGCCAACGGCTCCACCATCGACACTTTTGGCGAAAAGAGCCTGCACCTCTGCATCCACGGCCGCAACTACAGATGGACGTTTGTTATAGCGGCGGTGAGTTTTAACTTGTTGGGCGCAGATTTTTTGTGTGCACATGGGTTATTAGTTGATCTAGCGAACAGACGCTTGGTTAATGCACTGTCCTTTGCTTCTATTCCCTGCTCAGCTCGTATTTCTCCACCACCCGTGCAGGCTAGCATCACCACAGCAGGAGGTAAGTTTGATCAACTCCTCACCCAATTTCCAGCACTCACAATTCCCAAATTCTCAGCCACAGTGGCTAAACACGGGGTTGAACATTTTATTCCCACAACGGGCCCACCCGTATTTGCCAAAGCCCGGCGCTTAGACGCGGCCAAGCTCGCCATAGCTCGGGACGAGTTTACCACCCTTGAAAAATTAGGCATTATTAGACGCTCAAAAAGCTCCTGGGCCTCACCACTTCACATGGTTCCGAAATCCGACGGTTCTTGGAGACCGTGCGGCGATTACCGCAGATTAAACAATGCGACAGCGCATGACCGCTACCCAATTCCTCACATTCAAGATTTTTCACTGCATCTGGTGGGTGCGCGCATTTTTTCAAAAATAGACCTGGTCCGCGGTTATCATCAAGTCCCAGTTCGAGCAGAGGACATTCCTAAAACAGCTGTAATAACCCCTTCCGGCCTTTTTGAATTTTTGCGAATGCCTTTCAGCCTCAAAGTCGCGGCTCAAACCTTTCAACGGATTATGGACGCAGTATTACGCGACCTCCCTTTTGTTTTCGTCTACCTCGACGATATGCTGATAGCCAGCCCGTCTGAGGAAGAACACGAGCGGCATCTCACTATGGTTTTTCAGAGGCTAGAAGAGCACGGGTTAATAATCAATCCAGCCAAATGCAAATTCGGCGTGTCACAAATTGATTTTTTAGGACACAGAGTTTCTCCGAAGGGGGCAGTCCCACTTCCAGACAAAGTTCACGCGATAAAAAGTTTCCCACGGCCACATACGGTCAAATCGCTGCAGGAATTTTTGGGCATGGTTAATTTTTACAACCGTTACCTCCCCTACGCAGCTCAGCTCATGCAGCCCCTATATGACGTGCTCAGAAAACAAAAAGCTTCCAACGCGGTCGAATGGACCCCGGAGCGCGAACGCACCTTCGCGGAAGTAAAAAGCGCCCTAGCTAATGCCACATTGTTGGTTCACCCCGATCCCTCGGCCCGCATTGCGCTAACCACAGATGCTTCGGACCTAGCTATAGGGGCAGTTGTAGAACAACATGTCAGCGGAATCTGGCAACCTTTGGCATTGTTCAGCAAATCGCTAAACCAAACCGAGCGTAAATACAGCACTTTTGACAGGGAGCTGCTAGCGCTTCATTTATCCATCCGCCACTTCCAGTTCTGGTTAGAAGGGCGGAGTTTCACGGCTTTTGTAGACCACAAACGCTCACCTTTGCTATGGCTAAAATTTCCGAACCGTGGTCAGGCAGGCAACAAAGACAGCTGGCTGCAATTTCAGAGTTCACCACAGCCATTCGACATGTGGCAGGCAAACTTAACGTGGTAGCAAACTGCCTCTCTCGCACTGTGACATCGTCAGAGCGCGAGGAGACAGATTATACTACCTCAGCCGCGGAACTCTTCACCAACGCGGACACATACGCGGCCCCAATCCATGCAAGGATAGATTATGCAGCCATGGCAGAGGAACAAAGCAGTGACGCGGACGTGCGCGCACTCTTGTCTGGACCAACAGGGTTAAGGCTGGAGGAAAGGGGTTTACGCGACGGCGTGCCCCCCCTAATATGCGATATCTCAACCGGCCGACCTCGCCTGTTAGTCCCAGCTACATGGCGCCGCCGTATTTTCGACTCAATTCACTACCTCGCGCACCCAGGTGTGCGCGCCTCGGTTAAAATGGTCGCCGAAAAATTTGTGTGGCCTGGCCTGCGCAAAAACGTAAAAGAATGGGCAAAAACTTGCATTTCTTGTCAGCGCGCCAAAATACACAAACACACAAAAGCCCCTCTGGAGCCTTTTCCAATCCCTGCTAGAAGGTTCGACCACGTTCATGTCGACCTCATGGGACCACTACCTTCCGCCCAAGGTTTCACACACCTGTTAACAATGATAGACCGCACCACGTGCTGGCCAGAGGCAGTCCCTCTGGCGTCAACCACAGCGGAGGAAGTCGCTCGCGTGTTTTTTGACAAACTGGGTGGCACGTTTCGGCGTCCCATCGGACATCATGTCCGATAGGGGGCCTCAATTTGTCTCGGAGCTTTGGTCAGCCATGTCCAGCAGCTTAGGGGCAACAATTCACCGCACCACCCTCAGGCTAATGGGTTATGCGAGCGTTTTCACAGATCTTTAAAGGCCGCCCTCAGAGCCTCACTAACGGATACAAATTGGGTAAATAAACTTCCCTGGGTTTTATTGGGGTTGCGTGCTGCGCCCAAAGAGGATCTAGACGCCTCTCCAGCAGAATTAGTTTTTGCACAACCTCTCAGGCTCCCAGGTGAATTTTTACCAGAGAACCCAGAGCCAGGGCATCTTCCAGCCCCGAGGTTTTTAGGCAGCAGCGGACCGGACTCTCTCCCTGGTCCGGCTCATCACTCTTTTCCACGGGTTTTTGTCCCTCAAGCTTTAAAGAACGCTGAATTCGTTTTTGTTAGACATGAAGCTTTAAAACCAACTTTCCGCCCACCATACGATGGGCCATTCAGAGTGCTGGAACCTGGTGATAAACACTTTGTGCTTGATTTTGGGGATAGAAAAGAAACAGTCAGCACTGACAGACTTAAACCTGCCTTCTTGTTGAAAGACGAGCCTGCACGGTTGGCGAGAGCACCTCGGAGGGGTAGACCCCCCAAGAGAAAAGACTCAGCCCCCCTGCAAGGAACAAATAATCACTCTCCTCCCCAAGCTGCAGATTCCTTACAGGAAGGTCCCAGCAGGACGCCCAAGCGGACCCACAGCAGTTTCGGGAGAAGATTAAAACCCAGACGGCACAGAGACTGATACAAACTACTCAACAGTTGTTCACTAATTGTGCTGTAACAGTTTAGGACTGACTTGTGATTTTACTATGCTGTTATGATTACCACTGAACTCTCTTAGGGGCATGGCTGCTAGAAAGTATCTCCTGTGGCAAAAGGTGTAGCAGTTAGTATGTCATAATAATTATCTTAAACTGTGAATTTTTCTATTGTCCTTTTCTTAGTCGTTTGGGGGGGGCTGTGGTCTATATTTATCATATATTCCATAACCTACATATGTTGAAGCATGTGAGAATGTTTGGTGATTACATATGTAAGGCGACTTCACACCTCAGAACAGGACAAAGAGATCTCAACCACCAGTGAGGATCAAAGAGTTTCCCAGGCACTGCGATGGAGACCGGAGGAGCTGCCCTGACCCCCCAGGGCCATGAGGAGGAGTACAAAGACAATGGGGGGATTAAGATAAGGAGGGATGTCAGCTTTGGATTTGCATGTCTTTTGTTATGTGCAAGTATAAGTTCATAGAGCCGAAAGTGTTCGGCCTCTTTTTCCTTCTTCTGCTGCTGCACTAGGATGAGACTTGTTAGAAGAGCTGATAATAAGCTTTGGTTTATATACAGTATATCATCGCCTCGTTCTTCCAAGCTCTTCTACATTGTATTGTATTGTATGTATTGTATGTATTGTATTGTAATTGCAAATTTGCAAGGAAAAAAGTCAGTTTTACAAGAAAAACAAACAAATTTATGAAAAAAGTTGCAAGGTTAGAAAGTTTCAAATTTTCAAGCAAAATGGATAAAATTTTTTGGGAAAAAGTCACAAATTTACAAGAAAATTGCACATTTATGAGAAAATCAGTTGAAAAATAGATAAACAGATAAAGTCCATGTGGGCAAACACAGATGGAGCTAGCATGGAACCCAGGGACAAACCCACATGGACCCATAAGACAGCCCAGACTTAGCCTTTGGTGGGGCCCACATGGACATGCTGGCTGGGTGTTGCAGACCTTGACTGAGATTTGGTGAATGTGACACTTCTCCAGCACCGCTTTTGTGTCTAAATAAGTTTGTCTAATCCATAAGGTTTGTTTACAACTTGTGCTGTCGTCGGCTTCCTTGCTTTCTTCAAACTGCCTGACAGCCATTTGCAGATGTTTCTAAAACAATAAAAATAATAGACCACCTTTGTAGTAATCAGAACTATCCCTTAGAAAGAATTACAACAGCTGCAATTAAAATGTTTGCCAAGCTGCTTGTTTGTGTGTGTAGGGGTGGGCTGCTGTTTGCAGTTGCTGACAGTAGACGCTCATTTGAGGATTTGGACTTGTGTGTCTGTGCACGCGTGTTTCCGGGAGCAGCACCACTGCTTAAGCTGAGCACGTCTGATTTGAGGCAGCCGCAAAAAGACAAACATGTGCACAGAGACAATGATGCATGTTCTTTAAGTTTTGCATTCCTACCAGGGCTGTTTCTAGGTTTTGGGCGCCCCATGCATGATTGTGTTGGGAGCGTAGGTGTAAATCAAGGGACGGGGTGGGGGTGGGGGGACTTGTCCCCCAACCTGGAAAATACTGTAACATCAGGGCTGTGATAAGGTTCGAGGGAATTCTCCCGTCATGCTTTGCGCCATGGGGTATTCAAAGACTGTTATTCTCGTGTTCTGAGTGTTATTGTTGTACCTTTATAATTGAGTTATAAGTCTGGTTGTGATAGTGTTGTTTTCCCTGTGTGTGAGAAATTATGTGTCTGTGTCACCCTGAGTGAGGTGAATGTCTGTGAGAATGACCTCCCCTCTGTTCTGTGTAATTTGGCAGTGATAAAATAAATGCCTGTTCATTCCAAATCCTCTCTCATTACTGTGTGAACCCTTGAAACGTCACACTGGTGTCAGAAGTGGGACTTTGAGAGATGGAAGCGAGAATCAAGGCAGAGATTTGACAGCTTGAGCTGCTCATCAACCAGATGGAGATGGAAATGAACAGATGAACAGCAGAGCAGACACGCCAGCCCCCAGAGCTGCTTGCCACAAAGAATGGGGATGCGGACCGGACGGAGCAAGTGCATCCCATATCCCACCTTTTTCAAGGCAGGATGGGGAGTGCCAGCGGGGTGAGTACGAGCCAGTGATACCACTGCAGCCGAGGGCGGTGATAAACATGGAGGCGACATCCCACCGACCCGTCAACCGGCTAAGCTTCCCTGCTTTGGTGGCAAAACCTCGCTGGAGGACAATCTTGTCCAGGTTGAACTGGCCGCTTGGCTGAACGACTGGACACCTGAAGAGAAAGCTATGCAAGTTGCACTGGCTCTGGAAGGCGGAGCTCTCTGCACGTTGTCCAATCTCTGGCCTGAGGAATATCACAGCTGGCCAATGCTACAGGGAGTGCTTCGGCGGTTTGGGAGGGCAACCCATGGTGACCACACATGGGAACAGCTGGCCAGCCTCTGGCGAGGTGACTGAGAGAGCCTGGGGGCCTATGCTGACACAATGCGGCTACCCGGACTTCGAGCCGGAGGCAGTGAAGAAGAACACAAGAACACATCCGGAATCACTCGTGAGCAGCCGGAAGACGGTCGTGGCAGAAGTGGAGTCGGTGGGGCCAATGTTGGAGTACGCGGATGACGTGTCATCACCAAGGAAGAGAACTTTCCAGGCCACGGCTCAGAGTGAGGACAAGGAGGAACTGTGCCAGACCACAGCTGCATGGCTGGAGAGAGTACGACGGCGGCGCGAGGAGGGATGCTTCCATTGTGGAGGGCCAGGCCATGTCGTCTGCTACTGCCCTGCACCTACCCCATGACAACCCGCCCCCTCACCAATGTTAAACTAGAGTGAGGTGGCACAGACGAGGACCTTTTCCCCAATGAACTATCATCGGACATTTTCCCCAATGAACTATCACCACATCTGAGCTGACCTGGACACTCGCCAGAGCTGTGCCTGCAGTGTAGCCTGGACAGCATTCCAATCCAGGCCCTGAACGACACCAGCTCCACCATCTCTGCAGTCCGACCCGGTGCGCTGCCTGGTACAGATGAACTTGGACTGCAGGGGTGGGAACCCACCAGGCGCTGTGTCACCACAGCCACCGGTGAGTGCACCAGACTGGGAGGACGACGAGTCCTTGTCGTGGGAGTGGCCAGTCAGAACACAAACCACCCATTCTGGCTGCAAGACTCCTGCATCATTGGATTAGATCTGCTCACAGCATGGGGCACAAAGGTTGACACCTCCAGCTCTTCTCTCCATCTGAGGGCTAAGACCATCACGCTCTGCGGCAAGAGCCAGATGGGGAACCAGGGGGCCTGCGCGATTGAGGGGCCATCAGCACAGGCCAAACTGAGGGGATCGCTGCCAGAGTGGACTGCTGTAGCACCACCAGCATGAGCAAAGGGCTTGTCATCACCACTAGAGGCAGTAGCGAGGGGGCTGCCAGCAGAATGAATTGCCACATCATCAGAAACCCAGCAGGCAGTCAAAGAGCTGTTCCAACGGAGCTGCAGGGGTTAGAGCTGGGGCAGGGACGCCAGCTGCAGGACCTGCTGGACTGCTACATCAATGTCTTTGCCGCCAAGGTTGAAGAGTGCACCCCACCCAGCTTGGTGCAGCACCAGATTGACACCAGTGAGACCAGGCTGATCCAGCTACGCTCCCACCATCTGCCTTTTTCAAGGCGAGTGGCAGCAGAGCAAAAGATTCAGGAGCTGCTGGAGGTGGCTCTCATTGAAGCCTCCAGCAGCCCCTGGGTGGCGCCAGTGGTTCTGGTCAAGAAGAAGGACGGTTTGTGGCAGTTCTGTGTGGACTATCGGCGCATGAATGACATCACCCATAAGGACTCTATTCTCTGCTCCGCATTGATGACACACTGTATTGCATCACCAGCTCCAGTTGGTTCAGCTCTCTCAACCTCCACAGTGGCTATTAGCAGGTGGAGCTGTCACCAGAGGCCCGCCAGAAAACAGCCTTCTCCATCGGGTAGGGCCTTTGGCAGTTCAAGGTGATGCTGTATGGACTTTGCAATGCCCTGGCCACCTTTGAAAGCCTGATGGAGCGAGTGCTGGCCCACGTCCCCTGGAGCCGCTGCATCGTTTATCTCGATGACCTGCTGGCTCACGCAGCTGATTTTGGTGGTGCCCTGTCGAACCTCCGGGAGGTGTTGGATGCCATATGCCAGGCCAGGCTGTGGCTCCACCCTGGAAATGCCACCTGTTTCGGTGAGAAACCACCTTCCTGGGCCACGTTGTCAGCGCTGCGGAAGTCGCCACTGACCCAGAGGAGGTGGCAGTAGTGAGAAACTGGCCAGTCCCGCGGGATGTAGGAGAGCTGCAGAGCTCTTTGGACTGGCCTCCTATTATAGGAGGTTTGTGAAGGATTTCGCCATCATCGCCAGCCCCCTGCATCAGCTGACACAAAAGGGCCGCATGTTAGAGTGGAGTGAGGACTGTGCTGCTGCTTTTTCTGGGCTCAGCTCAGCACTCATCGAAGCCCCCATGTTGCGGTACCCCAACCTAAACTGCCCCTTCATTGTGGACACAGACGCTAGCAACCAGGGGGCGGTGCTATCTCAGGAGGGAGAACATGGAAAGCACGTGGTTGCTTTTTTCAGCCGTCCTCTCAGCAGAGCTGAAAGGAATTGTTGCGTTACCTGCCGAGAGCTGCTAGCAGTCATCCAAGGGCTTTGCCATTTCCGCCTGTACATTTACGGGGGGAGGTTTGAGCTCATGACGGACCATGCTTCCCTGACCTGGCTACCAAACTTTAAAAAGCCAGATGGACAGTTAACAAGATGGCTGGAGGCACTGCAGGATTATGATTTTCCAATTGTGCATCGAACAGGCTGCCTCCATGCTAATACTGATGCACTATCCGGGTGCTCCTGTGTTGTGGAAGCCTGTTGGCACTGCCAACAAGCAGGGTCAATAGCGGGCCGGATTGTAACCCAGCAGTCTCACGGGCTGCTGCTCTCCAGACCGCTGTGGCTGAGGATAGCGCAGTGGCTCACAGCGCGTCCTCAGATTATCAGCCAGCTCTCCCCAGTGATGATGTTGCAGAGGCCCTCAGCACACAGCAGCTTCGAATTGAGCAGGATGAAGATCCTGTCATCTCCCGAGTCAAGCAGTGGTTGGACATGGACCAATGGCCTGCCTGGGAGGCTGTATCTCTGCTGGACCCAGAGACCAAGGCCCTACATTCCCAGTGGGCCAACCTCTGTTGTTGTGAGGGTGTCGTCTACCGGCGGTGACAGTCTCCAGCTGGGCAACATCACATCTGGCACTGCCGGTCCCCCGACGGCTTTGCTCCAAGGTGCTTGAGCTGGCCCATGCATTGGTGGGGGTGGGCCACTCGGGGGTGACATCTTCAGGCCTAGTTCTACTGGCCGGGGTGTCACCAGGACGTGGAACTCCATGTGCACCACTGTGACACCTGCACGGCTCAGAAAGGGCCGACTCAGCAATCCCACGCCCCCTTGCAGCAGTATCGGGAAGGGGCACCCATGGAGTGTGTGGGAGTGGACATTCTGGGCCATTTTCTAACCATGGATTGGGGGAACTATTACATTCTGGTCACAATGGACTACTTCACCAAGTAGCTAGAGGCATATGCGGTCCCTGATCAGAGCGGCGCCACCACAGCATCAAAGCTGGTGCTTTGTCGGTTTAGCGTGCCGGAGGAGCTGCACAATGACCAGGACGGAACGTCAAGGCAGAGGTCTTCAGGGAGGTCTGCACGTGGCTGAGCATCCAGAAGACCCGGACCACCCAGTTGCACCCACAGAGCGACGGCCAGGTCGAACGTTTTAACCGGAAGCCGACCACCCAGCTCGCCATCCTAGTAAATCAGCGACAGCAAGACTGGGATCTGCACCTGTCCCTGGTCCTGTGGGCATACCAGAGAGCAGTTCAGGAATCCACTTGGTGCACCCCTGCAGCGCTGATATTTGGACATGAGCTGCATACCCTGGTGGACTTGGTGTTTGGCCCTCCCCTGGAGCTGGAGGTGGAGGGGAAACCGAGGTTGAATTATTTGTTTTGCTTGTGAGAACGTCTTTACACGGTACACAAACTGGCTCAGGAGGCCCTGGTAGCGGCAGGGAGTTGACATAAGCAAGCGTACGACTCCCACTGCTAAGGGAGGGACTTTGCACCCGGGGATCAAGTCTGGGTTTTCTGCCCGGAGCAGAAAAAGGGACTGTCACCAAAGCTGGCGAGCCACTGGTTGAGACCGTGCGTGGTCCTACAGAGACTGTCGGACGCAGTGTACAGGGTGAGGCTGCAGAAGAGGAACCGGGTGGTGGTGCTTCACTGCGACCGCCTCGCCCCATACCATCCTGCTGCCCTGCAGGTGGCCGAGCCAGAGGCCCCATTCCGACCGGGGACCCTGGCCAAGGCTCAAATGGATGCTAACAGGCCCGTGCGTGCTAGCCGCCGACAACAACAGGCGCCCCAATGTCTGGACGGGTTCGTATTGGACTTCTGAGTTGGACATATTGTTCTGGGCACAGAAACCAATCCAGCGGCAACAGTGTAATGTCGGGGCTGTGATAAGGGGCGGGAGAAATTTTTCCGGCATGCTTTGTGCTGCTGGGTATTCAAAGATTGTTATTAGATTCAAAGAGTCAAAGATTTTATTTGTCAATACTACTATACATACAGAACATACAGGAGAATTGAAATGGAATTTCTCTCTCTTCAGTGGTGTGTGCACAATATAAAAAAGAAAAAGGAATAAGGCTGGAAAAAACAACAACAACAACAACAACAACAACAACAGCAGTCTATGTACAGTAATGCAACCCATAGTGCAAATGGCGACAAAAGATAGACCCAGACCTCCCATAGTGCAAATAGAGATCAACAATTAACAATGATAAAAACCCAACAATCCTATATACAGAAAAAAGAGCAGTAATACCCGTAGTTGCAGTTCATTGCGGTAGTGTAGGTATAGATAGTAACAGATAGGACTGCACATGATCAGTATTGCAATGACAGACAGCAGCAGATATGGCATTTGTGCACATGGTTGTGATTAAAGGGCAGAGAGTGGTGGGCAGCACAGTGGTGCAGTGGTTAGCACTGTTGCCTTACAGCTAGAAGGTTCCTGGTTCAAATCCCCAGGCTGGCAGGGGTTGGAACCTTTCTGTATGGAGTTTGCATGTTCTCCCTGTGGTGCCTGGGTTTACTCCGGGGGCTCCGGTTTCCTCCCACAATCCAAAGACATGCATGTTAGGTTAATTGGTTGTTCTAAATTGTCCCTAGATATGTTTCCTATAGGCCCTTAGAATAGAGGGTTAGTATTAGTGAAAGCGCTTTGAGTGGTCTTTGTGACTAGAAAAGCGCTATATAAGTGCAGGTTAGTTAGTTAGTTAGTTAGTTAGAGACATACAGCAGCAAATGTATTACTGTTGGTGTGCCAGTCTTTCTGTGCCAAAAGCTGAGGTAGTTATTGTGCGAGGGATTGTGTTATGTTCCGGGGCGAGGGGGGGGGGCAAAGTTCAGGGTCCTGATGGCCTGATGAACAAAGCTGTTTAGAAGTCTTGTGGAGCGGGCCTGGAGGTTTCGGTACCTTTTCCCCGAGGGCTGAAGAGGGAGTGTGGGGGGTGGGAGGTGTTGCCTGCAATGTTGATGGCTCTGCGGGTGAGGTAGATGTCTGAGAAGGGGGCAGAGGGGCACCGATGATCTTGCTGGCTGCTTTCACTGTGTGTTGTAGTGTCTTCCGGCAGGAGATGGTGCAGCTTCCATACCACACTGTGATGCAGCTGGTGAAGATGCTCTCAATGGTGACCCAGTAGAAAGAACACATGATGTGGGGGGTGGGACTCATGCTCTTCTCAGTTTGTGGAGGAAATGGAGGCGAGTTTGAGCCTTCTTGGCCAGTGATGTGGTGTTGTTGGACCAGGAGAGGTCCTCAGAGATGTGCACCCCCAGAAACTTGGTGTTTCTCACCATCTCCACAGCTACACCGTCAATGATCAGAGGGCAGGGGCCTGTGTGTGATCCCTCCTGAAGTCGACCACAATCTCCTTGGTTTTTCCCATGTTCAGGAAGAAGTTATTGTCTTTACACCACTGGATCAGTTGGCTCACCTCATTTCTGTATTTGGCCTCCTCATTGTTGGTGATGAGGCCCACCACCGTTGTGTTGTCCGTAAACTTGATAATGTGGTTGGTGTTTTAGGCTGGTACACAGTCATGGGTCAGCAGGGTGAAGAGCAGCGGGCTGAGCATGCACCCTTGTGGGGCCTCTGTGCTCAGCGTGATGATCTGGGAGGTGTTGCTGCCAACCCGCACATTCTGTGGCCTCCCTGTGAGAAAGTCCAGCACCCAGTTACAGAGAGAGGTTTTGAGTCCCGTTATTCTTGTGTTCTGAGCATTATAGTTGTGTTATGTGTCTGGTTGTGATAGTGTTGTTTTCCCTGTGTGTGACAGAGTGTGTGTTGTCACCCTGAGTGAGGTGAGTGTCTGTGTGAATGACCTCCCCTCTGTTCTGTGTAATTTGGCAGTGAAGAAATAAATGCCTGTTCATTCCAAATCCTCTCTCATGAACGTGTGAACTCTTGAAACGTCACAATACAGAGAACTGTCTCCCTTCAGCTCATCATAAAATCTCATCATAAACCTTTTTTATATCATGTTACATAACAGATTAAATGCAACTGAAGCACCAGTTTTAAATCTGCAACTTTTTTCTTGTAAATTTGCAACTTTTAAAAATTTTGATTCTACAACTATTTTCTTGTAAATCCGCAATTTTTTCCTCATAAACTTGCATCTTTTTTCCTTTAATTTTGCAACTTTTTCATTATAAATTTGCAGCTTTTTTCTCATATATTTTGTGATATCCTACCGTGTAGCAATGATCACACTTGAGTTATTTCTTTGGCTAACTCTGCCGTTTATTCTGCAACACACATAATATGACTGAACATGGATTCTGCGCGGGGTTTTCACACTCTTGTTCTAATGTGTCCCCTTCATAGTAGTGCTGAACAATACAGGTAGTTCCCCCTAGAGGCATGTGCCAGTAATGTTCTATTTTAGACTTGCAGTCTACCACATCCCTCCCCTCTAGATTAAACTACTCTTAATTACACTAGCCAATTACTAGACATCCTGGAACTCCCATTTAACCCTGAACTATCACAGTTACTTTTTAATTTCTTAAACACATGTGTCATACACATAATTTCTTTCTTTTTTTTTTTTTTTTTCACATGTATAACACACATAACAGTCTAACTGGGGATTTGGTTTGACTACCGCATCCCAGTGAGGTTCCAGGACGCATTCTTGTCCTGTGGCTGGGGAACTCACTACTGACTAAGTATAGTCCTTCAAGTAGTCTGGAGCTTTCCTAGCTCGCTGAGATCTTCTCACGGCGGGTGAGCCAACTGCAGGTGAAGACTCAGACTGCTCCACTGTTTCGGCTGCTGCAGTGCTGCCCGTAGAATCTGCAGAGACGGTTACCTCAGGTTTCACCTGAAGTGGTGGTTCGTTGATGCTCTCCTCAGGATGGGTGTCAGACAACACCTCTGGTGCCATCGGCAGGGGAATGGAGCTCCTACCACGAACTTGGTCGATGTGTCGCCTCACCACTTGTCCATGACCTAATGTCACCTTGAATGACACAGGGCCTGTCTTTTCTGTTATTTCTCCTGGTACCCAGGCTGGTCCTGAGCCGAAGTTGCGGGTGTAGACCACGTCTCCTTCTCTCAGTATTCTCTCTCTAGCATGCATGTCATGATAACCTTTTTGTTTCTCTTGTTTATCATGCACTTTGTTTCTGAAGTCTGGATGTATTAAGTCAAATGTTGACCTCAACTTCCTTCCACACAACAGCTCAGCTGGTGACTTGCCAGTTGTAGATTGGGGTGTTATTCGATAGCTGAACAGAGCTCTCGACATTCGGGTTTCAATAGAGTCTCCTGTCATCTTTTTCATGAGTGACTTGAACGTCTGCACGGCCCTCTCGGCTAAGCCGTTAGAAGAAGGATGGTATGGCGCAGTCGTGATGTGACGTATGCCATTCTTTTCAGAAAACTCTTGGAACTGTTCACTCGTAAAACATGTACCGTTATCTGATACTATGATTTCAGGTATGCCATGTTGGCTGAAACTCTTTCTAAGACATTCAATGGTAACAGTAGAAGTAGAGCTACTCACAGAATATGCATCGATCCACTTTGAGTATGCGTCAACTATGATCAGGAACATTCTTCCCATCCATGGACCTGCGTAGTCAATGTGAATTCTTCTCCATGGTTTATCTGGAACTTCCCAGGGATGTAGTGGGGCTGCTGGAGGACTGTTCCTGTTCTCCTGGCATGCCGCACATGACTTCACAAGCGCCTCCACCTCTGCATCCATGTTGGGCCACCACATGTAGCTCCTCGCCAACGCTTTCATGCGAGTGATGCCAGGGTGTGCTTGGTGTAGTTGTTGCAGTAAGGCATTCCTACCAGGTGGTGGAACAACCACGCGTCCTCCCCACAGGATACAACCTTCCTGGGTGCTGAGCTCATCCTGTCGTCTGGCATAGGGAATGAACTCAGGACTGTTCATCTTCGGCCATCCTCGCAAGATGTATTCTCGCACTCTTGCT
This sequence comes from Pholidichthys leucotaenia, assembly GCA_020510985.1. Taxonomy (NCBI): domain Eukaryota; kingdom Metazoa; phylum Chordata; class Actinopteri; order Cichliformes; family Pholidichthyidae; genus Pholidichthys; species Pholidichthys leucotaenia. The sequence continues at coordinate 225,464,491 of CM035842.1, read as the reverse complement.
AGAACAGGGTCTTTGTCTGTCCATTTCTTTATTTGTTGCGCGTTCACCAGGGGCACGCCGATATCTTCAAACAATAGCACTCTCTCCTCCTCCTCAGGCGTGCTGTCTCTTCCTCCATCCAAGGGTAGCCTACTCATCGCGTCAGCATTCGTATGGTCCCGTCCGGCTTTGTAAACGATGGTGTACTCATACGCTGCTAATGTAACGGCCCATCTCTGAATTCTCTGAGATGTCATCTGGGGTATGGCTCTCATTTCACTGAACAGTGAAATTAGTGGCTTGTGGTCAGTCACTATAGCGAACTGTCTCCCATACAGGTATTTGTGGAACTTTTTTACACCAAATACTACTGCAAGGCCCTCCTTGTCTAGCTGGGAGTAGTTTTTCTCAGCTGCACTAAGAGTTCTTGAGACGAACCCTATGGGTCTCTCTGAGCCATCCTCCATACGATGAGAGAGTACAGCACCCACACCGTAGGGTGATGCGTCACACGCCAGGATGAGTGGTTTGTTTGAATCATAGTGCACTAACACACTACAGGACTGAAGTAGCGCTTTGGACTCTTCAAACGCCTTCTGCTGCTTGACCCCCCATGACCATTTTTCTTCCTTCTTAAGTAAGGTATGTAGTGGTGCCAGCAGCGTGGACAGCTTTGGGAGGAACCTATGGTAATAGTTCAACAAGCCCAGGTAGGCTTTTAACTCAGTAACATTTTGTGGCTCAGGCGCCTCCGCAATGGCTTCCACTTTGTCTGTTAGAGGGTGTAGACCACTGGCGTTGATCTTGTGGCCTAGGAACACCACCTCTTTTCCCATGAACTCACACTTGCTTCTTTTCAACCTCAGACCACTTTTCTCCAACCGATGAAGCACTTCCTCCAGCGTTTTCAGATGTTCTTGTTCATTTGGTCCTGTACAAAGGATGTCATCCAAATAAATGGCAACATTCGGAATTCCACCTAGGATGCCCTCCATAGTTCTCTGGAATATAGCAGGACTGGAAGCTACTCCAAATGGTAAGCGTGTGTAGGTATATAAGCCTTTGTGTGTATTGATGGTTACATACTTTCTTGATTCTTCTTCCAGGACTACTTGTTGGTAGGCGTGACTCATGTCTAATTTCGTGAAGTGTCGGCCGCCATTCAGCTGTGCGAAGAGGTCCTCCACTTTAGGAATTGGATACTGATCCACCCGTGATGCTCGATTGACAGTGAGTTTGTAATCTCCACATATTCTAATGGAGCCATCCGGCTTTCTCACTGGGACTATGGGCGCCGCCCATTCTGCAACCTGCACTGGCTCAATGATCTTGTCATCCAGCAGCCTCTGTAGCTCGCTTTCAACCAGTGGCTTGACTGCATAGGGTACCGGTCGGGGTTTGCAGAATCGTGGTTGGGCCTCCTTGTCCACATTAATCTTTGCAGTGACACCTTTTAGCTGTCCTAAGCCTTCTTTGAACACCTCAGCGTGTCTTTCGAGGATCTCCTCCAGCTGCAATTTGGGCTGAGATTCCACTTTATTCATCAACTGATCCATCATGGCCAGTTCTTGTAGCCAACTTCGCCCTAGTAGATTTGGTCCTTCGCTCCCAACTACTACTACAGGTAAGTCCTTTTCTTTGTTTTCGTGCTGCACCTTCACTTGTGCCATGCCTAGCACGTCTAGCTTCTCTCCTGTGTATGTTTTTAATTTTAATGAACAGGGATTTAATTCTGCTGTGTCTGTTTTCTTCCACAGTTGTGTATATTGCTGTTTACTTAATATGGTTACTCCACAGCCTGTATCAACTTCAAATGTTACTTTCATTCCATTAACATTCATGGTACGCGTGATGGGCGCTACCTTGGTCAGCTCCTCTGACGTGTTGTAAATTGTGTGAAAACCCATGTCTTCTGTATCACTTTCTCCCTCCCCTCTCAGTTGATTCGCTCGCTGTTCCTTTCCTGGGCCCTTGTTTTCATACTTTTGCCCATTAACTGTCGCTTTCAGCACCTGTGCGCTGTCCACCTTTATTCTACATGCTTTCTTAATGTGCCCTCGCTTGCCACAATTATGACACAGCTCAGTGGCAAATTTGCACTCGGCGGCATTGTGCTGGCCTTTGCAGCGATAACAACTGGGGAATTTGTGCTGAGTTTTGTCAGTCGACACTTTGTGGACACCTACTTGGGTCTTAGGCACACGAACATGCGTTGCTGTGTCCTCTGTTAGCTTCCCTTGCATCTCTCTCACATCTTTAGATGCTGTTTCCATCGCTTGGCATAATTCCAAAGCCTTTGCAAAAGTGAGTTTTGTTTCAGATAAAAGTCGCCGTTGCATTCGGTCATCATTCACTCCACACACAAGTCTGTCTCTTAACATTTCTTCCAATGAGTCTTTGTAATCACAGTGCAGTGTTAATTTCCTCAATTCTGCCACATACTCTGCTATGGACTCAGTGTTCCTCCTTATGCGTGAATTAAATTTGAATCGTTGCACGATTTCACTCGGTTTGGGGCTGAAGTGCTTCTGAAGCTCAGCAGTAAGCTGGTCGTACGTTTTATCTTTCGGTAATGCAGGGCTTATTAAATTTCTCAACAAGCTGTAAGTAGTTGCACCAACTCCACTCAACAGTACAGCCTTCCTTTTGTCTGGCTCCTCAATGTCATTAGCTTGGAAGAAAAAGTCCAACATTTCACTATATTCTTCCCATGACTGAGTCGAGTTATCAAAAGGGGTTACCGTTCCGATTACAGCCGCCATTGCTCGTCGTGGTGGGGAAACCTCGTTTTTCCTCCTCTGAACTTGCACTCGAACTACTGGAGTCACTTGAGTTCGCCACACTCGCAATGTTCTCTGTTTCTCGCCGCTGATTTTTTTCTTTTAATCCTCGTCGCCAATTGTGTGATATCCTACCGTGTAGCAATGATCACACTTGAGTTATTTCTTTGGCTAACTCTGCCGTTTATTCTGCAACACACATAATATGACTGAACATGGATTCTGCGCGGGGTTTTCACACTCTTGTTCTAATGTGTCCCCTTCATAGTAGTGCTGAACAATACAGGTAGTTCCCCCTAGAGGCATGTGCCAGTAATGTTCTATTTTAGACTTGCAGTCTACCACATATTTAAACTTTTTTCTCAAAAATTTGAAGGATTTTTAAAATCTGCAACTTTTTCTTGTAAATTTGCAACTTTTAAAAATTTTTTAAATCTACATCTATTTTATTGTAAATTTGCCTCTTTTCTTGTATATCTGCATTTTTAAAAAATAAATTTGCAGCTTCCCCTCTCTAATTCTGTGACTTTTTTTTTGTAAATGTGCAACTTCTTTTCCTTCATACATTTGAAACTTTTTTCCCCCATAAATTTGCAGCTTTCTCCTTATAAATCTGCAATTCTTTTTTTTTTCTTCTCAGAAATGTTCATTTGTTTTTTCTGGTAATTTTGCAACCTTTTTCTTTTAAATGTGCAACCCTTTTCTTGTAAATTTGTGACCTTTTTTCCTCATGAATGTGTTATTTTTTCTTCATGAATTTACAAAATTTTTGTGATAAATCTGCAGCTTTTTTGTTGTAAACTTGCAGCTTTTTCCCCTTATATATGTAAAACTTTTTTCTCATAAATTTGCAGCTTTTTTGATTGTAAATTTGCAACTTTTGTCTCAGAAATTTGCATCTTTCTTCATTTAAATCTGCAGCTCATTTCTTTTAAACCTGCAACTTTTTTCTAGTAAATTTGCAACTTTTTTCATGCATTTAAAACTTTTATTCTCCATAAATTAGCAGTGTTTTTATTGTAAATTTGCAACTTTTTCTGTCGGGAGTTTTGATTTTTTTTCTGGTAAATTTGCAGCTTTTTTCTTTTAAATCTGCAAGCATTTCCTGTGAATTTGTGTCTTTTTTCCTCATGTATGTGCTATTTTTTTTGTCATAAATGTGCAACTTTTTTCTTGTAAATGTGTGATTTATTTCTTCAAAATTCGCAACATTCATACAGATGCTGGTTTAATTTTAAATCTGTCTATTTGATTAAATTTTCTTTGTTCATCTAGATCAGGTTTGGGCAACTTTGGTGGTAGTGAGGGCCACAATTTTTTTCCTCACTTCCTAAGGGCCAGATTTACATGGGGGGGGGGGGGGTATTATTTTCTTCAAAGTCAAAAGTTTCACAATTGCCCATGAAAATAAAAACTACTCAGTTTTTTTAATCCTATTAATGTTTTATCATGTTAAAATTAAAATTATTGATAAAGTTTTATCATGACCTAATTTGTAAAACTCTCTCCATCAAAATGATGAGCAAGATGAAATTCCGGACAATAACAAACAAAAAAAAAAGCCAAGAAGAAAAGGAAATGTGATGAGGCTTAGCTTGCTCTTGGTTTCATTGTGGTTGTGGAGGGGCAGAGAAACAGCTGTGTGTGTAGGTGGGCTTGGTAATCATCTGACTCCCCAAAATGGGGAATGAAAAACAGTTTAAGAGCCACTGGTATAAATGAGCCAAAAAAAATCAGCAGATTAAAACGAATTAAAACTGTTATTGCTGACATGGAATTGAAACCGTGTCAGTGCTTCAGTCGTGCTCTTTAGGAAGAAACCTCAAAGCTTTGAATCTTTTTCTGCACAATTAGAAAGAAAGCCTCTGAGCTTCACTGAGGCTTCACCTGTCCATCACTGCTGAGGAGCCTTAGCATTTATTCTGGTGTAAAAGCAGCCTACTTTGTACATTTACTACTGTTTACAGCCAATCAATGCGGTCTCAGCATGCAACACGTACCTTACAACACACACTCCAGTGCACACTGCTCCCTTGAGCCTAAGTCATGCTCGCTCTACTTCTCCATATGGGACCTTAAATCAGAAATATTCTCCATTGAAGTGAACGGCAAGAGTGAAATTATCGTTTGATCCCAATTAAATTTTACCACGAGTTACACATATGATGTTTGTCAATTTAAAATATAATCTTCCATGTAATTCAAGTTGTTGGTTGTCATATAATAAAGGAGTAATATTTAGTTTTTTTGAAAACAATTAGGGGACATCTCCCATCATCACACATCACCAAACATGATCATGGCGGGAGATTCCGAAAACCTCACCTCCTGCTTCCTGATCGATGAAAGAAGGATCCAAAGAGGAGAAAAACAACACACAGGTTTTGTTTTGTACCGTGAGAGCTGCGGCTGATCCAGAGGACTGTTGGTTACTTCACCCTGGGCACGCTTTGAACTTGTGACGTCAGGTATGTGCCTCTGTGTTTTCTTTTAATTTACATATTTTCATAACCTTATACCTTAACAGACAACAACCTACATCATTATCACCATTGTTATTTACGTGGCAAATTATCACTCTACAAATTCAAGAAATCTCTGTGTGTGTGTGTGTGTGTGTCACGATCATAGGACATCATAGGACGGCCTATGATGTCTGCATGATGTCCTATGCTGATCCTATGATCTCAGGCTACATAGGACTCATGATGCCGTCATATAGGCGATGCCATCATATAGGCAATAGGACCGGTTACCTATGATGTAGTGTCCTATGATGCCTGCCTTGACGTCTTTATGATGTCATATAGACCAACCAGATGCTACATAAATGGAGAGCAATAGAGTGAGGAGAACTGCTGCACGTCAGGAAAGATCCCATGAAGATGACACAGCTGAGGTTTGAGCAGTAGCTCCCAGGCCTGACTGTGAACAACACACCCGTGTGAGACAGGAGGAGACCCTTCACCAGCATAGGGTACGACAGACAAGGGATGCACAGACAGACAGGAAACGTGTGGCAGTGTGCCATGCACGTGCTGAGTCACTTGGAGCCTGAAATGCCTGCAAAGCGAGCAACGCTGCACACCAGGCAAGGCACAGACAAGCTGAGACCAAGGAGATGCAGAATAGTCGGCTGGCCGCCAACGCTGCACGCCAGGCAAGGCGCAGAAAAGCTGAGACCAAATAGGACACACTACTTTAAACCACACCCATTCCAAGCAGTAAATCTGGAAATCTCACTCAGTAAAGCAGAAGGCACTCTATAAATTCAAAAAATCTCTGTCAGTCTGTCACCCGATTAAGAATAGGTCACACTACTTTAAACCACACCCATTCGAAGCAGTACCCATGAAGAATGGCAGTCTACACTACAAATGTGTAAATTGCCAAGCAAAGCGCTGATTTTCTCTGGGTGCTCCAGTCTCTGGGTTTTGATGGGCATGCACGGGTCTTTCTGAACAGGGTCGAAAGCCACTTTTTGCTCAGATCTATTTTCATGATCCTGTCCATGAACTGAAATTACAACGCACCTACCCCTCAACCAGTGGTCTGAACGAAGAAGAAGAAGAAGACCCACCAGATGGTGAGCAATAGAGTGAGGAGAACTGCTGCATATCAGAAAAGATGCCGTGAAGATGAAACACCTCAGGTTCGAGCAGTACGCCGCACGCAAGACTGTGAACAACACAGTTGTCTCAGACAGGTGGAGACCCTTCAGCATCAGGCATGCAGACATACTTTCTTTTACATGGTTTCTATGGGCATGGACGGGTATGTACTAGTCTTTTAAACTGACAAACATCATATGTGTAACAGCCGGGTCATGCCAAAGATCATATAAAAGTGGAACTTCCTGCTGTCCAGCTTGGTGTTCAGCAAGAACAGAGGAGGAAAATGTGGGTGGCAGTGGCTCAGGAGGTAGAGCAGGTCGTCTAATAACCGGAGGGTTGGTGGTTCGAATCCCATCCTCACCTGCCACCCTGCCATTGTGTCCCTGGGCAAGACACTTTAACCACCTTGCCTCCAGTGTCCATGACACTGAGCATGAATAAATATTCTGTAGTGGTCGGAGAGGCCGTTGGTGCGGGTGGGCAGCCATGTTTCTGTCAGTCTCCCCCAGGGCAGCTGTGGCTACAGCAGTAGCTTACCATTGTCTGTGGAGTGAATGAATAATGTGTTCATTGTAAAGCATCTTTGAGTGTTGATGAAAAGCGCTATAGAAATCTGATGCATTGTTATTATTATAAAAACATCTCCCCTTCCAACAAACATATTTCAATGAAAAAAATGAATTTGGGTCAGTCTCTAGAATGGGGGAGCCCAACCAGTCAATCACAACCAACTGGCCAATCTGGTGATGCTTAAAGGTTGATTACTCTTCAGTCCAGACCTGAACGTGTATTAAATGGAGGGGTGATGACCTGGATCCATCCCAGCATGCCACATGCACCAATGAAGCACGACAGTCGCAGAAAACCTCCAAACCTGAAACAGAGGGCATTGCCCCCCTCCCCCTCCCCACCCAAGTGCTCACGACCTGCTCCATGTCATTCAGCACAACTGAATAAGATGCATTTGAAGCATAAATGCATTTTCTCTTTAAAATTTGCAGTTTTTTTAATGTATTTATTTATTTTATTTTGTGTACTTTATTGATCCCCAGGGGGGAAATTACAGAAATTTGTAACCCTTTCTCATTCATTTCTTACATTGTTTGTTCTTGTAAATTAACTGCTTACTGCATCTTAAATTTGAAGTTTTGTCTTGTAAATGTGTGACTTTTTGACCGGTAGATCTTGTGATGTTGAACGATCTAAAAGCAGATCGTAAGTGTAGAAAGGTTGTGCACAGCTGCTCTCGAGGAACAGAAAAAGACACAAAAGATGAAATTGTAGTCTAGGAGGCCCACTGGACTGGGGTACTCTGCTTTAAATCACCTACAGTACATGCAGTCTCGCAAACATACAGAGCCCCCCCCCCCCCAACACACACACACCCTGCCCAGCTGGGTGTTTGGCTCGCCGAACGCAGCATCAGCTCTGCAGCATGAGTGAGCAGCAGTTTGCCCTGTGTCCCTCATTTGGCTAAAGCCTTTAATAGGGAGGCCTGATATTACGGAGGATTGGCTTAAGTCTTAAATTTTCATGGATTTTCCCCTCATTCAAACTGACTCACTGACCCACATATGTAGGGTTCTTTGCCTGCGAGCAGAAGGGGGAGCAGCACCTTCCATCCCTTTATCTCTTCCCTCTCTCCCTCCCTCACTCTGCTCTCCTCAGCTCCACAAGCGGGACAGATGGTGCGCTACTCTTTATCGGTCGCTGCTATTTGCAGAAACGTCTGAGCACGTCAACTTGTGGGTATGAGGACTGCTCACTCATGACCCACAATGCTGTGTGCGTGTTGCCTATAGATTATGACCTGCTCGGAAGCAGTTTTTGCAGCAGAGCGTCAGCGCCTCCTAAAAACCAGCAGCCTGGCCCTGACATCACTTGACATCAAGACAATCTGTTGACTGTCAGTAATGAAAATGTACAGCAGTTTAGCCTCTGAAGAACAGGGAAATATAAATCTGTATTTATATGAAGAACCACAGCCTTAAGCTTTATTTGTGCTGCATTTCCCCTCTGGTCCGCTTTGGTCCACATGTGCTTTGGACGTTGTGCATGCTCACTTTTTTGTCGACTACCAGGCCAAGCGATTGACGCAGGCACACAGCTGTTATTTGTAGTTTCACCCCAGCCCTATTGGTAGCGCAAATGTGCTAACATGCCAGTTTGCTCACCTGCTATAAACACAAGAGTGACACACATTTTTTTTGTAGCAACAACAATGGTGTTTCAAGAAAAAGGAGGAATTACCGTTTTCCAGTGCTCTTCTCCGCTGCTGCTGCTGCAAAAGGATTCGTGTATGTTTATTCTCGTCTTTCGCTTCCTCATTGTCCTCCTCGTCTACTTTGTCTTTGTATGCTGTGTGGGCAGCGCCACCTCGTGAATGGGACATTCAGTCTTGCGCATGCTCTGTTAACGCGATCAGGACGTGGGCAGGCCGCGCGGTCATAAAATTTTGGCTGCACGTGGTTGTCCGCAGAAGAGCCCTGTGGACACTAGTGGACTGGAGACAACAATGTAAATTTGTCACACATTTAATTTACCGGGAGTCCTGGGGGGGGGGGGGGGGGTTTGGATAGGTGGGGGCACACGCTTTGGTCCGTGCCCAGACTGGAGATTCACAGGTTTAAAGCTCATTGACGAGATGTAGTAATGATTTTACCTCTAAAGATGTATAAAATGTCCCAACACTGACTGTAGTGTCAGATTTGCTCGTTTGTGAGTTTACGGGGGTTTGTTTTCAGGCAGGTGGACGTTTTTCAATACAAACCCAGAACTTTGTGTAACGTACCATCAGGCATCAGGCACCATGGGGCCGCCATAGCAGATAAGATAAGATAAGATAAGATAAGCCTTTATTAGTCCCACAACGGGGAAATTCCAGGATTGCAACAGCACAGGGATAGCAACACTCAGAGCAACAATCAGAAGGCAAGAAAAAAAAAACAAGCAAGCAAGAGCAGCTAATATACATATGTACATATTACTATAAAATATATATATACACACACACACACAGACACACAGTGCAGAGCATTGTAGCTGGATGGAATAAATATATGAATATATGAACACACAGTGCAGAGCATTGTAGCTAGATGGAATAAATATGTAAATATATAAACACCCACAGTACGGAGCATTGCAGCTAGGTGGAATAAATATGCAAGTATATAAACACACACAGTGCGGAGCAATGTAGCTAGATGGAATAATATGTAGATATATAAAAACACAGTGCGGAGCATTGTAGCTAGATGGAATAAATATGTAAATATATAAACACACACAGTGCAGAGCATTGTTGCTAGGTGGGATGAAACAGCATAACCGTCTATTTAGTTATACCTACATGGTATGATTATGTGCCCATACATATTCTCACCCTCCATAGCGACCGGTATTTTCCTAGTTGTATGCCGGAGAGGACCATAGTGTAAGTCTATTGCATCTTTTGCATTCAAAAAACTATTAGTTTGTTACGTCTTTTTGCTATCTCTGCGAGCAGCCCTGCTTAGGTTGTACAGTCTGACAGCCGTTGGTAGGAAGGACCTACGAAACCTCTCGGTTGTGCACCTGGGATGATGTAGTCTGCTGCTAAATGAGCTCCTCAGTGCATCCAGTATGTCCTGCATAGGGTGGAACTCGGACTCCAGCAGAGATGACAGTTTAGCCACCGTCCTTCTCTCTCCTATCTCCTCCATCGGATCAAGGCGCTGCCCCAGGACAGAGCTAGCTTTCTTAATCAGTTTGTTCAGTCTCTTTCTATCGGCTGCAGTAATGCCACTGCCCCAGCAGACCACTCCAAAAGTGATGGCTGATGCCACCACCGTGTCATAGAATGACTTCAGCAGCGCCCCTTGTACACCAAAAGACCTGAGTCTCCTCAGCAGGAACAGTCTGCGCTGTCCCTTCTTGTAGAGTGCGTCAGTATTGTGTGACCAGTCTAGTTTATTGTTCAGATGAACACCCAGGTACTTGTAGGATGTCACCATCTCGATGTCTGTTCCCTGTATATTTACTGGTGCTGTGAGGGGCTGCCCATGCCTGCGGCAGTCCACCACCAGCTCCTTAGTTTTCCTCGCGTTGATCTGGAGGCAGTTCCGATGGCACCAGTCCACAAAGTCCTGGATAAGCCCTCTGTACTCAGCTTCATCTCCGTTGGAGATGAGACCAACGATCGCAGAGTCATCAGAGAACTTCTGTAGATGGCAATGTGTTGTGTTGTGTGAGAAGTCCGCAGTATAAAGAGTGAACAGGAAGGGAGCCAGCACCGTTCCCTGGGGGGCCCCCGTGCTACTGATGATCGTGTCGGAAACACAGTCCCGGGTTCTCACAAACTGAGGCCGGTTCGTGAGGTAGTCCAGGATCCATGATGACAGGTGCTGGTCCACCCCTGCGCGCAGCAGCTTGTCCTTCAGGATCATCGGTTGGATGGTGTTGAAAGCACTGGAGAAGTCAAAGAACATGATCCTCACCATATTCCCGGGCTTCTCCAGGTGGGACAGAGAACGGTGAAGGAGGAAGATCACCGCATCCTCCACCCCAATGCCATGCTGGTAGGCGAACTGGAGTGGATCCATCGCTGGTTCCACCAGGGGGCGGAGATGAGCAAGGAGCAGTCTCTCCAGATGACATCATAACTCCTGAGAAAGCTGACCAGTGTGTGATTCAAGATGGCAGAATAAAAAACCAAAATGAAACGCTCTGTGTTCGTTATTGTTTCATTTATTAAAGTGTTCAAGCAGCGCCAAAGGGCAAAATATAACATGGTGTCAGAGTAGAGGTTAGCATACTCACCGACAACACAGCACAACCCACGAAAAAGCAAAATATGGAGACTTTCAGCATTCCGGCACCCAGAATGGACTGGGACTCGCCGAAACTACCGGAGGCATGGTGGCGCTTCAAGCAATATGCGGGACTGATGTTCTCAGGCCCCCTGAAGGAGAAACACAAGGAAGATAAGTGCAGTTACTGTGGTGTCGTGAATGTAGTGTGTGTGTGTGTGTGTGTGTGAGATGCCGTACCCGCCCACAGGGTGACGCCAGGTGGGCACGGCCACTGGTGAATATAATTCTGTGTTCTGATAATAAAGTTGTTTGCTGTTCAGGTGAGCACGGCTCCTGCCTCGTATTATTCATACATAACATATTGGTGACAAGAATAATTATGGCAGCGTATGGGCTACCTCAACCCCTAATGCCATTTCTGGAGTACACGGGAGAGCCGGTGATCCTGTGGCTAAAGTGGAGGGCCATGTTTGCGGGTTACATCGGGGCGCTGGGCCTAGGTGGACTTGATGGGAGAAGACAACGAACGCTCCTGGCTCATCATCTCGGCGCAGAGGGCCAAAGAATTCTCTGTACGTTGGGAGAGAGAGAGCACTATGAGGATGCTGTTGAGTGGTTGGCCGATTTTGTTTTTTGCCGTCAGACGAGGACCACGATGCTGTCGGTGGTGGGAGTGTTGGTGCCAAACAAGGCTAAGCCAGTTAGCTGGGAAAAGCTAACGGCACAGTCGGTGTCTATGGACGGGCTAGCCACAAAGCTAACTGCGTGCCAAAAGAGGGCTCCAAGCTACCAGCTGGGCATCGAGGTACGACCGGGAGAGTCCCCAGTCACTGAAGACGGCAGGCCAGCCGCAAAGCGCAGGAAGGTGGAGGACCAGAGTGCCGATGAGTTGGACAGCACGGTGTGCGACGACAGCGGAGAGGGAGAGCAGTAGGGGTCATCCCCGCAGGGGGATGCTAGACAGTGGGAGAGTGGGACCATGGAGGCTGAGCGCCCCGGGGGAGAGCAGGTACAGCCGAGCAATGTGACGATGCAGCAGAGCGCCTGGGTCGAGGGTGCCGAGAGCAGCGATGAAACGCCCGGGTCGGAGAGTGACACCGATGAGAGCGAAGCTGAGAGCCCCAGGAAAGAACAGCTACAGCTGGGCATGGAGACAGACAGCGGAGCACCTGAAACGAGGGTGCTGGGAGCAGCGGCGAGGTGCCCGAGTCGGCAAGCGGTGCCGACGAGCAGGCTTTGGTTTTCCCCGGAGTGTGGCCACAGGGGGCCAGAGTGTTTAGAGCCACAACGGTGGTGTTGAGAGCAGTCGGGACTGGACCGACGAGCACAGAGGGACAGTGTGCCGGACAGCAATACGGCAGATCCTGAGGAGTGACGCAGTCGGCGGTGAAGCGGGATGTTATGGTGGGAGAGATTGTTTTTGATCCCGGGGGCAGATGGCGGCCATGGGTGCACATGTAGTGGGGCGGCCCAGGGCCTCCGGGCTGGTTTTTACCGCTGGCTGCCAGTGGACAGAGGTGTGACTTGAACATTATCAAATGTAAATGCATGTACATAGTGCTGGTGTGCATGAGAGTATGTATGTGGTGTGTTATGGGATTATTTTATGTACAGTATTTTTAGAGACTTGGTCCAATTTTAGTTGTTTTGTGTGAATGTGGTAGGTTATTTTATTACAGTTAATTGTTCCCCTGTTTTCTTAGCGCATGATTCGGGTCCTAAATTGGGGGGGGGGGGGTCTCGATTGTGTGTGCGGTTTTGCATTTTGTAAGGGGGAGGGGAAGTGTGGTGTTTAGTGGCCGAATAATAAGGAGACGAGGTGACGTTTTATATAGTTTAATATCAAGAACTACTGAACATTGGGGAGACCCTACCGCGAGTACAGGAGTGACGGCAAGGAGACAGCAGGTCTCCTGCACCAGGCTTTTATATCTCAGGTGACGCCAACCCCCGAAGGCGGGGGATCACCCCTCCCAGCTGAGGGCACCACCATACTAATATATTATACTATATTACTATTCTACAACCCCCCTTGAAAAAACTGCAAGCACACAAATCACCCAACCAAATAATTTACACCCGAATCATACACTAATACAGGGAAGGACAGGTCTATCCATTCACACCACACTGGCTCAGTGGAACTCCCCCCTAGGTAAACACAATAGTCTCTGAAATAAAATGAGCCACACACCAAAATAAATGAATCCCTCCTAAGCTAAACACATAACAAATACAGACATAGACAATGGCGGTACCCAGTCCCTTAAACTCACAGGATATATCAAACACGTACACAGAGAACTCCCCCCCCCCCCAAAAAAAATAAAAAAATAAAAATCACAGTTTCACCCCATAGGGCATTAATCAAATCATTCACACAGGTGTTACTGCACCTCACACTCAACACCATTCACCCGACAACAGTGGCCATGTGCTCTAAATACTTAGATCACACTGTCACAGAGGCAGATGTTTCCCTTTCCTAATGAAAATTCAAACAGCCATAACGGCCCAAACCTGAGACGGGGGAATATATGCAGCAACTCGTGCTGGAAATAGAAATAAGAAAAATGCTGCAAAATACTGTAAAACAATTACCCTGAGCAAAAGGTAGCTCCCACCAACAGGTCACATTGCAGTAAGCAATTTTCTGTAAACACACATTTCTTGCTCATTTTTTTTAAACAGAACAATTAACCATAACATATAACAAATATTAATAACTGCACACTTCAGACACACTGTAAGCCCTCATGCATTCAACCCGGGTCTCCAGAAGGAACGTCCGTCACGCAGCCCACTTCCAGAACGTCTCCATTTTGTAGTGACCGGAGACGAACTGTATGGACGCCCTTTCATGCTCCAACGTCGCAGCTCATTGGGATGCCGTCTCGACCCACCAGTAATACTCAGGCAACTGTCACCGCCGGACTGGACCACCCGCAGATCATCCTGTCCCACTGTCCCTATCCTGGAACTGCGCATCCGACCAAGCCGAGGCTTGACTCTGGGGCGGACGTCATCACCCTCCCCCAGGGGAGCACTCACTGGCTTCCTCCGTCGTCTGCGCTGCAATCTGGTTCCCTTATGGCTCCTCAGCGGATCGCTGAGTTGACTCAAGCCATGTCCCTCGCCTTTGGTGTCGGCACGGCTAGGGTTTGTACCGTCTACAGGTACCCCGGATACCCGATGTTGGTGCGTCGGAGCGGCATCAGTCACTGTTGGCTCAGCAGCCGGAACCTGTTGGCTGCTGGAGCCCTGTAGCTCACGCTCTTTGGACCTTTCCGCCACCGCAGGGATCAAACCATGCCATTCGAGTCCATCGTCCACGGGACCACAAACACTGGCACGGGACCCCCGCTTAGTCGGCGTACTAAGGTGCCGGTGGTGTCCCTCTTCACCCGGAAAGGGCCACCCTAAGTCCCATACTTCATCGCCACTTCCCACGTAGAAGGTCCAGTCCCATAAGCCACCACCTGACCACTCCTCCACCTTGCCGCAGGTAATGGTGAAACCGAGCCCGTAAAAAAGTCACATCCTGTTAGGTTATTACCGTCCCACGACACCAAGAACTCATTGGCATACATGGAGGCCCCTTTGTACCTCACCGACAGCCACACCGAGCCCACAACATCCAGCAGGTGGCTACCATAACTGTAACAGGTGATGTCACTTTAGCTAATTCTGTAGAGGGGAAAACACCGACTTACTGTCGCCAAGTTGAGGATGGAGACCGCTGACCTCGTGTCCACCAACAGCGGTACTGGTGTCCCGTCCAACAAAATGTCACAAACAATGTGTCCATCTGTGTCAGGCGAGACTGTGTGGACCACCGTAGGGGCCTTCTTCTTACCAGTCCCCGTTCCTCCTTGTCGAAATTGCGGCAGACTCTGGCGAAGTGATGGAGCAAACCACTCCATCCACAGCGCTTGCCCCTCACCATACACTCCCTGGCTCTATAGCAGTGCTTGTTGGTTCCGCAGCCTCAGTGTCGTGGTGTCCCCGGGGTGGACTGTATTTTGACGATGGATGCTTACTCATCGTTGCTGCCCCCGTCCAAATCCAAAGCCAGGGCCTTCCCATGTGCCTCGCTCTTCTGTGGAGCTTCGTCTCTGCTAAAATGGTTTGTCAGCCGCTCCGCTGTCTCGTGCTATTGCGCTAGCTCCATGGCTACTAGCAAGGTTAGCTCACCAGTGTGAGTCAACAGGCGAACCCTCGCTGAGGAGTAGGCCACATGCTCAGCCAATTGGTCACGGATCATCTCCTCCTCTAGGGCCCCAAACCAGCACTCACCCGCCAACTGCCGGAGGTCTGCCACAAATTGCTGGACCCATTCTCCAAGTCCCTGGTGCCACTGATGGAACTGGATGCGCCGCATGATGATATTTTCGGGGGTGCGAAAGTAGCCAGCCATGAGCCTCACAATGTCGTCAAAGCTATCACCTCCTCCTAAGGTGCTGAGGATTTTCTGGCCCTCCAACTGCAGATTATGGATCAGAACAGCCCTCACTCATAATTTATCCAGGTCGTCGAGGTCCAACGCGAGCAGATAGTTTTGGAAGGCCGCAAACCACCTGGCCCAAGGGACCAGCGGCTCTCCTGGAGCCTCCAAAGATGGATGTAGCATGGCTGCAGCCCTCTCCATCTCCGATTGTCCTCGTCGCCAAATGTAGTGTCCAAATAATAAGGAGGCGAGGTGACGTTTTATATAGTTTAATATCAAGAACTACTGAACACTGGTGAGACCCTACCACAAGTACAAGAGTGATGGCAAGGAGACAGCATATCGCCTGCACTAGGCTTTTATATCCCAGGTGACGCCACCCCCCGAAGGCGGGGCATCACCCCTCCCAGCCAAGGGCACCGCCACACTAATATATTATGCTATATTACTATTCTACAGTGTCGTGAGTGTAGTATGTGTGTGTGATGCTGTACCCGCCCACAGGGTGACGTCAGGCGGGCACGACCACTGGTCTATATAATTCTGTGTTCTGATAGTAAAGTTGTTCGCTGTTCAGTTCCGCACGGCTCCTGACTCGTATTATTCATACATAACAGTTACCTCTTTTATGGGTTGGGGAGAAAGGACGGGATGTGTATAATACCTACGCAATTATTTGACCACCTGCAGGGAAATGGTTTACTTGAAGAGTTTCAATCTGGGTTTAGAAACCATCATAGTACTGAAACAACCTTAGCGAAGGTCACTAATGACCTCCTCATCGCATCTGATAATGGACTGGTTTCTGTACTTGTCCTTTTAGACCTTAGTGCAGCTTTTGATACTATCAATCATAATATTCTACTTGATAGATTAGAACACTATGTTGGACTTAATGGAACTTTGTTGCAGTGGTTTAGATCTTATTTATCTGATAGGTTCCAGTTTGTTCATGCCAATAATGAGTTTTCTTTCAACTCAAAGCTTAGTCATGGAGTTCCACAGGGATCTGTGCTAGGCCCTACTCTTTTTAGTTTATATATGCTTCCGTTAGGCAACATTATTAGAAAGCACTTTATACATTTTCATTGTTATGCAGATGATACACAATTATACCTGTCAGTGAAGCCAGATGATAGTAATCAATTAGCCAAGTTGGAAGCCTGTCTTAAGGAAATCAAAGCTTGGATGACTTGTAATTTCCTGCTATTAAATTCTGATAAGACTGAAGTCATTCTTGTTGGTCCAAAAAACCTTAGAAATACCTTTCCAAATCAAACTTTCAGTTTGGATGGGGTTACTCTTTCTCTTAACAGCTCTGTGAGGAACCTTGGAATTATTTTTGATCAAGATCTGTCCTTCAATTCACATATTAAATTTGTTTCTCAGACTGCCTTCTATCATTTGTGTAATATTGCCAAGATTAGGAGCATCTTGTCTCAGAGTGATGCTGAGAAACTGATCCATACTTTTGTTAGCTCGAGATTAGATTATTGTAATTCTTTATTATCAGGTTGTCCTAAAACATCTTTAAAAAGCCTTCAGCTGATCCAAAATGCTGCAGCAAGAGTTTTAACAGGTACGAGAAAGACAGATCATATCTCTCCGGTTCTGGCCTCCCTTCATTGGGTTCCCATAGAGTTTAGAATTAAGTTTAAAATCCTTCTTCTTACTTACAAAGCTCTAAACAGTCAGGCTCCTTTTTTTTTTCCACAATATCTTTATTGAACCTTTTTTTTTTTTAACAAACATGATACAAACAAACACTAACACTAAAGTACTACAAAAAAAAAAAAAAAAAAAAAAAATGCCCTAAAAACACCAACAACCACCAACAAAATCAAGTCTTCAACAATGCTCCTCTGTTTAGTCTAGACAATCCAATACATTAGTATACATATTATGTTCACCAGTTTGGAATTTACAAGGTCCACACACATCATTCACCTTCTTCTTCAAGAGTTATGTTTAAATTTTTTACATAATCAATAAAAGGTCTCCATATATTCTCAAACACAATTTCCTTTGATTTCAGTATATATGTTATTCTTTCTAATGGAAGGTTTGTTAACATCTGTCTTAACCACTGAGTCACATCTGGTCTATGAGTCTTTTTCCATAATAGTGCAATACATTTTTTGGCATTAAGCAAACTGAGGTCTATGAATGTTCTTTCACTTTTATTGAAATTATGCTTTTCTGGGTACAGACCCAACAAAAACAGTTTAGGATTCAATATGATTTGTTTTGAGATTATTTTTTCAATTGTTACCCTCACCTCCTCCCAAAACATTCTTATTAATCTACATTCCCATAAACAATGAAATAGGGTTCCTTTACTTTCCATGCATTTTGTGCATGTATCTGGTATATTTTTGTTATATCTATTTAACTCCTCCGGTGTAACATACATCCGCATTAACCATTTGAAATGTATCAATTTAAGGCGTGCATTTATTGATTTGGTTTGAGCTTCTGTACAAGCCAATTCCCATTGTTCCTCTGAAATTTCAATTTGCAGATCTTCTTTCCAGTAGTTTAATCTTTTCAGTGAATTTTCACTTGAAGATAGTGTCAATGAGTTATAAAACTCTGAAATAATACCCTTTCTTTTACTATCTTTCATCATCATTTTTTCCAAGGATGAATAAATAGGTCGAGTGAGAGCTTTATTTTGATTTGATCGAATAAAGTTTCTAAGTTGAAGATATTTAAAAAAATGTGTTCTATTGAGATTAAATTTGATCCTCAGCTCTTCAAAAGACATTATGTTGTCTGCACATGGCAAATATAAATCCTGAATCTTTTGTATCCCTTTTAAATTCCATACTTTAAATACAGCGTCCGCTCTCCCTGGTTTAAAATATTGATTACCCCATATTGGACTAAATTGTGACAATAACTGTGGTTCTTTTAAATAGTTTTTAGCTTCACACCATATTTTGATCATATGCTTTACAAATGGATTTTTAACTTGTTTTTGTAATTTTTTTGCCGAATCTGAGTATATGAATATGGGAAGAGGTAAAGGTAAATTGTATGATTCCATTTCAGTCCAGTGAGGGAGATCATTTGATGAAAAATAATATGTCATAGACCTCAGTTGTGCCGACCAATAATACAACATAAAATTTGGACATTTCAGACCTCCACGATCAAATGGTAAATATAATAAAGACAAACGTAATCTAGCCCTCCTGTTGTTCCATATAAATTCCACTAACTTTTTTTTTATTCTTGAGAATAGATCTAAAGGTGGTGATAAGGGAATGTATTGAAATAAATAAAGTATTTTAGGTAAAATATTACTTTTAAGTATATTGATTCTCCCGATCATCGACATTGGTAGTGACATCCATCTCTGAGTTAACTCATTGATATCTGACATTAAGGCTTCATAGTTGACACTGGCGACTGATTCTAGCTTAGGCATAATTTGGATTCCTAAATATTTAAACTGATTTACAACATTGAATTGATTTACCTCAGGGGCTGGGTAATTTCTCTGGGTCTCATTTAGCATTAATATTGAAGATTTAGTTTTATTTATTTTATATCCTGATATTGATATTGATATTTCCCCAAATCAGGCTCCTTTTTACTTAAAAGATCTGATACTACTCTATTATCCTAACAGAGCACTATGCTCCCAAAATGCAGGATTACTTGTAATACCTAGAATCTCCAAAAGTACAATGGGAGGCAGAGCCTTCAGTTATCAAGCTCCTCTCCTGTGGAACCAGCTGCCAATCTGGATTCGGGAGTCAGACTCGATCTCTGTTTTTATGAATAGGGTTAAAACCTACCTTTTTGATATAGCCTACAATTAGGGAGGGATCATGTGTTTCTGAACCCTCCCTTAGTTATGCTGCTAATAGGTTTAGTCAGCCGGGGGACCTCCAATAATGCACTGGGCCTCACTCCTTTCTTCACTCTCAATGAAATATTTTTTTTTTGCTGGTCATTAACATCTGTTTGTTCTCTCCCATAGATTGAGTCCCCATCGTGCTGTTTGCTCTCTACATGTCTGTTCTTTTCATCTTCTCTGTCCCCTCACCCCCCAGCCAGTCGCAGCAGATGACTGCCCCTCCCTGAGCCTGGTTCTGCTGGAGGTTTCTTCCTGTTAAAAGGGAGTTTTTCCTCTCCACCGTTGCCAAGTGCTTGCTCACAGGGGATCGCCTGATTGCTGGGGTCTTTCTGCAACTGTGGGGGTTTCCCCTACAGTTGAAAGTGCTATGAGATGACTGTTGTGAAATGGCGCTATATAAATAAAGTTGACTTGAATTGAATTAGACCTTATCAGAAGATGATGCTAAGAAGCTGCAAACATACTACAATAAGTTCACAGAGTACATCACTCCCAAGTCTAGCCTGATATATGCAAGATATCATTTCCATGAGAAAATGCAGGGGAAAAAGAGACATTTGAGCATTTTGTCACAGACCTAAAGCTGCTAGTAAAAGACTGCAGACACCCAAACAGTGATGAAATGGTTAGAGACTGTATAGTTTTTGCCACCAACTCACCACGTGTGCGTGAAAAACTGCTCATCCAAGGTGCAGAACTAACTTTAGAAAAAGCCGTAGATATACAGTGGTGTGAAAAAGTGTTTGCCGCTTCCCGATTTCTCATTTTTTTGTATGTTTGTCACACTTAAATATTTCAGATCATCAAACAAATTGAATATTAGACAAAGATAACACAAGTAAACACAAAATGCAGTTTTTAAATGAATTTATTATTACGGGTAAAAAAAAAATCCAAACCTACATGGCCCTATGTGAAAAAGAGATTGCCCCCGCCATGTTAAAACATAAATTAACTGTGGTTTATCACATATTTGGAAAGATGAGTTCAGTTTCTCTAGCCACACCCAGGCCTGATTACTGCCACACCTGTTCTCAATCAAGAAATCACTTAAATAGGACCTGCCTGACAAAGTGAAGTAGACCAAAAGATCCTCAAAAGGCAGACATTATTCAGAAATTCAGGAACAAATGAGAAACAAAGTAATAGAGATCTGTCAGTCTGGAAAAGGTTATAAAGCCATTTCTAAAGCTTTGGGACTCCAGCGAACCACAGTGAGAGCTATTATCCACAAATGGCGAAAAAATGGAACAGTGGTGAACCTTCCCAGGAGTAGCCGGCCGACCAAAATTACCCCAAGAGCACAGCGACGACTCATCCAAGAGATCACAAAAGACCCCACAACAACATCCAACGAACTGCAGGCCTCACTTGCCTCAGTTAAGGTCAGTGTTCATGACTCCACCATAAGAAAGAGACTGGGCAAAAATGGCCTGCATGGCAGAGTTCAAAGAAGAAAACCACTGCTGAGCAAAAAGAACAAAAAGGCTTGTCTCAGTTTTGCTAGAAAATATCTTGATAATCCCCAAGACTTTTGGGAAAATACTCTGTGGACTGACGAGACAAAAGCTGAACTTTTTGGAAGGTGTGTGTCCCATTACATCTGGCGTAAAAGTAACACAGCATTTCAGAAAAGGAACATCATACCAACAGTAAATATGGTGGTGGTAGTGTGATGGTCTGGGGCTGTTTTGCTGCTTCAGGACCTGGAAGACTTGCTGTGGTAAATGGAACCATGAATTCTGCTGTCTACCAAAAAATCCTGAAGGAGAATGTCCGGCCATCTGTTCATGACCTCAAGCTGAAGTACACTTGGGTTCTGCATGTAAATGAATCAACTCCCTCTGGTTACTTAAACTGTCAAAATCCCAGAAGTTCTGTTCGTGAAGGAGGAGTAGCAACAATTTACCATTCCAAATTACTAGTTAATGTAAAGCAAAAAACATGTTATAATTCCTTTGAGTGCATGGTCCTCAGTATTGGACATGTTAGACATGTTAATTAATTAATGTTAATTAATTAATGTTGGACATGTTAATGTTAATGTTAATGTTAATTAATTAATGTTGGACATGTTAATTTTAGGTAAAACCCAATTCTATTTGCCATAGTTTATCGTCCTCCCTCAGCCTACTCAGAATTTTTATCCCAATTTGCAGAATTCTTAGCAGATTTAGTGCTAAAATCAGATAGAATTAAAGCTGCAAGCAGTGATAAATGGGCCCTCGCGTCCTTGCTAGACCTTGGCCTTGCCACTCAGAGCGTGAAACTCCGCATAGGCTCCATTCTTCCCTCCTCAACTCTCTCCCTCCTGCTCATTGTCCGTCCATCTTTCCATCACGTCATCCATTCATTCATCAATCAATTTTCCTGTCCATCCGTCCATACCACCATCCATCATCAGTCTGTCCATCTGTCCATCTGTACACTGCAATATAGCACCTTGGCAGAGGTACTGTATAAGCTAGTGGGTTACCTCAAAAATCTAATATGTTTACCCATAGCCTAAAGGCCTCTTCTGGTGAAAATTTCATCAGGAAATTTATTTGAATTTAGACAAGTTATGCCATTGCTATAAATGTTTTTATTAATCTAGGGGGCACTATAGCTATATGTGGTTTAGTCATATAACTCTATTCTGGGTGGTACTAGTACCATGTATATCAAGTTTGGCTCCATTTGGACAATATATGTGTGAGTTATGACAACTTCCATTCCATTGGTGGTAGGGGACGCTACTGCTGTGTCTCATTGTATATTATAGAAATATTCACCACTGGCTGCCTATTCAACAAGCTAAATTTGGTTGACTTCAGGCAAATTGTGCTAGAGTTATTAAGCTTTGTTTTTCTGCTAGGAGGTGCTAGAGCTATGTGTAATTGTTCATTATAGAAAGGTTCAGTGTTGGTTAACCATGCACCACACAAAATTTGGTTGAATTTGAACAAAGCATTTCAGAGTTATAAGGCTTTGTTTTTTCTGTTGGGGGCGCTATAACTATGTGTCATTTTTCATTATACAAAAGTTCAAAGTAGGCTACCGACGCACCACACAAAATTTGGTTGAATTTGGACAAAGTATGCCTGAGTTATAAAGCTTTGTTTTTTCCTAGGGGGCCCTATACCTATGTTTGTTATCATTACAAAAATCTTTTCTGGGTCTGACTAGTATCATATATATATAAAGTATAGCAGCAATCGGACATTCTACATGTGAGTTATGGCAACTTCTGGTCCATTGTTGGTAGGGGGCGCTGTCGCTATGTATCTTTTTTATTATAGAAATTATCAGTATTGGCTACCTATTCACCACACAAAATTTGGTTAAAATCAGTCAATGTATGCCAGAGTAAAAGCTATTGGAAGGGTGATGTGATACTGCAAACTTGGCCATGCCCCTTCTGCCAAACTATCGGGCATTTGGAAAAGTTTTGAGCAGCTTTTGATGGCACATGGTTATAGATGATTGTCACCATAAATGGTACCAATCAGACGAAATACTTCAGAGATATTGAACAAAACCCTTGGTGTAACCTTCATGTCTCCAAGAGAGGGCGCTATTGTTACTTATGAATATTCATAGCTGTAATTGTTCGGAGTCATACCCATATACATCATACCTATCTTGGTGCCAATCCAACATTCCATTCCCGAGGAATTAAAAAAACAACATGATGCAAACTTTCTGATGCAAAACTTTCTGCCTCCTATAGGTGGCGCTGTAGATTTCTATGAATATTGTTCAAGAGAATTGTTTGGAATTGGACTGATATCCACAATATTGAATTTGATTAAAATCCGACAATACATACCAGAGTTATTGCCGTCAGAATGGTCATAGAATGATCACGGCGAGGCATCAAATCACGCCACTACGGCCAAACCATTGAGCTTTTGGAAAAGTTTTCAATAAGTTTTAATGGCACGTGAGTATAGATGATTGTCACTACAAAAGAGCTCAATCGGAGAAAAACCCTAGGACGAGTTTGAGCAAATGCATGAGGTGGAAATCAGGTCACTGCCACTTCCTGCCAAAATCGCTGACTTCCTGTTGGGTGTTGACCATCACTTCTATAGTTTTTTGCATGTCTTGACATGATAAACATCTCATCTGATTTTCAGCTTTCTACACAAAAGTAAGCGTGTGCCACTCCTCATTGACTTCACATGTTAGGTGGCACAGTAGAGCCATTTTTGTGGGGTCATTCAAATTTCCTTCAAAATATTAAATTTTTTGCCAGTTTTGAGGTCCCTGCAAAAAATGGTGAGTTTTCATGCACGTTCACCACCCCAAAAATGAGATCTTTGTCATGTTGATAGAATGAACAGCTCATGTGCAGGGAGCAACACCAGCAAAAATACTCACGACACAGAGAAGCAAAGTTTAAACGGTTTTATTTTAAGTTTCAAAAAAGGACCACTAGTGGAGAAAATGTCACTCGCCAGAGGAAGATGCAGCCTGTGGGGACTGATGAGAGCAATTAATGAGAGAAGGTAGACGGTGAAGTGGAAAGCCAAATTGCCACTTACATGCACCGAGCAGAGAACCCGACAGAGCACCAACAGGAATAGACGAACCAGCAGGATGAAGCTGGTCAGGGAGTAGGCTGAGTGGAGTCTGACCGGGTGGAGATAGGAAGCTGAGACGGGGTGAGGATGATGGAGCAGGTGACCGCGCAACAATCCCCGAAGACACACTGCACAGATGGCAGCAACCTGGAAAAGGAGGAGGGAGGAGACGTGAGTAATATTTCATTCTCAAAAGATTAAACACTTACTTGCTGTTGGTAGGCAGTTTACCCAATGATCCAGCACTGAAGCTTCCACTTTATGGTCCTTATAAGCACTGGCGAGGAAGAGGCGGCAGGTGCGTCCAATCCCGCAGGTGAGCTAATTGCCTGCAGAGCTGGGGAAAGTTTAACAGGACAGAGGGGGCAAGTGCTCACCTGCAAATGACAATCTTAGATGGAGAAGAAGAAAAAAAAATTCTAGCAATTACAATAGGGCTCTCGCCCACTGATGTCAGTGGCTTGGGCCCTAAAAATACTAACAAATACAGTAGGGCTGTCACCCACTGATGTCAGTGGCTCGGGCCCTAACAATTACAGTAGGTCTCTCGCCCACTGACGGTGTCAGTGGCTCGGGCCCTAATAATTATAGTAGGACATTTTAATATACATGTGTAGGAACCATGAAATGAAGAGACTGAATGATTTCTCAGTATTGGTTTATTTCATCTCACGTCCTACAGCTCCTCTCTGTCAGGGAATGAAGAGGGCGAGCTGTGGTAAACCACATACCTTTATACTTTCACATCAAACACAAATCACATTCACATCAAACACAGAATTACATTCACATTTAATCCTCCCATTGTCCTCTCGGCTTCTCTGTCTGACCCCCAGGAGGTCAGACAGTCCCTTCAGGTCCACTCCCAGATCTTCTCACTTCTTCCCCAGTCCGCAGGGGGTCCAGACTCAATGTCCGTTTGAGGCGTGATGTCAATACACACTGCAAGCTCAAAGTTCCCTCATGTCTGGGTCTCTGCCAAGGAATATGTGAGCTACATAATGTTACGCCACATCACTCCCCCCGAAACGCCCAAGAACGGACATACACCAACATTACTCTAACCGTTATACACCTTATGTCAATAATGGACAGTCATACACATTATGTCAAGAATGGACACACACACCAACTTCATGTCAATGATGGGCAGTCATACACATTATACCCTTACATCACCCCCCCCCCCCTTTGCAGGATCTACAGCACAATTTACACGGGTTGATCAAAATACACATCACTCTGCCCGTTGCTTAGGCTTCAATCTCCTCCCGAATCTGCTGAACGCAGGCTTCGCAGCCTGTGTTGTGCCGTCCTGCGGTGCGCCTGTGGAATGAGGAGAAGAAGGGTTATTTGGCCCCTGCTGGGGAACTAGGGGCCGTTCCCTGGGAGGCCTGCCGCGTCGAGGCGCCCCCGCCGGCCGTACAGGTTCGTCCCGTAACACAAAAGCAGGCTTTAATCTGTCAACACTGATTGTTTCTTTCCTGCCCCCCAGGTCCAGCACAAAATATTTCTCCCCGGTTTCCAGCACTCGAAACGGACCGTCATAAGGTGGGTGGAGACTATGACGCTGGGCGTCGTGCCTGACAAAAACAAACTCTGCATTTTGCAAAGCCTTGGGAACAAAAACCCACGGAAAAGTGTGATGAGTGGGGCCCGGGAGCATTTCTGCCCCCGTGCCACTTAGAGGTCCCCGCACTGGGGGGCGCTCCGGTGCTGCATGG
Organism: Pholidichthys leucotaenia; assembly: GCA_020510985.1. Taxonomy (NCBI): domain Eukaryota; kingdom Metazoa; phylum Chordata; class Actinopteri; order Cichliformes; family Pholidichthyidae; genus Pholidichthys; species Pholidichthys leucotaenia. Next base: position 225,438,718 of record CM035842.1, on the reverse strand, counting down.
GCTGGCAGGAATTCTCCTGGCAGCCTGAGAGGTTGAGTAAAAACTAATTCAGCAGGTGAGGCATCTAAATCCTCTTTGGGTGCCGAACGCAACCCCAATAAAACCCATGGTAGTTTGTTTACCCAATCTGTATCCGTGAGCGACGCTCTGAGGGCTGCCTTCAACGACCTGTGAAAACGCTCGCATAAACCGTTGGCCTGTGGGTGATAAGCGGTGGTGCGATGGGCTGTTGCCCCTAAGCCGCTGGCCATTGCTGACCACAGCTCTGACACGAACTGCGGACCCCTATCGGACGTAATGTCCGACGGGACTCCGAACCGCGCTACCCAGGCTGTTAAAAAAACGCGAGTCACCTCTGCTGCTGTGGTAGACTGCAATGGGACTACTTCCGGCCAACGCGTGGTCCGGTTCACCATTGTCAGGAGATGTGTGAACCCTTGCGAGGGCGGCAGGGGTCCCACTAGATCTACGTGCACATGATCAAACCTCTTAGCCGGAATGTGGAAAGGTTCTAAAGGAGCTTTTGTGTGCCTGTGAACTTTGGCCCGCTGGCAAGACATGCAGGCTCTCGCCCACTCCTTCACGTGCTTGCGCAGGCTCGGCCAAACAAACTTCTCTGCTACCATTTTCACCGAAGCGCGTACTCCCGGGTGTGCTAGGGAGTGCACCGCGTCAAAAACGCGACGGCGCCACGTGGCCGGTACCACTGGGCGAGGTCGCCCGGTGGATACATCGCAAATAAGCGGGGGTGAACCGGTTTGTAAACTTATGTTCTCCAGCCTTAACCCTGTTGGTCCGGACAGGAGCGCGCGCACGTCTGTGTCTTCGCCCTGCTCCGCTGCCATGGCCGCGTAATCTATCCCTACGTGCACCGGAGCCGCGTGCACGTCCGCGCTGTTACCGCGCTCCGCGTCTGCGGCGTTACAGCCTCCATCCACGCGGACAGGCGCTGTTACCGCTCGCGAGAGGCAGTCTGCCACCACATTAAATTTACCGGCTACGTGCTGTATATCGGTGGTGAATTCTGAAATTGTGGCCAGCTGCCTCTGCTGTCGGCCTGACCATGGTTCTGAGATTTTGGACATTGCAAAGGTTAACGGTTTGTGGTCGACAAACGCGGTGAAACGCGCCCTTCCAACCAGAACTGAAAATGGCGGATGGCCAGGTGGAGCGCTAGCAGTTCCCTGTCAAACGCGCTATATTTTCGCTCCGCATCGCGTAGGGATCTGCTGAAAAAAGCGAGTGGCTGCCAAGCCCTGGCGACTTGCTGTTCCACCACGGCTCCTATGGCCACATCTGACGCGTCTGTGGTTAGCGCTATTCGGGCTGCTGGGTCTGGGTGAGCCAGCAGTGCTGCATCTGCTAGTGCTTTCTTAACCTCAGTGAATGCGCGCTCCCGCTCTGGGGACCACTCAATCGCATTGGAGGGCTTCTGTTTTTTTAGCGCGGCTTACAACGGTTGCATGAGCTGCGCCGCGTGGGGCATGAAACGGTTGTAAAAATTTACCATACCTAAAAATTCTTGCAACGCTTTTACCGTTTGTGGCTGGGGAAACTCAGCCACTGCGCGTACTTTGGAGGGCAGCGGAACTGCACCCTCTGGGGAGACGCGGTGCCCCAAAAAATCGATCTGCGCTGCGCCAAAATGGCACTTGGCTGGGTTGATTATCAACCCATGTGCTCCCAACCTCTGAAAAACAGTTCTGAGGTGACTTTCGTGTTCCTCCTCAGAGGCGCTGGCAACCAAAATATCATCTAAGTAGACAAAAACAAAAGAGCGATCGCGCAAAACGGCATCCATCATGCGTTGGAAGGTTTGCGCAGCGCCTTTAAGGCCAAAAGGCATGCGTAAAAATTCAAAAAGCCCAAAAGGGGTTATTACCGCTGTCTTGGGAATGTCCTCTGGTCGGACCGGGACCTGATGATAACCGCGGACCAGGTCTATTTTAGAAAAAATGTGCGCCTTGGCCAAATGCACCGAAAAATCTTGGATATGCGGAATTGGGTAGCGGTCCTGCGCTGTGGCATTGTTTAACCTGCGATAATCGCCGCACGGTCTCCACGAGCCGTCCGCCTTAGGGACCATGTGGAGGGGGGAAGCCCAAGCGGACTTCGAGCGGCGAATTATGCCCAACCTTTCCAGGTTGGCGAACTCCTCACGCGCAATGGAGAGCTTAGCTGCATCCAAGCGCCGAGCCTTAGCAAAAACTGGTGGGCCACTTGTGGTTATAAAGTGCTCCACCCTGTGCTTCGCCACCTTAGCTGAAAACGTGAGAACTGTGAGTGCTGGGAACTGGTTTAGGAGAGTGTGGAACTTACCTCCTGCTGCGGCGGCATTGGCCTGTACTGACGGCGGGGACACTCGTGCTGCACAGGGGATAGAACAAAAAGAGAGTGCATTAACCAAGCGTCTATTAGCCAGATCTACCAACAAGCCATGAGAGCACAAAAAGTCAGCGCCTAACATGTTGAAACTCACCGCCGCTACTATGAAGGTCCATTCATAGATGCGGCCGTGCAAGGACAAGCGCAGAGTTCTTTCGCCAAAAGTCTTGATCGACGAGCCGTTTGCGGCTGTTGCCCCATCTCCGCAGGGACCGGACACCCGGTCCACGTAGGTTGCGATGATGAAACTCCTCTGTGCCCCGGTGTCAACGAGGAATTGCCGTCCGGAGCTCGCGTCTGTCAGGTACAGCAGCTTGTTCCGTTTGCCGAGGGTCGAAGCTGCTAACGACCCCCGGCTCTTGCGTTTCCCTGCTTCTTGAAGTTGCATGGTGGGACACATCTGTGTGCCTTGTGCGCGAAGCGTCGATGGTAGAAACACAGCTCGTCCCCTCCTCTGCTTCGGGACCGCGCTGCCGCTGTTGTCGCTGGGGTCGGTTCTGCTGCCACCGGTTCTCCATCGCCCCCGGCCGCCGCGCCGAGGTCTGCTGCTGCCGCTGACGTCTCCTGCTCGCTGCATGCGTCCAGGAGCCGCTCCGCTTCCACGGCCAGCGCGCGGAAGTCTTGCTGGTCCACACACCTCATGCTGGACAGGGAGCCTCTCATGTGCGCTGGAAGAGTCCTTAAGAAGATGTGTTTAAATAAAAACGCATCGTTGTCTGCCCCGATCATCTGCAGCATGTCCTCCATGAGGACGGTCGGCCTGCGTCCTCCTCTGTCGCGCAGGTCCAGAAGTGTTCTGGCCCTCACCTCGGCTGATGGCACAAAACTCCGAATGAGGGCGGCTTTCAGGGCGTCGTATCTGCCAGCAATGGGCAGCTGCTGCACCAGGCTCCGCACACACTGGGCTGTGCGGCTGTCGAGTCTTGCGATGACATTATGGAACTTAATGTCATCTGCTGATACCCCATTGAGCACGAACCGCGACTCCACGTGTTGGAACCATGAGTGCGGGTCCTCTTGCCAGAACTCAGGGAGTTTAATTGAGTTTACGCCGGTGCGGGCAGTCTCCGGTGAATCAGGTTCGGAGAGACGATCTCCAAGCCTTTCCATATTTCTCACGTGTGGGTCACCAATGTAGGAACCATGAAATGAAGAGACTGAATGATTTCTCAGTATTGGTTTATTTCATCTCATGTCCTACAGCTCCTCTCTCAGTCAGGGAATGAAGAGGGCGAGCTGCGGTAAACCACATACCTTTATACTTTCACATCAAACACAAATCACATTCACATCAAACACAGAATTACATTCACATTTAATCCTCCCATTGTCCTCTCGGCTTCTCTGTCTGACCCCCAGGAGGTCAGACAGTCCCTTCAGGTCCACTCCCAGATCTTCTCACTTCTTCCCCAGTCCGCAGGGGGTCCAGACTCAATGTCCGTTTGAGGCGTGATGTCAATACACACTGCAAGCTCAAAGTTCCCTCATGTCTGGGTCTCTGCCAAGGAATATGTGAGCTACATAATGTTACGCCACACATGTAGATGTAGATAGTGATTGCCTTAATATGGCATTTAATTCAATATTAGACTTGATGGGGTTTTCTCAGAAAGTAGAATATTCTACCTATTATCTCCACCACACGTTGGACCTTCTGGTAGTGTCTTCTCATAAACCTGTACTGTCAGATCATTGTCTGTTAACCTTTGATTTTACTATTTCTGACTATTTGGCTCCTAAAGAAAAATATTACTACAGTAGATGCCTCTCAGATGACGCTGTTACCAAATTTAAGCAGATTGTTTCCTCTATGCCATGTGTCAACACAATGGAGATAAGCTATGGAGAGCTTGCTCCTTCTGTAGTTGATAGCATGGTAGATAGTGTTACAGCTTCTCTGCATCAGACCCTACACATGGTGGCCCCTTTAAAAAAGAAAAAGTCTAATCAGAGATTTCTAACTCCTTGGTTCAACACAGAAACTCGTAGATTAAAACAGAAGACTCGCCAATTAGAAAGAAAATGGCGCTCCACTAAATTAGATGAAATCTATTTAGGTTGCAGTGGCCATTCCTGCTACACACATGGACAAAATTGTTGGTACCCCTCTGTTAATGAAAGAAAAACCCACAATGGTCACAGAAATAACTTGAATCTGACAAAAGTGGTAATAAATAAAAATTCTATGAAAATTAACCAATGAAAATCAGACAATGCTTTTGAATTGTGGTTCAACAGAATTATTTTAAAAAACAAACTCATAAAACAGGCATGGACAAAAATGATGGTACACTGAACTTAATATTTTGTTGCACAACCTTCTGAGGCAATCACTGCAATCAAACGATTTCTGTAACTGTCAGTGAGACTTCTGCACCTCTCAGCAGGTATTTTGGCCCACTCCTCATGAGCAAACTGCTCCATTTGTCTCAGGTTTGAAGGGTGCCTTCTCCAGACAGCATGTTTCAGCTCCTTCCACAGATGTTCAATAGGATTTAGATCAGAACTCATAGAAGGCCACTTTAGAATAGTCCAATGTTTGGCTCTTAGCCATTCTTGGGTGTTTTTAGCTGTGTGTTTTGGGTCATTATCCTGTTGCAAGACCCATGACCTGCGAGTGAGACCAAGCTGTCTGACACTGGGCAGCACATTTCTCTCTAGGATACCTTGATAGTCTTGAGATTTCATTGTACCGTGCACAGATTCAAGACACCCTGTGCCAGATGCAGCAAAGCAGCCCCAGAACATAACAGAACCTCCTCCATGTTTCACAGTAGGGACAGTGTTCTTTTCTTGGTTTGCTTCATTTTTGCATCTGTGAACATAGAGCTGATGTGCCTTGACAAAAAGTTTCAGTTTTGTCTTGTCTGTCCATAGGACATTCTCCCAGAAACATTGTGGCTTGTCAACATGCAGTTTGGCAAATTCCAGTCTGGCTTTTTTATGATTTGTTTTCAACAGTGGTGTCCTCCTTGGTCGTCTCCCATGAAGTCCACTTTGGCTCAAACAACGACAGATGGTGCAATCTGACACTGATGTACCTTGACATTGGAGTTCACCATGAATGTGTTTAGAGGTTGTTCTGGGCTCTTTTGCTACCATTTGTATTATCCGCCTCTTCCTGCGGCCACATCCAGGGAGGTTGGCTACAGTTCCGTGGATCTTAAATTTCTGAATAATATGTGCAACTGTAGTCACAGGAACATCAAGCTGCTTGGAGATGGTCTTATAGCCTTTACATGCCTAGACATGCTTGTCTATAATTTTCTTTCTAATCTCCTGAGACAACTCTCTCCTTTGCTTCCTCTGGTCCATGTTTAGTGTGGTACACACCATGTCACCAAACAGCACAGTGACTACTTGTCACCCTTTAAATAGGCCGACTGACTGATTACAAGTTTGTAGTCACCTGTGATGTTAATTAGAGGACACATCTTAGTTGAACATGTCCCTATGGTCACATTATTTTCAATCTTTTCTAGGGGTACCATCATTTTTGTCCAGGCCTGTTTCATGAGTTTGTTTTTTAAAATAATTCTAATAATAATTCTAATAATAATAATTCTAATCATAATTGTCTGATTTTCATTGGTTAATTTTCATAGGATTTTTATTTATTACCACTTTTGTCAGATTCAAGTTATTTCTGTGACCATTGTGGGTTTTCCTTTCTTTAACAGAGGGGTACCAACAATTTTGTCCACGGCTGTACATGATTTTGCTGTTACCAGAGTAGAAGCAATGGAGAGACTCTGTAGCAAATTTATTCACAGATGGCTAGGAGTTCCCCCATCCTTCAGTTTAGTCATTCTCTACAGTAAGACTTCCAAGCTTCGCCTACCAATCTCATCGGTGGTGGAGGAGTTCAAGGCCACTAAGGCAGGGTCTGTCTGTTCTCTGCTCTATTCTGATGATAAGAAGATCAGGCATTCCAACACAGCCATTAAGTGTGGTAGGAAATGGAGACCCCAGGAAGCTGTCAGGGAAGCTGAAGCATACTGGAGACATGACGAAATTGTCGGCGTAGTTTGTCAGGGATGGCTCGGGCTAGGAAATTACAATGGTAAAAGGTGGAGCAAAGCTGACACCAAAAGCAGGAGAAGATTCGTAGTACAGAGGGTCAGAGAGGCAGTGGAAGAGGACCGCTGTGTGAAAGCTGTAGGGCTTGCCTCTCAAGGGCAGTGGATGCAGTGGAACCATGCACTCGAACAATCACTGTCCTGGAATGATATCTGGGGCATGGACCAGGGCAAGTTGGCTTTGCTTCTCTGTGCAGTGACTGATCTTTTACCAACACCAAGTAATTTAAAACTTTGGTACAAAGATGAGGATTCATCTTGTAAGCTGTGCAGTATAACCCCTAGTACTTTGAATCACATTTTGACTGGGTGCTCTAGAGCACTTGGAGAAGGGCATTACCAGTGGAGACATGATAAAGTCCTTGCAGAAATGGCAAGGTGGGTTGAATTCCAGAGGATTAGAGCCAATAACCATCAGGCAACACCATTTCGGGTCATCAGCTTTCAAAAGCCAGGAAATAAGTCTCCGAAGGGAAAAACAACTGCCAGAATGCGCCCCTCTGTTTTGCATAAAGCATCAGACTGGGAGATGCACGTTGACCTAAAAAAAGAAGCTTGTCTTCCCAGAAGAAGTAGCAACAACCACACTTTGCCCGGACATGATTCTTTGCTCTCGGAGTGCAAAATCCATTGTAATAGTTGAGCTTACAGTGCCTTGGGAGGAGAGGCTGGCTATATCTCATGAACTCAAGAAGGAAAAATATCAGGACCTAGTTGATGAGGCTCGTATTAAAGGGTGGCACACTACTTTATTCCCCGTCAGGGTTGGTTGTCGTGGGTTTCCAGCCGCATCTTTGTATCATTTTTTTACATAAGATAGGTCTGGAACCTAAACATCTTAGGAAAGCCATTGGGGACATAGCTTCAGTGGCTGAGGCTAGTTCAAGGTGGTTGTAGCTCACAAGAGACCGTGGTTGAAACCCTTCTGCAAGTGAAGATTAATCTTTGCTGCCCCACTCAGGTGAGGCGTACAGGTTCAGGGGCGAAACGCCTATGACCTTGAGATACCTGCTGATTTTTATTTATTTATTTATTTAGCGAATGCAAAGTCCTTAAGCCAAGCAGTTGCCTCCTGGTTTGCTGTATGGAGGGTGTGTAATCCTCCTTCCAGTCTTTGGAGCGGGCAAGCCTCTATGATGTGTTCCATTGTTTGCTCCTCTCCACATGCGCACAGTGGGCTAGGGCTACTGCCCCATCTATAAAGGCTGGCCAAGCAGGGGCCATGTCCAGTCCTGAAGCGATTGAGTGTAGACCACTGTCTCCTTGGGAGGTTGGTGCCCGGGACCTGTTGGTTGGGGTTTATCACCAGCTGTTTGTTTGGGACCTCCTTGGTCTCCCATTCCTCTTGCCAAGCTGTCTGGATGGTAAAGTCAGCTGGGGGAGGGTTTTTCCAAATCGGCCGTCTGGATGAAAGTCGGGCAGTGGGTGGAGTGTAGATATCTGCATGGATTGGTAAGTGAGGAGAATCTTTAACTTTTTGGAGCATCCTTTGAGTTAATGCTGCTCGCCGGATGTGTGGAGGGGCTATGTTTGACAGTACAGAGAGCCAGGGGAGTGGTGTTGAGCGGATTGTTCCAGTTATAGTTCTCATGGTTGTGTTGAGCTGGGTGTCTATATGGTGTGTGTAAGATGACCTGGACCAGACAGGGGCACAATATTCTGCTACAGAGTATGAAAGGGCCAGTGCTGAGGTGCGCAGGGTGGAGACTGCCGCCCCCCATTTTGCACCAGCGAGCTTGCAGAGCAGGTTGTTTCGTACCTTCACCTTAGCAGCCGTCCCCTTTAGATGTTCCTTGAAGGATAAGGTCCTATCAAGGGTCACTCCAAGATAAGTTGGATTTGGGACATGCTTAAGCTTGAGTCCGCTCAGGTGGATGTTTAGTTCTCTGGCAGCTTTTGCATTGTGGAGATGGAATACACTGGAGACGGTTTTTGCTGGGCTTGGTTTTAGGCGCCAGATTTTGCAGAACTGGTCTAGTTTGGCAAGATCTTCCATGAGCACCCGTTCCAGTGGTTCAAAGTCTGGTGCTTGGAATGCCAAACAGATGTCGTCTGCATAGGTGAATTTGCGGGATTTTGTAGTAGGCAGGTCGTTTATGTAGAGGTTGAACAGAGTTGGAGCTAGAACTGAGCCTTGTGGGAGTCCGTTTTTCTGCATTCTCCATGCACTTGTGTTCTGACTGAGGTGGACTCTGAACCTTCGGTTGGTCAGCAGGGTTTTTATAATTGCTGTTGCCCAAGCAGGGATCGCCTTTATAAGTTTCAGGAGGAGGCCTTTGTGCCAGACCGTATCATAGGCGGCTGTAAGGTCGAGAAACACAGCCCCTGTCTTCAGTCTGCTCTCGAAGCCATTTTCGATGAAGGTGGTTAGGGCCAGTACTTGTTCTCCTGTACTGCGGTCCTTGCGGAAACCTGCTTGATCCACACTTAGAATATCCTCTACCTCTGGGGAAATGCGTTGCAGAATTAGGCGCTCCATGATTTTGTAAGGAACGCTGAGTAGGGAGATTGGGCGGTAGCTTGCTGGTAATTTGTGGTCTTTGCCAGGTTTTGGGATGGCAATGACCTTTGCTGTCCGCCATTTCTTTGGGATCGAGTTTGTTTGTGTGATCCTTGTGTAGAATTGTGTCAACCAGGTTAGGGCTCGGGGGCCAAGATTTTTCATGAATTCTGGGAAGATGTTATCGTATCCTGCTGCCTTTCCACATTTCAGGCTCTGTAGGACTTTCTCCAGTTCAGCAGCCTCGAAGGGTTCAGGGTTCGTTTCCTCTACAGGCATTTTTTGGTGTTTTTTTAGCTCAGTTGTAACTGCTCTTTTGGTGTCTTTGTCTTGGGGTGCTTTGGCGATAGTCAGTAGGTGGGATGCAACTTGGTTGGGTGTGACGGATGCTCGGCTTTGGCTAGGGGGCTTCTGTGCAGCTCCTAGGCGACGGATGAGGCTCCAACATTTCCTGCTAGAGTGGGTAAAGCTCCGGTCAGCAACTGTCTCCTCCCATTTCTTTCGCCGAGCTGTATTTAGCGATTCAATGAGATGGTCTGCTATCTCTGGGTCCCCTGATGTTTGATAGGATTGTAGGAGGGCAGCACTTTCTCCGTCCAAACATGGGACATAGAGGGGTCGGTAGCCTCGTGGGATTGCAGTATGGGCAGCCTTGAAGATTGCGCTGCAGAAGCGGTTGTATGCTTCATCTACAGTGATGGTGTGGAGTGGGATGGTAACAACGCTCCGGTCCAGAGTTTCACTGAATTTCTTCCAGTTGGCTTTGCGGAAGTTCCAGCGCATCTTCCTTGGGCTGTATATGACTGGAAGTTGTAGGCCAATGTGTACAAGCAGGGGCCGGTGTTGGCTGTGTGGAAAATCATCAAGAATGAGGATCTGTGTAGGATATGGCTCCCCATTCAAAGAGCTGACCCAACACAGGTCAGGAGAATAGTCCTTCTTCCACCTAGCAGAGTGGAAGGTTCCTCTTTGTTTGGGGTCGTATATCAAAGCGAGGTCATTTCTGGATGCCCAGTCTGAAAGTGCCTTCCCATCACTGTCCACTGCTGGGTACCCCCAGTCAGGTTGATGGCTGTTAAAGTCCCCCACATAGATGGCAGGGTGGGGTAGGGTGGGTAAGACCTGCAGATCCCAGTTGGCATTAGGGGGCTTGTACACATTGACAATATGGAAGCCACCAATGATTATGGTGTCTGAGAAATGTGTTGTTATCAGGTGATTTGCTTCAACTATGTCAGAACGCACATAGGTGGCACGTCCATGTTTAGCATGTAGAACATAGCACAGGAGGTCAAAGCCTTTGATGGTGAAGCGGCCAGCTTCCACTGTGCCAATATGAGTCTCTTGGAGGCAGATTACATCAATCGAATGTTGGAAGGCGAGGACTTCGATAAGGCTTTGCTTGGCTGCAGATAGGCCTTCAACGTTTAGTTGTAATATGCGAAGGGCCGATCCTACCACAAAGTGCTCTTGGGGCTGTTTGCTTTCGGCTTTAGGACTGTGACTAGGATTCTTCTTTGACTTGGCACAGAGGCGTCGTCTCTTCGAATTTAGTCTGCTGGTAGGATCATTAGCTTCCCCAGGCGAGCCCAGGTACTGGCGGAGGGCGCGACGAGAACGCTGATCCATTGCCCCCCTGCTGATGATGCAGGAGGGATCCTCTAACGAAATTCAGACCACCCAGCCACCAGGACTGTTAAGAGGAGAAACTGATGTTTCATCTATTTTGCTTCTGCAGTTTCTGCTTGTAGCAAAGCATCTCTGATGTTTATCTCACCTTAGCTTGGAGAAATCAACTTCAAATTTATAAAAAATTTCTTAGGAAAGCTAGAACAATTTATTATTCTGCATTAATATAAGCAAACAAGAATAATCCCAGGTTTCTTTTCAACACTAGCCAGGCTGACAAAGAGTCAGAACTCTGTCAAACCTAGCATTCCCTTAGAGCTTACTAGTCAGGACTTTACAAACTTCAATAATAAAGTTTCATCTATCAGAGATAAAATCAGTCAGATTCTTCAAACCGTTAACTTATATACATTAACTACTACAGCTCCTTCAATTGATATCTGTTTGGAAGAGTTTACTCCAACTGACCTTTTAGAGTTAGATAAAATAATTTCCTCATCCAAGCTTTCAACTTGTCTTTTAGATCCTATTCCTACCAGGTTATTTAACCCCTTGCACTCTGGTCAATTTCCCTAAAAACGCCAAAAAAAACATACCCAAAGTAAATCAAAAGCTGTTCTTCAACCCTTTGCTGCATCTTCATGGGGTTGGTCTCATTTAAAAGAAAACACTTTAAATTTTTTGGCAAAACAGTCATAATCTCTCTAAGTGCTCCTGCCACTGAGTAACAGTCATCTAAACATACTGAACTTGAAGAAAATAAATTTCGCCTGGGTGTTTTTTTGGATACAAATGCTTGCAAATAACACACAGCTTCAGATACTGGCTGGAAAATGCAACAGAAATGTAGAACCAAGTGTAATCCAGCTGAGGTCAAAATTTTGTAACAATACCACAAAAAATGAATATATTACACAGCTTTTTTCTTAGGTTGCTCCCAGGCGTTTTTGAACTGTGCCAAATTGTGCCAAATGGCACAGTTTGGAAAAATGTCTGTAACTTTTGAATGATTCAATATAGAAGCTTCATCTTGGGCTCTAATGAAAGGTGAAGGGATGTGTGTGTGTGTGTGTGTTGGGGGGGATTGTTTAATCATTCATGAATGAATGAATGAACAAACAAGCCCCCCCACACAAAGAAGCATGCCACGTAAAAAATGTGTGGCTTTTTTTTTACAAGAAAAAATAACCTACAGTGCACTAAAAATTATACTAAAATATTTGTAATGTAGAAGATAACAACTCCCCCCCGCCCCGCTACAGAGGACGGACATCGCCATCGCTACATGACAGAAAGCGGTGACGGTGCACCGCGGTCTACTACGCACAGTTGGACTAAAATATCTGCAATATATCTGCAATCCGCTACAGAAGAGTAGCGGGGGGGGGGGTGGCATTCACAACATGAGGGGGGGGGGGCGTTCGCAACTTGACGGACCCGGACCGGAGTGGTCCGGGTCCATCATGTTGCAATAACACACAGTTGTAATTTACCGATCGGTCAAAAGTCATTTGCTTTACAATTTTCAGGGATAAAGAATAATTTAGCTTATAACACTTACCTGTCCACAACAGCAGTGTAGCTGGCGAACTTCTCTTCCTCATTGTCAGACAAACATGACGCTGGTCCGCTTGTTACGGACTCGTGGTTCTGGTCACGCGACCCGGTCAAACCATAATTCCATTATTGCGGTTTTGCGCTTCCATGATTGCGGTTTTGGCGAACGATTTTTCAAAACAAATAAGAACAGTAGTAAGAAGAAAAGACTGGCGAACGCCTGTGTGTCACCCGGCCTTACACAAAACAGCTTTCGAACTTCTGTGCTTCAATTGGCTGGCTGTATTCGCAGCCGTTGGTAGGCGGGTCCTTCTTGCTAGGTTTTCAGTCATTGGTTCTTCAAGGTTTCAGAAACCCAATTCAAGGCTCTTATTAGTCGAATGAGAGGTCAATCACATCTAAACCAATCAAAGCACTCCTTTGGCTTTCTGTTCGTGGCTGTGTTTGTAGTGGAAGAACGGAAATGCAGCTTTTTTTTTTCTTCAGTGCGCCCTAGGATGCACAGTGTGCGTCCTAGGGCGCTCTCGTGCGCTCTAGGATGCAGAAACATGTCCGCCCGCGGTACACCAGAGTGCAAGAGGTTAAAGAAGTATTCCCATTTATTGGTAGCTCTGTTCCTCAAATAATCAATTCTTCATTAACATTAGGCCATGTACCGCAGGCTTTTAAAACTGCTGTAATGAAACCCCTACTTTAAAAGCCAACACTGGATCCAGGAGTTTTAGCTAACTATAGACCAATCTCTAATCTGCCTTTCATTTCAAAAATCTTAGAGTTGTTGCTATGCAATTATTTGACCACTTGCAGGGAAATGGTTTATTTGAAGAGTTTCAATCTGGGTTTAGAATCCATCATAGTACTGAAACAGCTTTAGTGAAGGTCACTAATGACCTCCTTATCGCATCTGATAATGGACTTGTTTCTGTACTTGTCCTTTTGCACCTTAGTGCAGCTTTTGATATTTGATATTCATGTCAGGTGGGAGAGGAAGTTTTCTCTCTCCTCCGCTGGTAAGATGTAGCCCAGTACAACCTGTCACATTAAGGGAGGAGGTGTGTCCCCCTTGGGCTGGGCCCAAATGTGTGGCATGCAGGCCCACCGGCGCGTGGACACGCCCTGGTGCCACACAAAACAACCCCCAGCTATGGGCAAATAGCACCACTGCCTTGTGGTCATCACGGGAGTGACAAAGGCTAAGGGAGACAACCCCTACAGAAAATCCGGAGTGGAGCCCCGAAGGCGGTTGGTCTTCACGTAGCGGGACCTCCCGGCAACTCCTGTAGCCAAGTTGGTACCAACTGTATCGGCTAGTCCCTTCCATTGGACACTACCAGCAAGGCCGAGAAGGAGGATCTGTCAACTGGGCATCTCAGTTTCTCCACAACTTCGCCCTGGCCTGTGCGCTGGAGAGGTCACTCCAGTGCCGCCTTCTGCGGCAGCTCAAAACGGGGAGACGCAGTTACTGGTTAAAAGTCCAGAGCAAATTGGCGTAAGCTCGGGCGCCTAGGGCTGTCTCCCAACGGTGGGAGGGATCGCCGTGTCCCACTGGCCAGCTACCGCCCGCCTTTAGCTGGGCAGCCCCCTGTCAGTAAGGTGCTGGCCCGTCACGGTCTGCTTACTTCAAAGGGTGCTTGAAGTGTAGGCCAAAAGCTGAATCACGGACTGTAATCACTGCACCAGCTAATATCAAGAAACCAAAGTCACCAGCGCTGAGTCTGGCAACCTGGAACGTCAGAACAATGTGTCCTGTCCTCTCTGACGACCTCCAATAAATCAACGACGCCAGGAAAACTGCTATCATCGGCCGCGCGCTGAAGAGGCTCAATATTGACATTGCAGCACTGCAAGAGACGCGACTCCCGGGCAGTGGCAGCTTGAAGGAGAAGAACTATACGTTTTTCTGGCAGGGACAGGAGCCTGACGAGCATCGCCTGTACGGTGTTGGATTCGTTGTTCGAAACTCCCTTCTGTCCTCTCCGTCTTCAGGCACTCCACGAGTCCTCTCTCTCCGTCTCATAACCTCCTCTGGCTGGGGGGAGAAGAGACTCCGCAGACAGAGGAGACTGTCGAGACCCCTATTACACTGTGAAGAATTTATCTGCAGCGGCTGCGGCAGGATCTGCAGATCCCGTATCGGCCTTTACAGCCACGCCCGACGGTGCAGCTCCCTGAATGATGACCCAAGGCACAAAACCCCCCCATGATCTTTCGAGATCGAAGGAGCCAATGAATGAATGAATGCAGCTTTTGATACTATCGATTATAATATTTTACTTGATAGACTAGGACACCATGTTGGACTTAATGGAACTTCGTTGCAGTGGTTTAGATCTTATTTATCTGATAGGTTCCAGTTTGTTCATATCAGTAATGAGTTTTCTTCCAACTCAAAGCTCAGTCACGGAGTTCCACAGGGTTCTGTGCTAGGCCCTACTCTTTTTAGTTTATACAGTATATGCTTCCGCTAGGCAACATTACTAGAAAGCACTGTATACGTTTTCATTGTTATGCAGATGACACACAATTATACTTGTCAATGAAGCCAGATGATAATAATCAATTTGGCAAGTTAGAGGCCTGTCTTAAGGAAATCAAAGTAATTTCCTGCTAGTAAATTCAGATAAGACTGAAGTCATTCTTGTGGTCCAAAAAAACCTTAGAAATACCTTTCCAAATCAAACTCTTAGTTTGGATGTGGTTACTCTTTCTCTTAATAGTTCTGTGAGGAACCTTGGAGTTATTTTTGATCAAAATCTGTTTTTTAATCCACATATTAAACTTGTTTCTAAGATTGCCTTCTATCATTTGCGTAATATTTCCAAGATTAGGAGCATCTTGTCTCAGAATGATGCTGAGAAACTAATCCATGCTTTTGTTTGCTCTAGATTAGATTATTGTAACTTTTTATTATCAGGCTATCCTAAAACATCTTTAAAAAGTCTTCAGCTGATCCAAAATGCTGCAGCAAGAGTTTTAACAGGTACTAGAAAGAGAGATCATATCTCTCCAGTTCTGGCCTCCCTTCACTGGCTTCCCATAGAATTTAGAATTAAGTTTAAAATCCTTCTTCTCACTTACAAAGCTCAAAATAATCAGGCCCCTTTTTATTTAAAAGATCTGATACTACCCTACCATCCTAACAGAGCACTACGCTCCCAAAATGCAGGATTACTTGTAATACCTAGAATCTCCAAAAGTACAATGGGAGGCAGAGCCTTCAGTTATCAAGCTCCTGAATCCAGACTGGCAGCTGGATTCGGGAGTCAGACTCGATCTCTGTTTTTAAGAATAGGGTTAAAACCTTCCTTTTTGATATAGCCTATAATTAGGGTAGAATCAGATGCCCCTGAACCCTCCCTTAGTTATGCTGCTAGTAGGTTTAGACAGCCAGGGGACCTCCAACGATGCACTGGGCCTCACTCCTTTCTTCACTCTCAATGAAATATTTTTGCTGGTCATTAACATCTGTTTGTTCTCTCCCATTGATCGAGTCCCTGCCATGCTGTTTGTTCTCTACATCTCTGTTCTTTTCTTCTTCTTCTCTATCCCCTCACCCCCCAGCCAGCTGCAGCAGATGACTGCCCCTCCCTGAGCCTGGTTCTGCAGGAGGTTTCTTTCTGCTAAAAAGGAATTTTTCCTCTCCACCATCACAAAGTGTTGCTCACAAGGGATCGCCTGATTGCTGGGGTCTTTCTGCAACTGTGGGGGTTTCCCCTACAGTTGAAAGTGCTATGAGATGACTGTTGTTGTGAAATAGTGCTATATTAATAAATTTGAATTGAACTGAATTACAGCAGTACATTAATCCAAAACGCACCAGCAAGTCCACCTCTGAATGGCTTCAGAAAAACAAAACGAAGACTTTGGAGGGGCCTAGTAAAAGTCCTGACCTGAATCCAATTGAGATGCTGTGGCATGACCTTAAAAAGGTGGTTCATGCTTGAAAACCCTCCAGTGTGGCTGAATTACAACAATTCTACAACGATGAGTTGGCCAAAATTCCTCCATAGTGCTGTAAAAGACCCATTGCCAGTTATCGCAGATGTTTGATTGCAGTTGTTGCTGCTAAGGGTGGTCCAACCAATTATTAGGTTTAGGGGCAGTCACTTTTTCATAGGGCCACGTAGTTTTGGATTTTTTTTTTCACTAGATTAATAAACACCTTCATTTTAAAAACTGCATTTTGTGTTTACTTGTGTTATATTTGTCTAATATTTATATTTGTTTGATGTTCTGAAACATTTAAGTGTGGTAAACATACAAAAAAAAAAGAGAAATCAGGAAGGGGCAAATGCTCGTTCCCATGAGCTTGCACAAGCACAACTTCAAGAAATGACTGGAAGCAAAGACGGCAGGAGCGACACTGTGCACATCATAAACAGAAAAGCTGACAACCGACGACCAGCTAGCACCCAAAAAATAAAACTGAAAGACTTCACCCCGTCTAACAAAGAATGCAACAGATGCAGACACCAAAGAGACATGCCCAGCTAAAGGCAAGCAGTGCTTGAAGTGCAAGAAATTCAACCATTTTGCCAAGGTTTGTAAATCAAAGCCCCCAACACAACACCGCAGAGCTGTGAACACTTTAGAAGAGGACGGAGATGAACAGACAGGATTATTCACAGATGGACTGACTACGGAGAACTCTGGCCAACACAATGAGCAAGCTTATGCAGAGATCGAATTTGACACACACAAACTCAAGTTCAAAATAGACACAGGAGCACAGGCCAACGTCCTCCCTGAACGCATGTTCCACAAGCTATTCAAAGACACTGCACTCCAGCCACCAACGCACAGACTCGCCACCTATGGAGGGGAGCTACTGGATGCAAAAGGCACCTGCACACTTAAATGTAAGCACAAAGACAGCACAACCTGACTAGAATTCCATGTAGTTGACACAAAGGCTCCACCCATCTTAAGCTTGAGGGCAAGTTTAGACCTAAATTTAATTAAACTTTCTTTGTACTGGCAATCACAGAAGATAACAAAGCACAGGGTCTTTTGAAAGAATACGCAGATGTGTTCCAAGGCATTGAGGAATTCCCAGGTGAGTGCAATTTCCATGTCAACCCCAGCATCACACCTGTAGCGTTCCCACCACACAGAGTCCCCATTACACTGTGAGAGAGACTCAAACATGAACTCGATAATATGGAAGAATCCAACATTATCTGCAAGGTAACAGAACCCACTGAATGGGTCAATGCACTGGTAGTAGTGGAGAAACCACACAGCAACAAACTGAGGGTCTGCCTGGACCCCAGGGACCTCAACAAAGCAATACAGAGACCCCACCACCCGCTGCCCATGCTGGAAGATGCCACCACAAAACTTGCTGGAGCCCAATACTTCAGCATCCTCGATGCACTGCATCGTCATTCATGACCACATTCAACACCCCATTTGGCAGGTATAGGTTCTTCAGGCTATCCTTTGGGATCAGCTCAGCCCGGGATGAATTCCAGAGGTGGGTTGATGAGACGTATGAGGGCCTTGCAGGTGTAACAGCCATAGTCAACGATATCCTAGTATTCGGTAAGACCAAGCAGGAACATGACAACAACCTTAAGGATTTGTTGCAGCGCACAAGGGAAAGAGGAGTCAGGCTAAACCCAGACAAGTGCCAGATATGTGTACCAGAGGTCAGCTATTTTGGTCACATACTTTCACTCGAAGGGATCAAGCCAGACCCCTGAAGGTCAAAGCAATACAGGAGATGCAGCCACCCAAGAAAAAGGGAGAGCTGGAAACCATGCTCGGAATGGTAAACTATTTAGTCACATTTGCACTAGGACTGACAGATAGTCCCCTGCAACAGCTCCTAAAACAAGATCACGAGTCCGCATGGGACCTCCACCATGCCAAAGCATTTAAAGAGATCAAAGAGTTGATAATGCACCATCCTGTGCTCACCTATTTTGAACCACAAAAAGAGTTAAGACTCCAGGTAGATCCCTCAAAGTGTGGTCTCAGCGCTGTCATACTCCAGGATGGTGGACCCGTAGCCTATGCATCCAAGTCACTCAGTAGCACGGAAGAAAATTATGGTCAAATTGAAAAAGAACTGTACGCTGTATTGTTTGGCTGCAAGCACTTCCATTAATACATGTGTGGCTGGAGGGTGACAGTGGAGTCTGACCACAAGCCTCTAGAAGCGATACTTTGCAAGCCACTGGCTGCAGCACCACCTAGGCTGCAAAGGAATATTGTAGCTACAGAGGTACAACATCCACATTGTCCATTGCCCTTGGAAGGAAATTCAATTTAATTCAATTCAATTCAATTCAACTTTATTTATATAGTGCCATTTCACAACAACAGTCATCTCATAGCACTATCAACTGAAGGGGGGACCCCCACAGTTGCAGAAAGACCCCAGCAATCAGGCGATCCCCTGTGAGCAAGCACTTGGCGACGGTGGAGAGGAAAAACTCCCTTTTAACAGGAAGAAACCTCCAGCAGAACCAGGCTCAGGGAGGGGCAGTCATCTGCTGCGACTGGCTGGGGGGTGAGGGGATAGAGAAGAAGAAAAGAACAGACATGTAGAGAGCAAACAGCACGATGGGGACTCAATCTATGGGAGAGAACAAACAAATGTTAATGACCAGCAAAAAAAAAATATTTCATAGAGAGTGAGGAAAGGAGTGAGGCCCAGTGCATTACTGGAGGTCCCCCGGCTGACTAAACCTATAAGCAGCATAACTAAGGGAGGGTTCAGAAACACATGATCCCTCCCTAATTGTAGGCTATATCAAAAAGGTAGGTTTTAGCCCTATTCTTAAAAACAGAGATCGAGTCTGACTCCCGAATCCAGATTGGCAGCTGATTCCACAGGGGAGGAGCTTGATAACTGAAGGCTCTGCCTCCCATTGTACTTTTGGAGATTCTAGGTATTACAAGTAATCCTGCATTTTGGGAGCATAGTGCTCTGTTAGGATGATACGATAGTATCAGATCTTTTAAATAAAAAGGAGCCTGATTGTTTAAAGCTTTGTAAGTAAGAAGAAGGATTTTAAACTTAATTCTAAACTCTATGGGAAGCCAATGAAGGGAGGCCAGAACCGGAGAGATATGATCTCTCTTTCTAGTACCTGTTAAAAGTCTTGCTGCAGCATTTTGGATCAGCTGAAGACTTTTTAAAGATGTTTTAGGACAGCCCGATAATAAAGAATTACAATAATCTAATCTCGAGCTAACAAAAGCGTGGATCAGCTTCTCAGCATCACTCTGAGACAAGATGCTCCTAATCTTGGCAATATTACGCAAATGATAGAAGGCAGTCTTAGAAACAAATTTAATATGTGAATTGAAGGACAAATCCTGATCAAAAATAACTCCAAGGTTCCTCACAGAGCTATTAAGAGAAAGAGTAACTGCATCCAAACTGAAAGTTTGATTTGGAAAGGAATTTCTAAGGTTTTTTGGACCAACAAGAATGACTTCAGTCTTATCTGAATTTAATAGCAGGAAATTACAAGTCATCCAAGCTTTGATTTCCTTAAGACAGGCTTCTAACTTGGCTAATTGATTAGTATCTGTTGTGTTGGGTTCTTTTATAAATAAAGACTGCTGCTTTGGGTGAACACGGAGCCTCCTTTATTGACTGGCTGGAACAACATTAACACACGAACTCCGCCATATTATCATCCGTCCTGTTGTACACCTGACAACATCCGGTCTGTGTCGCCCCCTAGTGGCTCCACATATGTAATACTTAGATTACACCACATCCCCCTTACTGAAGCCAAGTTGACCCCTTTTAGCTGAAAACACAAAATACATTCTTATTTCCGTTCCCTTTTGTCAGCTAACTATGACAGCATAAATGTAACACATCACCCCCTTTTACAAATCTATAACATTTCTTTTTTTTTTCAACACTGTTGCCATGTAAGAACATATTATGCAAAGGCCTCTTATTTTCTATTTAAAGAAGGCATTTTCAGAACTCAACTCTGCTTTCACAAATATTAACATGCAACTCTACAGATCCAGTCTCTTTGGTTTAATCACTTCTCTACCAGACCTGGTTCTAACAACACCTGGTGTTTCCTGTGCATTGGGCTCAGAAACAGTTTCTGTAGGAGTGTCTTTTCCATTTGACTGGGTCTGTTGTGGTTCCATCTCAGTCTCTGGTATCGACATAGGCACAAGATGAGTGCGATTCCTCCTGATTGTCCCTTGTGGTCCACTAATGACATAGGACCGTGGAGTTTTGTGGACAGATGTCACTGTGCCCTGTGCTTTTGCATCTGTAATCCAAACAGAGTTTCCGGGTAACAGTTTATCCAAATCTCTCGTTCTGTGTCTTTTGTTGAAACATTCTGTTTGCCTCATCCGTCTCTCCTTTTCCACGTGACGAATTTGTTGCAGATTCGGCACGCATGGCTGCAAGGCCTCTGGAAGCATTGGCAGGGTGGTACGAAGCCTACGCCCCATGAGAAGCTGTGCTGGGCTGTAGCCATTTGCCAACGCTGTGGTTCTGTAGGCTAACAGTGCTCGGTATGGATCACTGGCTTTCTTAATAAGATTTTTGACTGTTTGGACAGCTCTTTCTGCCTCACCGTTACTTTGGGGGTACCTGGGACTACTGGTCACGTGCTCAAAACAGTACTCCTTTGCAAAGTCTTCCATTTCCTGACTTGCGAACTGCGGGCCGTTATCCGTGATCAGTATCTCCGGTATTCCGTGACGTGCAAACATTGATTTTAAATGCACAGTGACATTGGCAGAGCGAGTTGGGCTGAGCTGGGCAATCTCTATATACCTAGAGAAGTAGTCCACTAATAACAGGTAGTTTTTGTCTTGTAGCGTGAACAAATCAGCTCCCAACTTCTGCCATGGCCTTTCTGGTAAATCTGTGGGCATTAAAGGCTCTCTCACATTAACTCTTTCCTGTATGCACTGTCTACATTTGAGTACAACTTCACTGATCTGGTTGCTTAAACCTGGCCACCATACAGCCTGACGGGCGCGCTCTCTGCATTTAACCACCCCCTGGTGGCCCTCATGTATCTTATCCAAAACTGCATTTCTCATGTTAGCAGGGATAACTAACCTCGTGCCTCTCAGTAGTAGTCCGTTATGCACACTCAAAACGGCTCTCTCAGACCAGTAGTGCTTCACCGCTCCCTGTAGCTGGTTACGATCCGGCCAGCCTTCTGTGCAGTATTTCATGACTTGTGAACAGACGCTGTTGGACTGCAGTTGCTCTTGGAGATCTGCAAGATATTTGCTGCTTGTAGGGAGTCCCTCTAGCACAGAGTCAACATAAATGTTAGTGTCCTCCATAAGATCTGTGTCTGTGTGAGTAACCCTGTTTGTGAGCGGTAAGCGTGAGAGCGTGTCGGCAGTGGTTAGACTTTTGCCAGGGATGTGCTTTATAGTGTATGAGTACCTCATTAGGCGCATACGAAATCTCTGTATACGCGGTGGAAGCGCATCCAAAGCTTGTCCTCCCAGTAGACTCACTAGTGGCTTATGATCAGTTTCTAGTTCAAAGTGCAGACCCAGGATAAAGTCATTGAATCTTTCACAGGCCCACGTGAGAGCCAGCGCTTCTTTTTCCAGCTGTGCGTAGCGCTGCTCTGTAGGTGTCAATGATCGGGAAGCGTAAGCAACTGGTGACCACACGTCTCTCTCTTTCTGTAGCATGACTGCCCCTAATCCGTATGAAGAGGCATCTGCAGATATTTTCTGTGGTTTGTTTGGGTCATAGATCTGCAATACAGGAGCAGAGGACAGTTCTTGTTTGAGGTTACAAAACGCATTTTGTTGTTCATGCCCCCAGTACCACATGTTCTTTGTTGAAAGCAAGTCTCTCAATGGTTTGTCCTTTTCAGAAAGGTTCGGAATGAACTTCCCCAGCTGGTTCACCATTCCGAGAAAGCTCCTGAGCTCACTCACGTTGCTTGGCTCTTTCATGTCCTGAACAGCTTGGGTTTTGTCTGGATCTGGCTTCATTCCTTCTGCTGAAACAATAAACCCAAGAAATTTAACCTCTCTTTTGCCAAACTCACATTTTGACATATTCAACGTAACGCCGGCTTTCTCCGCGCGCTTCAAGACAGCGTGCAGTCTTGCGTCGTGCTGCTCCTTGGTGGATCCCCAGACCAGGATATCGTCCATGTGACAGACGACTCCGTCAAGACCCGCTGTAACCTCTGTTACCATCATGTTTTGGAAATGTTCAGGAGCACTGGAAATACCAAATGGCAAACGGTTGAAGTGGTATCTGCCAAATAGCGTAATAAATGTGGTGAGAAAGGCCGACTCTTTAGACAGTGGTATTTGCCAAAATCCCATATTTGCATCAAGCTTTGAAAAATACTGAGCACCTGTGAGCATGCCTAGCGTTTGGTCCACAGACGGGAGGATGTATCTTTCGCGACACACTGACTTGTTTAAAGGTGTCATGTCCACACAGATACGCACCTTTTCTTTGTCCTTTTTGGGAGCTACAACCATGCCACAGCACCAATCTGTTGGCTGCTCCACGCGACTGATGACTCCCAACTTTTCCATCCTCTCGAGCTCTTCTTTCACTTTACCCATGAGCGGCAGTGGCACACGCCTTGGCACCTTGAGCGAAAAGGGCTTAGCATCAGGTTTCAGTTTAATTGTGTATGGCTTTTGAACAAGCCCAAGTCCATCGCATAACTTGGGGTACGCTTTTCTCACTGTCTCTTGGTCTATAGTGTCAACTCTGGCAATTAGTTTCAGTCTCACGGAAGCTGTTCTACTCAGTAGTGCCATGTGCAGATTTTTGACAATATAGATTTTCTCAGTAGCACTCTTGTTACCGTATGTAATAGTCTCTGTCATAGACCCCAACACGGTTAGTGCAGTTCCACCCGGTCCGTAGAGTGGTTTTTGTGCCTTTTCCAACTGTTCATTTTTCTTCTTGAAGATTTCAAATGTTTGGTCAGAAACCACTGTGACGTCCGCTCCGGAATCTAACTTGAAAGTCACTTTATTTCCTCTCACATTTATGTCTGCCAGCCATGGATCCTCCCCTAGATCCACTTCACCCAGAAAAAGTCTGTCTGCATTGTCAGTGACCTCATTAAAAGTTGGGTTGGACCTACAGACTCTAATATAGTGTCCACGTTTTTTACAGTTATGGCATTCCGCGTTTTTAGCTGGGCACTGTACTGCTGCATGTGCTGGTGCTTTGCCACACTTGGAACAAACTTTATTGTCTTGTTTTGTCTGCTGAGGCCTTGAGGACTTAATCTGTTTTTGTTCCTTGATTATGAACTTGTTTGGCTTGGCTTTTCTGATGTGTACCGCATCCATGGCTGTTCTGTTAATGCTAGTGTCACCTCTTAGGTCAGTTTGTTGTCGTTTTATTTCTTCAGATTGTCTTGCCATTGTTATAGCTTTAGCTAGGGTAAGATCTTTGTCAAGCTGCATTCTTTCTGACAGCGACGAATCTTTCAGACCCACTACAAGCCTGTCTCTCAAGAGGTCATCATGAAGTGCACCGTACTCACAGTTTTCTGCCAGTGCATAGAGTGCTGTTATGAACGAGTCTACTGGTTCTGCCGGCTGTTGCACTCGCTTGTTGAATTTTGCTCGTTCATAAATCACGTTCTTTCTGGGAACGAAATGTCTATCAAAAGCTGTTTTAACGGCCTCGTACTGCTGGCGCTGCACACTCGTTAGCTCGAGCCCTCTTAGCACGTCGTCAGCCTCATCTCCCATGCAATAAACCAGCGTATTTACTTGGTTCGCCTCAGATGAGTTATTCAGGTTACTTGCCAGTCTAAAACGCTCAAAACGTCTTATCCACTTTTCCCACTCTTGGGGTCTCGCAAAGTCGAAGGGCTCCGGTGGTTTAATGGTGAAGGTTGCCGCTGGATTAGCCGCCGCCATTACTGGATCAATTGGCGCAGCTGCAGCTCTTTGAACTTCGTCTGGCATAGCCGCTAGCCGGTTGCAAAGCTGACTTTTCTCACCTCAAAGCGCACCAACTTCTGACACCATGTTGTGTTGGGTTCTTTTATAAATAAAGACTGCTGCTTTGGGTGAACACGGAGCCTCCTTTATTGACTGGCTGGAACAACATTAACACACGAACTCCGCCATATTATCGTCCGTCCTGTTGTACACCTGACAACATCCGGTCTGTGTCGCCCCCTAGTGGCTCCACATATGTAATACTTAGATTACACCACAGTATCATCTGGCTTCATTGACAGGTATAATTGTGTGTCATCTGCATAACAATGAAAATGTATACAGTGCTTTCTAATAATGTTGCCTAACGGAAGCATATATAAACTAAAAAGAGTAGGGCCTAGCACAGATCCCTGTGGAACTCCATGACTAAGCTCAAAGCTTAGTCATGGATTTCAGTGGAGTCACTGAAATACCAGTGGCCAACACCCTGTCCCAAAAATCCATTGAGTATCACAACCAAAACTTAATGGAAGGCATGGAGGCACAAGTTCACACCCTCATCAGCAGTGTTCCGGTAGCGACACCAAGCTCAAAGAGATCAAAGAAGCCACAGTACAAGATGTGCAACTCACCACTCTTAAAACTTTCATAAAGAGGGGCTGGCCCGATGCCCTCCCAACATCCTTGAATACTGGAATCACAGAACTGAAATTTTTGAAATAATAATAATAATAATACATTTTATTTAAAAGCGCCTTTCAAGACACTCAAGGACACTTTACAGAAATAGATAAAACACAGTATCAGTAAACAACAAAAACACAAAAACGACAATCATAAAAAACCATGGCAGTTACAATGAAAATGCTAATCTGAACAGGTGAGGTTTGAGAGCAGGTTTAAAATGAGGGAGAGAGTCAGTGTTTCTGATGGCAGGTGGGAGTGAATTCCAGAGTTTGGGAGCAGAGTGGCTGAAGGCTCTCTCTCCCCATGGAGCTGAGTCGAGCAGGAGGGACAGCGAGGTGGACAGAGAAGGAGGATCTGAGGGAGCAGGTAGGGGTAACAATGTGAAGGAGGTCAGCCAGATAAGGAGGGGCGAGGTTATGGATGGCTTTGAAAGTAAGAAGGAGGATTTTGAAATCAATGCAAAATTTGACCGGGAGCCAGTGAAGTTGCAGGAGGACAGGAGAGATGTGAAGGAAGGAGGGGGTTTTGGAGATAATGCGGACAGCTAAATTCTGGACTAATTGGAGCTTGTGAAGGGATTTCTGAGGGAGACCAACGAGTAGGGAGTTGCAGTAATCTAAACGGGAAGTGACAAGACTGTGTACAAGAATAGAGCCAGTATGGGGGGTGAGCAAAGGGCGAAGACGATTAATGTTGCGAAGATGAAAATAAGCAGACCGGGTGATGTTATTGAATCCACGGCATAATGTTCAAGGGAGAAAAGATCATAATTCCCCAGCAACTAAGAAAATACATGATTAACCGCATCCACACTGGGCACATGGGTGTAGAAAGAAGCAAAAACCGAGCCCGTGACATCCTTTTCTGGCCCTGCATGGAAAAACAGACAGAAACATCAGTGGCACAGTGCAACATATGCCAAGAATGACACATTGTCAACACAAAATAGCCACTTCTCTCATATGACATACCAAACAGACCCTGGCAAGTGGTTGGGACTGACCTTTTCACATGGAACTCACAGGACTTCATCATCATTGTAGACTACTATAGTAGATACTTTGAAATGGAAAGATTATTCAGCAGCACATCGAAGGCAGTCATCACAAAACGTAAATCGACATTTGCCTATCACAGCATTCCACACACAGTAATTAGTGACAATAGTCCATGCCACAGCTCCAGTGAGTTTTGCCTCTTCTCAGAAGTGTGGGACTTCAAACACACCACCACAAGTCCATGGTACCCACAGAGCAATTGCCTTGCTGAAAGAACAGTCCAGACAGCAAAACATATTCTGGACAAAGCCAAAGCTGAAAACAAAGATCCTTGCTTTGGACTAAGAAGACAGAAACACTCCAGTAGAAAACTTAAAGTCACCAGCCCAACTACTGATGAGCCGCAGGCTTCGCTCAGTACTGCCAATCACCGCCAAGGAGCTACAGCCAAAAGTAGCACCCAGAGAAACCGCAGATGAGAGGAGAAAGATATGCCAACACTGACAACAGAGGTACGACAACAGATCGACAAAACCCTTTCCTCACTTACCTGTCGGCACCCCCATTCGCTTCCAGCAGGAGGATGGATCGTAGAAACCTGAAACAATAACACAAACAAACACAAATCTGGGTGCATGCGCACGCAGCAACCGGCAGCTGGTGAAAAAGTCCGTCGTCTGTGTGTCTGTTTTAACGCACTTTAATGTGTTTTTAACGAAATTCTCTGTGTCGTTTCTGTCCTGGAATGTTTGTGGACTGTATGGCGAAGAGCTCCCTGGTTCCATCAATATGGATTTCCTCCCCTTTTTTGCACTGCTGCTACTTTTCCACCGGACCTGTGTCTCTGAGGTGAGCGTGATCGGGATCATGCCGGGCAGAATACATTATTCTAGGGACATGTTGCTGCATTTAAACATGGTTGATGCAGCGTCTGTGATTGAGTCTAAGCTGCAACTGCCGGGCTTTATTTTGAGAGACGTTCATGGACACAGCAGTGAAAAGAGAGACGGGAGAAGGAAGCGCGGAAAGTATGGAGGCGTGAAATTACGCCTGAGAAGACGTCAGTTTGGTAACATTCCTCTTCCTTCTATGATTTTTGGGAACGTACAATCTCTGAGGAACAAGGTGGATGAAATTCAAGGGAATATATGCTACCAGAAGGACTTTAAGAACTGCTGTGTCATGGCTTATACTGAGTCTTGGCTTAATGCGCATGACCGGGACGCGGACCTGTGGATTGATGGCTTTGGAGCCCCACTCCGCTCTGATTGGCAGGAAGAGGTGACGGGGAAAAGTCAGGGGGGCGGCGTATGTTTATATATTAATAAGCAGTACTGCACATCTGTCACGGTCAGAGAGCGCATCTGTACACCCGATGTGGAGCTTCTGTCTGTGTCACTACGCCCCTTTTATTTGCCTTGCGAGTTCCCCCAACTTTTTATCACAACTGTGTACATCCACCAGAGAGCAGACGCTGACTCCGCCTCCAGCACCATCTTTGATGTGTGCAGCGGCTGCAGTCAATTTCTCCAGAGGCGCCAAACTTTATTCTTGGGGATTTTAACCATGTTTCTTTAAAGAAGACACTTAAAAACTTTTATCAGTATGTCTCCTGCCCAACCAGGCGAAAAAAGACATTGGACCTGTGCTATGGATCCATTGAGAGGGCCTATAAATCACTCCCCCTTCCTCCTTTAGGATCCTCAGATCACAACTGTGTACATTTGCTGCCCACATATAAAACTGCTCTCAGAAGAGGCAAGGTGGAGACCAGAGACATTGATGTGTGGACAGAAGATTCAGTGCACAGCCTCCAGGAATGCTTTAACTGTACAGACTGGGAGATGTTCACACTGTCCTGCGGGGATGATTTGGACTCTTTGGTGGATGTCACATGCTCAAACATGGCTTTCTGTAAAAATACGATCGTTCCACGTAAACGTGTCAAAATATATCCCAACAACAAGCCATGGGTTACAAAATCAGTTAAATCCTGCTTACAGAGGAAAGCACTTGCCTTTAAACAGGGGTCTGTTTCTGAGCTACAGGTTGCCACAAAAAAGCTGAAGGCTGAAATTTTAAGAGCAAAACAGAATTATAAATCAGAGTTGGAAAGCAAGATGGCAACAAAGAAACTTGGTTCAGCCTGGGCAAGTATGAAAACTATTGCAGGCCTTCAGAGCACAGAATGCAGTAATCGTGTGTTTTTAGATGGTTTTAATTCAGACACAGAGCTGGCTAATGCTCTTAATTGTTTTTATGGTCGTTTTGACTCCTTTGATTTTAGCACTGAAACCCAAGATTTGAAACAGAAACTCAAAGACAATCAGCACTTTAATATTGAGGTGCAGGATGTTAAAAGGGAGTTCTGCGCTGTAAAAGTGAACAAAAGTCAGGGCCCTGATAATATATGTGGGTGCTTGGTAAAGTCCTGTGCAGATGAACTGAGTCCTATATTTCATTACATTTTCAATAAGTCCTTACAGACACAACATGTGCCTAAGATCTGGAAAGAAGCCGCGGTTGTTCCCGTTCCAAAATCCAGCTGTCCTAAAATGGTAAACGACTTTAGACCAGTTGCTTTGACTTCAATTTTAATGAAAATTTTTGAAAAACTGGTCAGATGTGAGGTCCTAAAGCAGACTGAGCATGCATTGGATCATCTGCAGTTTGCCTATAGGCCTCACAGAGGAGTGGAGGATGCCACTGTCACTCTGTTTAACATGCTTTTTAAACATCTGGATTGTAATGGGACACATGCCAGGCTTTTATTTGTGGACTTTTCCTCCGCCTTTAATACAATCCAACCTCATATTTTAGTTGAAAGGCTCCTGCAACAATTTGATTTGAGCAATAATCTGGTGGGTTGGATTCTGGATTTCTTAACCAACAGGACACAGAGAGTAAGGGTCAATGGTACATTGTCTGACCTAAAGTGCTCTTCTACTGGCTCTCCTCAGGGGTGTGTGTTGTCACCACTACTCTTCATCCTGTACACAAACATGTGTCGGAGCAGACATGACAACAGACACATTATAAAGTATGCTGATGATTCAGTTATTGTCAGTCTCCTCCAGGATGGTGAGAGTGGCCACGGCCCAGTAGTTGATGATTTTGTTCACTGGTGTGAGGATTCCTACCTGCAGCTGAATACGACAAAAACTAAAGACATGATTATTGACTTTAGGAGGAAAACTACCAGGCACAAAGTCACCGTACTAAAAGGCTAGATCACCGAATGTGTGCAATCCTACAAATATCTTGGGACGATTATTGATAGTAATTTAAACTTTGAAGAGAACTGTGAAAGGGTGTGCAAAAAGGGTCAGCAACATTTGCATTTCTTGAGAAAACTTGCACGCTTCCAAATTGACCGAACCATAATGACAATGTTTTATCGGGTTTGTATTGAATCTGTTTTATCCTTTTCTTTAGTGTCATGGTTTGGTCAGCTAAAACTGAAACAGAGGAAATCCTTGGATCAGGTAGTTAGATGGTCCAGTCGTTTGCTTGGTGAGTCACAGCTGAGCCTGACATCCCTGTACACCAGACAGGTACAGAGGATTGCTACCTCATTTTAAATGATGACTCCCACCCTTTGCACTGCAACTTTCAGCTTCTTCCCTCAGACAGAGGTTTGCTGTCCCAAAAAGTAAAACCCAGCGCTACAAAAACAGCTTTGTTCCTGCTGCTGTTAAAGAGTTGAACAAGTTGTAACAATATATTGCACATAATTTAGGTACCTATTTATTAACTCCATTTTATATTTATTTATTTTTGTAGGATGTTATTTGGGTTCTAAATATTTTATTGGGTTTTAGACCTTTGAGTTTTTAACCTCTTTGACTAGTTTTTAACTTTTTAATATGACCCTTCTCTCTTATCTCTGGTTTTTCTCTCATCTCTTTGTCTTTATACCCTGATTGATGGAGCCTTGAGTATTTTTATCATGTTTATAGTCAGCTTCATGTGTGCCTGTGTTTGTGTCTATGTTGAATGTAATTTGTGGTTTGTAAATATGGATGTCACCAGACTGCAAAACAAATCTACCTACAGGTACAAATAAAGTAACCTGAACCTGAACCTGAAACTGCAGACACCCAGAGAAGCTATCATATCCAGATGAGAGACAGATAGATAGATAGAAAGATAGATAGATAGATAGATACTTTATTTCGAACAAAAAAGTATAACAAAAACAAAACAAATGACAAATGCAATAAAGTAACAGTATACAGTGTTCGAAAGGGAGAAGGAAGAAGTGAACACTTATTAATTCCATCTCCTCTTTTCCATAAATACACCCATGTGAATTATATACAAATTACCACATTTAAGACCCCAAGTAAACAATTTACTGTATTTTTTACATATCAACATTAACACCCATCCATCCTAACATACATTGATGTCCATACATCAAAACCAGCCTCAAACAACACAGATATACACAGTGCTGTCCCACCCACCATTCCATAGTGTCCCATAATGTTCCAGAGTGAGCATAGTGAATCGTACATATAAATACTACCCTTCTAACATATATCCTTTCAGCAAATAATGTTTATACCTCTTTTTGAATTGAATTTTGTATGTACATAGTTTCAGTTCCAGCTCCAGACTGTTCCACAAATCCACCCCATAGACAGATATGCACATACTTTTCTTGGTTGTTCGTATCTTGGGTTTTGTAAAGTTTAAGTCTCCTCTCAAATTATGATCATTGTCTCTTTTTTAAAATATTTTTTGTATATTAGTTGGGAGTTGATTATTAATTGCCCTGTACATTACTTGTGCTGTCTTAAATTTAACTAAGTCGATGAACTTTATGACATGTGACTTTAAAAACAACGAATTGGTATGGTCTCTATATCCTACATTATTTATTATCCTTATAGCTCTTTTTTGTATTGTGCATATTGACTGTAGGTTGGTCTTGTAGGTGTTTCCCCAGACTTCTACACAGTAGTTAAGATAAGGTAGAAACAGTGAATTGTACAGTAAGACCAATGATTTATAGTCCAAGATGTGTCTTGTCTTCCCCAGTATGCCTATACATTTTGCGAACTTGGCCCGGATGTGACTGATGTGAGGTTTCCAGCAGATATTATTGTCTAGCGTCACCCCCAGAAACTTATTTTCCTGTACTGTTTCTATTCTGGTATCATCTATCGTTACCATTATTTCATGATTTATTTTATAATTTCCAAACAACATAATCTTTGGGGTTTTTTTTAGATTTAGAGATAATTTATTTTTGTTGAACCACTGCGTTAACTTTTTCATTTCAGTTGTGACCACCTCTAAAACCTGCTGCAAATTCTCACCAGTGCAAAGGATATTTGTGTCATCCGCAAACAAAATAAATTTCAGAATTTTTTATACTTGGCATATGTCATTTATATACAAAATAAAGAGTTTGGGTCCCAAAACTGACCCCTGGGGCACACCACAAGTGATGTCCATGAAGGGTGATTTGTGCTCACCAATTTGTACAAATTGTTGTCTGTTACTTAAATAACTTCCCACCCAACTCAGTCCTACCCCTCTTATCCCATACCTTTCCAGTTTCCTTAGTAGTATTCTGTGGTCAGTGGTGTCAAAAGCTTTCTTTAAATCTATAAATACTGCTACAGCAACCTTTTTTTTTTATCTATACAACTAGTAATTTCTTCTATAAGTTCGATCAGTGCCAAAGATGTAGATTTATCTGCTCTAAAACCATACTGGCTGTCTGTAAGGAGGTTGTGTTTTTCAATGAAATCATCCAGTCTCTTAGTGAAGATTTTTTCAAGTATTTTGGAGAATTGTGAGAGTAAAGAGACTGGCCTGTAATTTGTGAAACAATGACTGTCTCCTGTTTTGTATAGAGGTATTACTTTTGCTATTTTCATTTTGTTTGGAAATTTACCAGTTTGAAATGACAGGTTACAGATGTGGGTGAGTGGCTTAACAATTCCTTCAATTACTTTTTTCACTATTGTCATGTCAATTTCATTCCAGTCTGTTGATTTTTTGTTCTTAAATTTACTCACAGTCTCGATAATTTCCTTTTCAGTAACTGCACCCAAAAAGATTGTGTTTGGATTTCTATCTTCTATTTCATTTACAGAACCACTGTTGTTTGTTTCTGTTGTCACTATTGATTTTGCTAATTCAGGACCAGCGTTTACAAAAAATTTATTGAAACCACTGACCACATCCTCCATATTATTTATCAAATTGCCATTTTCAATAAAATATTCTGGATAATTAGCATTCTTAGGTTGATTACTAATAATCCCACTGAGTACTTGCCATATTTCTCTTAAGTTATTTTTATTATCCTCTAATATTCTGTTGTAATATTCTTTCTTACAGGTCCTCATTATATTAGTAAGCTTATTTTTATATCTTTTATATTTGATCTCAGCCTCCACCATTCTGCACTTAATGAACTGTGCGGCGGCATGAAAAAATAAAGGCAGCGATGGAGTTTTTAAGTTGGTTTTATTAATCATACCGCCGTCACGAGCTCCGCTCCCGGCGCCGTGCATGCGCGCCGGGAGCGAGCTCAGCGGCTCTCAGAGAAGGAGGACACAAAGTCTGTGTCCAGCAGTAGCAGTTGAGGAAGTGGAATTGAGAGAGCGAGTTACAGAACCTGTGCAGTATTTATACCCAACTCAGACAATACATCAAAGCGGATTCACAGCGGTTGGTACGATCAAAGGGACTGCAGAACAGGCATGAGACATTTGCATTTAAGAGACCTACATAACAATAGGCAGATTTGCTAGCCTCTGCTCCAGGTGCAGGACAAAGAGGTTACAAGGCACATCTACATATTGATCTCAGCCTCTAGGTCACAGTAAGGACAGGACGCATGAACACTATACATGAATGGCACATTACATCACAATACATGAATGGCACATTACATCACGATACATGAATGGCACATTACATCACAATACATGCATGGCACATTACATCCCAGTAGTGCAGCGGGAAAAACCAAGAGAAGAGAGCTGACTGTCCTTAATCTATTGTGGGGGTTAACCGAACCGCCCACAACTGTTTATATAATGCATTCTTCTTTTTACATGCATTTGTTAACCCCTTGGTGACCCAAGGAATATTTTTCTTTTGTTGTCTATCACTGTATTGTTTTATAGGACAGTTTTTATTGTACAATGATTGAAATATTTGTAAAAATTTATCATATGCTTTATTTATATCATTTTCATCATAAACTATCTTCCAATCTTGTATTAATAATTCCTTTGTCAGTAAATACATTGATTCTTCGGTTCTTATTCTTTTATATTTAATATTTTTGGTATACTTTTTCTTCCTATAATCACATTGATAGACAACAAAAATCGGCAGGTGGTCACTGATATCATTCAATAAAAGCCCACTCCTGATATTATTTTCCATAATGTTTGTGAATATGTTATCTATTAGTGTGGCACTGTGTGACGTGTTTCTGCTAGGTCCGGTAATTGTTGGATGTGAGCCCATACTGTACATTGAATGGCTTGTACAGTGAAGCACTTCGGCGAAATTGATGGCACCTCAGGGCAAGCAAAGAAAACCTTGGAACAACAGGTGTCACACAGACACACACACAGCCTGAATGCTCAACTTCCACCACCTGGGCCACAGCATCACTCACAACCAGACAGACAAGCAGTCCAGACTGGCTACACGACAAGGTTTGGTTGTACCCTCAGGCCAAGACAAATCCTTGACTTGTAAACATTTGTAAAGGGTGTAGGCGGATCGCTGCCCTAAAAAAAAAAAAAAAATTGTAAATGCAAATGGTGAAAGAATTTTCCCTGCATTGATATTATTTGTTGTACTGTTCATACACTACCGTTCAAAAGTTTGGGGTCACTTAGAAATTTCCTTATTTTTGAAAGAAAAGCACTTTTTTTTCAATCAAGATAACTTTAAACTAATCAGAAATACACTCTATACATTGCTAATGTGGTAAATGACTATTCTAGCTGCAAATGTCTGGTTTTTGGTGCAATATCTACATAGGTGTATAGAGGCCCATTTCCAGCAACTATCACTCCAGTGTTCTAATGGTACAATGTGTTTGCTCATTGCGTCAGAAGGCTAATGGATGATTAGAAAACCCTTGTGCAATCATGTTAGGTCTGCAATGCTGTAATTGCTGCAAATAGAGGATTCTTTGACGAAAGCAAAGTTTGAAGGAAAAAATTATTATTTCAAATACAAATCATTATTTCTAACCTTGTCAATGTCTTGACAATATTTTCTATTCATTTTACAACTCATGGTGGTAAATAAGTGTGACTTTTCATGGAAAACACAAAATAATTGTCTGGGTGATCCCAAACTTTTGAACGGTAGTGTACTTGCTGAAAAAAGGTTTTCCCTAGCCATTGCTAAAAACGTTAAACAAAATGTTACTGTTGTTGGAAACATTAAACATAATATCAAAATCCACTTACTCACACAGGGGGCACCTATCGGTCATCACTGTAAGTAAGAAGCAGTTGTAGCATAACTATAGAATGTAAGACTACTATGTACCTGTTCAGATTGTTACTATTACGAGAAGGAGTACCATGTTTGTTTATAAAAGGGGGGATGTAATATACCATCAGGCATCAGGCACCAGGCACCATGGGGCCACCGTAGCAGGTGATGTCATAACTCCTGAGAAAGCTGAACAGTGTGTGACTCAAGATGGTGGAATAAAAAAAACAAATGATGATTATTCAACCGACCAAAGCTGAATTAGTTTTTTAATGGGCCTTCTCGATGGACGCACCCTCTCCTGGGCTCAGGCCATAATTCTGGAGTGGGACCATCATCTTTACTCCTTTGATCATTTTACCAGAGAGTTCACTCGGGTGTTCAATCACTCTGACCAGGAGGGGAGCGTGTCCACCCGACTAATGAACATCTGCCAGGGGCATAGGACTGCAGTGGAATACACTGTCGAGTTCCGGGTTCTAGCGACCGAGGCGGGGTGGGGAGATGAACCACTGTGATCGGTCTTCACACACAGCCTTAAAGCTAATCTCTGCGATGACCTCGCTCATCTAAGGGAGGTGCCCGAGCCCTTAGATGAATTTGTTTCTCTGGTAATCAAGCTCGACAATAGGCTTCATCAGCATGCCACCGAACGGCAGTCCGGCTTATGTACTTTATCCCGCTCCTCAGCTTCCCTTCCACAGTTTCCAGCTCTCCCACTGGTTCACACACACCTACAGGCCAGGGTCAAAAAATACAAAACCAGATGCTCCCTCTTGCCAGTTTTCCTGTAATCCATCAACCCCGACGGAGGAGACCATCGTTCCTGAGGGGATCGTGGTGGGGGCCCTTACATGGTGTATTGAGCAACGGCTCTGGGATGCTCAACTTTCGGACCCAGACCTTGGGGGGGGGGGGGGGGGGGTATTTGTCCCTGCACTAGTAAAGGGGGAGGTTATCCAGTCTTTCTTCCAGCTACCACCCGCAGAGCAATGGGCAGAGCCAGCAGGCAAATCAAGAGCTGGAGGCCATGCTCCTCTGTGTGACGGCTGAGGATCCGTCATCCTGGAGTATGTTCTTGCCATGGGTAGAGTACGCCCACAACTCAGCTACGTCTGCAGCCACTGGCTTCTCTCCTTTTGAGGCCTCGCTGGGGTATAACCCCCTCCGCTTTCCATCTCGAAGGAAGAAATGTCGGTGCCCTCAATCACAGCCCATGTCTCCAGGTGCAGGTGCTATTAGAGGAACACCAAAGTTGCTTTGTAAAGGTTGATCGAGGAGTATTCTAGGTGGGCCCATAAGAGGAGATGTCCGGTCCTGGCCTGTGCAATCAGGCAGAGGGTCTGGCTCTCGACCAAGAACTTTCCCCTTAAGTATGACTCCAAAAAACTCGCCTCTCACTTCGTGGGTCCCTTTAACATCAAGGAGATCATTAATCCTGTTTCTGTACAGCTCGATCTACCTGCCTCACTCCGGGTCTCTCCCTCCTTCCACATATCCCATATCAGTTCCCTATGCCCCCCATCCAAATCACCTCCCCACTGAAGATGGTCGATGGAGGGTCGGTGAAGGCAGTCACACACATCCTGGACTCCTGCCACAGGCTGCGAGGAGTCCAGTTCTTCATCGACTGGAAAGGGTAGGATCCTGAAGAACGGTCTTGGATCCCCAGATCATTCATGATGGATGACACCTTGACTGAGTATTTCTACTGTCACCACCCGAACAAACCCAGAGTTACGCCAAGAGGCATCCCTTGGGAGGAGGGTACTGTAAGGACTCCAGTCTGATCTGCCTGCATTCCTCTCTCTCTCCCCGCTGATTGCATTTATCTCCCTGCAGCTGCAAGCACCATCTGTTGCCAGTTGGTGGGCAGTATAAATGGGACGCTCACCCAACACTCTGTCGTGTCTGACCATCAACCAGCAAATATCCTGTCTTGTTCTGTGAAAACTATTAACCTCGTGCTTTGTCTTGCCCAGCTGTGACCCTTGCCTGACTTTGACCCTGAGCCTGCTTCTGTTTTGGATTTTGTCTGCCTGCTCTGTGCCTTTTGCCATGCTCTGACCCCTGCTGCCCTGGACTCTCAAACAGCATATACAGTATGTGTATTTTTTTCACAATGCAATGTTTTTTATGTTTTATTTTATTTTATTATGTATTTATTAATTTTATTTTTACACTATTATTTTACAAACTTAAATAGTGCTTATTTTGTTTATTTTTTTCTTAAATTATGCTTCTTGGTATCACCATAGAATTTGGATGAATGGTGTAACATTTCAGAAGTAAAAAATACTTGAATCCAGCTGACTTGACTGAGCTTTCATACAGTACTCACTTTCTTAGTTGAAAGAGCAACATATTGCTCAAGAACCTGCATTAAACCATCATCGCCATCAATACCAGCAACATCAGCAGCAACAGCATCATATTCAAAACAATAAAATGCTCAATGATAATTTCACTCACTTTTATTACAATGAAAGAATTTGGATGTTGACCTTTTTCTAACTTCTAATCAACTCTTGTGTGAACTATGAACAACACCTCTTGTCACTAAGCAAGGGCTAGCTGCTATGTGGCACCACTTTACTACAGATGGAGCACATGGCATTTCCTTTGGTCGTGGGGGAAAGCAGCGCCACACAATACTTCTTTTTTGCTCCCACCCATCCATACTGCTGTCTCGCCATCCATAATTCTTCTGCCACCCATGATGCTGCTGAGCTCACTCTTGAGGTTGCGCAATGCGCAGTGAGTCTTGGGCTCTGATACATGATAGGCTGCCATAATTGTGTGACACGGCAGACCATATCTAAAATATGCCTGGGCTGGTTTTTCATTGGTTTTCACACATAAATGTAATGCCTAAAACACTCAGAAGTGAAAACAAATTGCACGTTTTGTATTAACACGGCAGTTTCGCAACATTGAAAAAAATATCGACCAGCTGGTATCGAAGTATAGATACTAGAGTATTGATATGCTCATCTCGATGATACAGTGATCAGCACTGTTGCCTCATAGCTGAAAGGTTCCAGGTTTGAACCCTGGCAGGACTGGGAACCTTTCTGTGTGGAGTGTGTATCTTCTTCTTCTCTTTTGGGTCAGTGGGAGGAAACCAGATTATTGATTAAACTCACCAAGAACTCAAGATCATGCAGATTTCACACAGCAACACTCCACTTAAAGCTACGGTCACAAATACCCTTACAAACAGCTGCAAACACTGTATGAACAATTTTTAGACCATTTTGTACTGTCTTCTTAAAGTGGCTGTAGGAGAATCCAGCAGTCGTAGACTGCTCATAAGTTCATGGCCAGGTTGATGGACTCATCCAAGATTTCTACAAATGCCCCACGAAAACCCCTCATCCTAGGGCAGCTGTACGAATGCCATAGGAACAACATAAGAACTATGCAAGATGTTGGCTATAAGTGTGCCTCAAGAACATCTTAAGTTGTTCTTGAGGGCCCCTTAGAGCGGTTGTACAAAATGCCGTTCGTACAGAGATTCATACAGTGTGCGTAAGGCAGTAGTGAGGCGTTCATAAGGCGGACCTATGTCATTCATTAAACATTTGTGCTGACAAAATATGCTGAAAGCCATAAGATCGTCCTACCAACGACTATAGAGTGCCATGAGTTACACAAAAATTTTCGTAAGATGGCAGTAAGTATGCTGTAGGAAGATCCCAAGGCACCCTTACGAAGAACGTAAGAACTCTAGGGCCATTGTTCATCAGAAAAGCACCTCACTTCTCAACAATGCTTCAAGTTGCTCTTGCCAATTGAATAGCACCCGTAAGAAACTATGCCCCCCTCCACGAATGGCTGCGAACTCCAGAATTCATAGGAACTGGGAGATTCTTATGAACCTTTGTGACCATAGCTTTAGATCGAAAAGACTCAGCCTTTTGGTAGCGTGAAGTAAGTAGTGGCATTAAAATGACTGCAGCACCTCAGATGACTTAACAGCAAGTCAGAGAGCATGTGTTATGTGTTGTTACTGAATGACAATAGTCTCCTTTCAATTGCTTGAGGTTGGTAAGCCATTTATCAGCTGAGGTTTAGAGCACAAGATCAGTAATGGTGTTAAATTATTTATGCACCGAACAGCAACTCACCCCCACACAGAGAGAATACCTTAGTGCTGAAACTAGACAGATGACTAAGGGCTTTTCAGGCATGAGTG
This sequence comes from Pholidichthys leucotaenia, assembly GCA_020510985.1. Taxonomy (NCBI): domain Eukaryota; kingdom Metazoa; phylum Chordata; class Actinopteri; order Cichliformes; family Pholidichthyidae; genus Pholidichthys; species Pholidichthys leucotaenia. The sequence goes on along the minus strand of CM035842.1, from coordinate 225,400,279 downwards.
TGCACTTAAGCAGAGGACAAAAAAGAAAAATTTGTGTCATGAACTTTAATTGGATGGACCAATTACTCTGTAACAAATGTCAAGAGACACAAATTGCATTGATGTACATGTTAATTTCAATAGTGACATGGACTCCCATTCACAAACCGTCTCTTTGTTGCAATGCCTCTGTCAGCTGTCATTCACACACGTTCAACACTGAGCACACGTCCCACTCCATTGAGGAAACTCTCACGCCGCTGTTGTTGTCACATCACAACCGTGTTTGCGCCACAGATAAATGCTGCCTTAAGCAAAACAGAAATGTGTTTTGTTGCATTTTAGCATGCACTAAATGTATACTATTTTCTTGTAACTGGGTCACAGATGTATATTTTTATTCTAGTTTTTTATGTTTTCATTAAGTAATTACACAAAAAATAATAAAATGGCTCACAGAAATATTAAGAAGTTTCTTGTTCAAACTGGAAAGTGTAGCCACTTTGCCAGTAAATGCAAAACATGTTCAATACTTTTTTCCTGAGTCATTCACTTTATTACACATAACTTTATTTATGAACTGAAATGCTTTGACTTCTTTCTGTGTGTGGATTTCTTGAGTTAACACTAAAATCTGGTGATAATTGTGAGTAGCCTCATTGGAGGAATTTATAGAAAAAAATGTTGACACACTCAATTCTACCAATGTATGGTCTTGAGGTTGTAAAAAATGTAATTTTTTAGATTGATTGTAATTCTTTAGATTGAGTCCCCATCGTGCTGTTTGCTCTCTACATGTCTGTTCTTTTCTTCTTCTCTATCCCCTCACCCCCCAGCCAGTCGCAGCAGATGACTGCCCCTCCCTGAGCCTGGTTCTGCTGGAGGTTTCTTCCTGTTAAAAGGGAGTTTTTCCTCTCCACCGTCGCCAAGTGCTTGCTCACAGGGGATCACTTGATTGCTGGGGTCTTTCTGCAACTGTGGGGGTTCCCCCCTACAGTTGATAGTGCTATGAGATGACTGTTGTTGTGAAATGGCGCTATATAAATAAAGTTGAATTGAATTGAATTGAATTAATTTAAATATATGGGACTTTTAATGTAAATCACTGTTCAGCACGATGAGTGAGATGATGTTTATATTGACCATATATTTCGTTATTATTATTGATGTTGTTGTTGTTGTTAGAATTTCCCAATCATATTTCAGCCATCATGTGTTGCCAGGGTTAAAGAAATCTGCCTTGAGGACTTCAGGAATCAAGAGTGCAGGTGTTTTAGCTTAAAATAAATGGCAATAGTTCACAATAGTTCACCACATGTACAATACTAAAACTATCAGTTAGGAATTTTTCAGACCCATAATTTTTTTAAAATTAATATAATACATTTTGGAAGTACACCAGGACTTTAATAGACCTCTTGCACAATGGGTCACACCATCGCAGATGGTTTGAGAGATGACAGAGATATCAACAGGCAGTGCTGTAAGTTGTATGCCCAAACCAACATGTTGTTGAGAAAGTTTAGTATGTGCTCTGTAAATGTTAAATCTTTGTTCAGCGCTGACTGGACTTCTATGTACACTGCACACCTGTGGTGCAGCACGGGACTGGTAGTATGAGAAGGCTGATTGTGGCCTACAACGATGCACTGGGGTTGCTGCTTCAGGTGCCCAGATGGCATAGTGCCAGTCAGCTGTTTGTGTCCTGTGGTATTCCTGTGTGTAAGGCACTACTGAGGAAACTTATGTACAATTTTATGTTGTTTGGATGACCTGGAAAACAGCATCATACAGACCCTTGCAAGCCCCAGGAGCAGCAGCCTCAGACACACCTCTGCTCTCAGAAGACACTGGCACAATAGTCTATACATGAACTCTTCTTAAAGACTGCATTGTTGTTTTTATTGTTTCCCTGATGCCCATGTCCCTTCTTATTTTATATGGACCCGCTTGCATGTCTGAAATAAAGGTTAATAATAATAATAATAATAATAATAATAATGTAGCTATGTGATAATAATAATAATGTGCTATTCCGGTCTCAGCAGCTCCAGTTCCAGTTCCATTATATTTGCCCATTTCCTGGTGCTTTTCATCAATAAATCAATTTTATCACTTTCACTTATCATTGTACATACTGGAAATAGTGTGTGGGCAGATTACTTTTTCTTTATGAAGTTTGTGTTTCACATTTTGATCGTTTTTGTAACCATACTGGGCCATTTAATACTTCAGCCAGTTAGCTTAGCATAGCCCAGCTAATGTATTGTTTCTGTCTCTTCCATTCCAAATACCACTGCATGGACTGTAATGGACATGTGTGGTCCAAAGTCTGAGTCCATGCAATGTTATTAGGAGTGAGTCAAAGTTTATTAGGAGAATAAATAACACACTAGCAACTGTTTCATTTACCTGTATTTTTTTTATTGTTGTTTATTTGGTTTAAATGCCAAGAAGGCATAACTTTTTGTTTTGTGCATTGTTTTTACCTGTTTTCTTCTAAGCTGGAATATGACCAAACTAAACTAAACTAAACTAAACTAAACTAAACTAATTAAATGGCTCAGTATGGTTACAAAAACAATCAAAATATGAAACAGGAACTTTATAAAGAAAAAAGATCTGCCCATACACTATTTCCAGTATGTTCAATGATAAGTGAAAGTGACAAAATTGGTTTCTTGTTAGGAAGGAACTGCTGAGAACAGAATGCGGAAGTAGTACGCCACTACATTGTACAAGATGTCTATTCCTCACCTCTCTAAACACTGTTGATGTATTATATTTCTAAACATTTGTTTTCATGAAAACGTCCCCAGATAACCTGAAGCAAACAACCTGATTTTCTTTTTAATAAACTATTTATGTGATTGATATGACTGCATTACACAGACTGCAACTTAGCCAAATATAAAATCAATTAAAGCTGCAAGCAGCTGTAAGCAGGCCCTCGCCCCCCATGCACCCGCGGAACCTGGCACCCGTCGGACCCAGCCAGCATGGAAAATTTCCGATTGTCACGGCATGCGCTACGTGAATAATAAAGAAAAACTTTTGGCACAGTACTTCTTGTGAGCAGTAGGTGGTGCTATAAGTTTTGTCAACCATTTTTATGTAGGAGTGTGCGGGGTCAGACTAATATCCATCAAAGAAAATTTGTTGAAAATCGGATGAAGTTTGTCCAAGTTGCAACTTTTCGATGTTCCATGGCGAGGAGTCAACCTTTGCCATGTCGCCATGGCAACACTTCCTTGTCAGTTATGTGTTGCTCACCCATACAGGACTACAGATGATAGTCACCTCTACCTATGCTCCAAATTTCATGACTCAAGGACATTCCCAACTCTCCCCACAAGATTCATCACATGAATGGGGAGGAGGTCATGTCCATGGTAACAAGTGTGACGTCATGCTAAAGAGGATGTGAAGTTATGATACATCTCTGTGGTCTGATGAAGCTCAGAAAATTTCACGTCATTCTGGCAAGTGGTGCGTGAGTAATAAATAAAAGTTTTCAGCAATTCGTCCTTTAGCCAGTAGGTGGCGCTGTAGATTTCTATGAATATTGTTATATAGAACTGTTTGGAATTGGACTGATATCCATAATACTGAATTTGGTTGAAATCTCCCAATGCACACCCAACTTATTGCCGTCAGAATGGTCACAGAATGATCATGGCAAGACATCAAACTTTGCCACGCCCCTACGGCCAAACCATCGAGCTTTAAGAAAAGGTTTCAATAACTTTTAATGCCACATGGGTATAAATGATTGTCACTGTAGAAGAGCTTGAAAGAACGAGGCGGTATGATATATAAACCAAAGTTTATTATCAGCTCTTCTAACAAGTCTGGGCTGCACAGTGGCGCAGTGGTTTAGCACTGTGGCAGCACAGTTTACTCTCGGCCGGGGGATCGCGGGGCTCATGAGATCGTGGGTTCGATCCCAGCCCCCGACCAACAGTGAGCTGTGTGGAGTTTGCATGTTCTCCCCGTGTTGCGTGGGTTTTCTCCGGGATTTCTCCGGTTTCCTCCCGCATACCAAAAACATGTAGGTTTAGGGCGCTTGCGCACGCAGCGACCGGCAGCCGGTGGCTTGTCACCAGACTGCAAACCAAATCTACCTACGGGTACAAATAAGTAACAAAAAAAAAAAAAAAGTCTCATCTAAGTGCAGAAGCAGCAGAAGGAAAAAGAGACCGAATACCTCTGACTTTATACTTGCACATAACAAAAGACATGCATATCAAAGGCTGACATCCTTCATTATCTTAATCCCCCCATTGTCTTGGTACTTCCTCTCTTCGCCCTGGGGGGGTGAGGGTAGCTCCTCCGGTCTCCACCGCAGTGTCTGGGAACGTCTTTGTTCTTCACTGGCGGTTGAGAGTCTTTGTCCTTTCAGAGGTGTGAAGTCGCCTTACATATGTAATCACCAAACATTCCCACATGCTTCAACATATGTAGGTTATGGAATATATGATTAATATAGACCACAGTCACCACAAATGAGCTCAATCGGACTAAAACCCAAGGACGAGTTCGATCAAATGTGTGAGGTGGAAATTTGGTCACCTCCACTTCCTGCCAAAATGGCCGACTTCCTGTTGGGTGTAGACCATCACTTCTATGGAGTTTTTTTGCATGTCTTGGCATGATAAACATCTCACCCGATTTTCATCTTTCTAACCGAAAGAAAGCGTGTGCCACCCCCCATTGACTTCACATGTTAAGTGGCGCTGTAGAGCCATTTTTGTAGGGTCATTCATATTTCCTCCTAAATATTAAATTTTTGCCAGTCTTGAGGTCCCTGCAAAAAATGGTGAGTTTTCATGCACGTTCATGACCCCAAAAATGAGATCTTAGATGGAGAAGAAAAAGGAAAAAAAAAAAAATCTAACAATTACAATAGGGCTCTCACCCACTGACGCTGTCAGTGGCTTGGGCCCTAATTAAAGCTGCAAGCAGCTGCAAGCGGACCATTCCCCCCTGCACAACCGCAGACCCCTGCGCCCGTCGTATCTAGCTGGCTCAGAAAATTTCCTGTTGTCGCGGCAAATGCTTCGTGAATAATAAAGTAAACCGTTTGGCGCAGTACTTCCTATGAGCAGTAGGTGGTGCTATAACTTTTGTCAAACATTATTATATAGCAGTGTGTGGGGTGGGATTAATATCCATTGTAGAAAATTTGGTGAAACTCAGACAAAGTTTGTCCAAGTTACAACTTTCCGATGTTCCATGGTGAGGAGTCAACCTTAGCCATGTCGCCATGGCAACACTTCCCTGTCAGTTATGTGTTGCTCACCCATATAGGACTACATATGACAGTCACCTGGACCTATGTTCCAGATTTCATGACTCCAGGTCGTTCCCGACCATCCCAACAAGATCATGGATTGAATGGTGAGGAGGGCGTGTCCATGGTAACAGCAGTGACGCCATGCTTAAGGTGATGTGCAGTTATGATCAATCAGGTGGTCTGATAAACCTCAGAAAGTTGCACGTCACTCTGGCAAGCGGCGCATGAGTATGGCATGGGAGTTATGACAACTTCCTGTCCATTGATGGTAGGGGGCGCTGTCACTATGTGTTATTCTTTATTATAGAAATTATCAGTACTGGCTACCTACTGTATTCCCCACACAAAATCTGGTTGAAATCAGTCAATGTATGCCAGAGTAAAAGCCATTGGAAGGGTGATGGCGATACCGTAAACTTGGCCACGCCCCTTCCGCCAAACCGTTGGGCATTTGGAAAAGTTTTGAACAGCTTTTGATGGCACATGGGTATAGATGATTGTCACCATAAATGGTACCAATCAGACCATTTATTTCAGATATCGAAGAAAACCTTTGGAGTAACCTTAGGTGGCGCTGTAGAGCCAATTTTGTGGGGTCATTCATATTTCCTCCAAAATACTAATTTTTTTTTGCCAGTCTTGAGGTCCCTGAAAAAAAAAAATGGTGAGTTTTCATGCACGTTCACTACCCCAAAAATGAGATCTTAGATGGAGAAAAAATTCTAACGATTATAATGGGGCCCGAGCCACAGAGTTCTGCAGTGGAAGGCATATTGTGGAACAGGAGTTCCACAGGACCAAGGACGCACCACGCTGCTCCCTCCACCCTTCCTTCTCCACCCACAGCCGGGCTGCAACCTGCTACACACGTGCGAGCCTCATGCTGAGCTCCGATTCGCCGCGGCGCGGCCCGGCCCCGCCCCCTGCGCCCCTCCGTCACCGCCGGCGGAGATCCGCAGAGAGAGGACCGGCGGCCGCACCGGGGCTCAGACACAAAGTGTGGACGGGACGAGGCTGCTGTCCGGCTGTGGCCCTCCGTCCGCCCATCACCGCTATGGGAATTACGGCTCCGAACCAAGAGCACCTGGAAGCGCCGAGCGCAGAGACTGCCATTACTGAAGGCTGCGGTTAGAGAGCCGCTGCTCCCGGCGGCTGCGGAGGGAAGGGCGGCGGCGAGGAGAAAGATCCAGACATGAGAAGAGCCCGTCACGCTCTGGACATCAGCTGTGTTTTGTGAACGATGGCCGCTGCCCTGCGCGTGTCCGCAGTGGTGAGTACGTGCACCCGCTGCTCTTTATTCTGAGGTTCCTGCAGCAGGTTCTCCCCATTAAAGGGACTCTGCCTGTTCTCCTGCACATCTGCTAGAACTGCACATTAAAAACTAAAAGGTTTGCATTTCCAGACAAAAGTCACAATTTTGAGGCAAAAACTCAGAATTTTAGAAAAAAGTTTAAAGACAATTTTGAGAAAAAAGTTAAAATTTCAAGAAAAGAGTCAAAGGAGCATTTTGAGAATTTTCAGTGTGGCTCCAATACTCCTCCATAACTTCACAATACAAGTAGAAGGACCAATTTATAACTTGAAATAAATCACTGACAGTTGAATATGTGCCATTGTCATGTGGCATAATATAAATGTTTATTTACTGCTGTAAGTTCCCGGCTTTCACTTAGGGAACTTGTGACATTAAACAGCTCAAATGTGTGCATGCAGTGGACACCACTGCTGACTTTACATCTGCACTCTTGTGATGTTCTTAGCTGAACTGATGGTTATTGTTAGAATAATTTTGAGCTTAAATTATTCAAACTCAAAAGTCAGGCGGAAACTTGGGTTTATGTACAGACGTGGACAAAATTGTTGGTACCCCTCTGTTAATGAAAGAAAAACCCACCATGGTCACAGAAATAACTTGAATCTGACAAAAGTGGTAATAAATAAAAATGCTATGAAAATTAACCAATGAAAATCACACAATGCTTTTGAATTGTGGTTCAACAAAATTATTTTAAAAAACAAACTCATGAAACAGGCCTGGACAAAAATGATGGTACCCTTAACTTAATATTTTGTTGCACAACCTTTTGAGGCAATCACTGCAATCAAACGATTTCTGTAACTGTCAGTGAGACTTCTGCACCTCTCAGCAGGTATTTTGGCCCACTCCTCATGAGCAAACTGCTCCAGTTGTCTCAGGTTTGAAGGGTGCCTTCTCCAGGCGCCATGTTTCAGCTCCTTCCACAGATATTCAATAGGATTTAGATCAGGGCTCATAGAAGGCCACTATAGAATAGTCCAATGTTTGGCTCTTAGCCATTCTTGGGTGTTTTTAGCTGTGTGTTTTGGGTCATTATCCTGTTGCAAGACCCATGACCTGCGACTGAGACCAAGCTGTCTGACACTGGGCAGCACATTTCTCTCTAGAATACCTTGATAGTCGTGAGATTTCATTGTACCGTGCACAGATTCAAGACACCCTGCGCCAGATGCAGCAAAGCAGCCCCACAGCATTTATATTACTATATTATTAAAGCACAGTGCTCTTTTCTTGGTAAGCTTCATTTTTGCATCTGTGAACATAGAGCTGATGTGCCTTGCCTAAAAGTTCCAGTTTTGTCTCGTCTGTCCACAGGACATTCTCCCAGAAGCTTTGTGGCTTGTCAACATGCAGTTTGGCAAATTCCAGTCTGGCTTTTTTATGATTTGTTTTCAACAGTGATGTTCTCCTTGGTCGTCTCCCATGAAGTCCACTTTGGCTCAAACAACGGCAGATGGTGCGATCTGACACGGATGTACCTTGACCTTGGAGTTCACCATGAATGTGTTTAGAGGTTGTTCTGGGCTCTTTTGTTACCATTCGTGTTATCCGTCTCTTCCATTTTTTATCAAGTTTCCTCCTGCGGCCACGTCCAGGGAGGTTGGCTACAGTCCCGTGGATCTTAAATTTCTGAATAATGTGTGCAACTGTAGTCACAGGAACATCAAGCTGCTTGGAGATGGTCTTATAGCCTTTACCTTTAACATGCTTGTCTATAATTTTCTTTCTAATCTCCTGAGACAACTCTCTCATTTGTCTCCTCTGGTCCATGTTTAGTGTGGTACACACAATGTCACCAAACAGCACAATGACTACTTGTCACCCTTTAAATAGGCCGACTGACTGATTACAAGTTTGTAGACACTTGTGATGTTAATTAGAGGACACATCTTAGTTGAACATGTCCCTATGGTGACATTATTTTCAGTCTTTTCTAGGGGTACCATCATTTTTGTCCAGGCCTGTTTCATGAGTTTATTTTTTAAAATAATTCTGTTGAACCACAATTCAAAAGCATTGTGTGAGTTTCATTGGTTAATTTTCATAGAATTTTTATTTATTACCACTTTTGTCAGATTCAAGTTATTTCTGTGACCATTGTAGGTTTTTCTTTCATTAACAGAGGGGTACCAACAATTTTGTCCACGTCTGTACATTTTATTACAAAAATATAAGGAGTCACCCCAATGGCCACTTAGGGGGAGAGGTTACAAAGCGTGGGATTCAGACACACCTACAATCTCTAAAGGATCCATTCTTCTAAGTCTGATATACAGTATATAGGTAGGAGAAAGGAGAGGGAGGATGAGGATAAGGGAAGGGACAGAATGGGACAGTCCTGATAATCAAAGCTTATCCGGGCAGACGTCACAGATACTCTGGAGACAAGAATGTAAATCTAACAGAACGTCCATAAAACACTAATCTATATAAGCTGAGGAGTTCCTGTGCATTCCTATGACCCGAAACAGGACATGTCAGAGAGAATATAAATAGTGGCTTAGATCATTCCTTACGCATGTACTGACCCTGTACTGATCTTCAGTCTGAACTCTCTGAAATTGCTCACAGAAACATGCCAAGAATATACAGATGTGGACAAAATTGTTGGTACCCCTCTGTTAATGAAAGAAAAACCCACAATGGTCACAGAAATAACTTGAATCTGACAAAAGTGGTAATTAAAAAAAATCTATGAAAATTAACCAATGAAAATCACACAATGCTTTTGAATTGTGGTTCAACAGAATTATTTTAAAAAACAAACTCATGAAACAGGAAATGTGATGACATTTCTCTACCTCCTGAGGAAACTCAGGTCTTTTGGAGTGCAGGGGGCACTCCTGAAGACCTTCTACGGTTCGGTGGTGGCATTAGCCATCACATTTGGAGTGGTCTGCTGGGGCAGCAGCATCATGGCAGCCGACAGGAAGAGACTGAAAAGGTTGATCAAAAAAGCTAGCTCTGTTCTGGGGAACTGCCTTGTCCTAGTGGAGGATATACGAGAAGGAAGGACTGTGGCTAAGCTGTCATCTCTGCTAGAGTCTTGGTCCCACCCCATGTGGGACACACTCAGAGCACTTAGGAGCTCATTTAGCGGTAGGCTGTGACATCCTAAGTGCTTAAAGTAGAACTGAACTGAACGGCATTGAACGGCACTGGGTGATAGTACATACAATTATAAAGATAATTTATCATTGGCACCCCCTCCACAAATCCTGGAATCTTGGAGAAAATCGCGATTTTGAATTTCCCACCCTGAAAAATCAGACGAATCCGCCGATTAACCGGAAGTGCAGCCGGAGTTCCGCGTGACGTCACGAGTGTGACCCAGTCCTCACATTTACCATTGCGAGCACGTCGACACTGGTTGTTTTTGGTGCATTTTGTCGTGATAGTCGACTACAAAACACTTCCAACACCTGGGAAGATCTGTTCAGTGGCCAAGGAAAGCTGTCATGGCGACGAAAGAAAAGAAAGGGGGAGGAAAAGCGACCGGGAAGCGATGCGTTTCTAGATATACAGTGATCCCTCACTTATCGCGTTTAATGGGGACCAGAACCGACCGCGAAAAGCGAAAAACCACGAAGTAGCGTCCCCCCCCCCCAAGGGCGTCACAAGCACTATTTTGCACAAAAAGGCACAAGAGAACAGCGAAAAGTGCCACTAAGCAACACGAGCGATAAAGAACAATGAATGCGGTCTTCCTTCGCTGGGTAAAACGTCTCGGCCAATCAGCTTGCGAGATTCCCGAGCGGTGAAGAGGTGGGCGGAGAGGAGTGGAGCGGTGGTCAGAGAGGTGGATTTTGAGTTGTGCGGGCTCTCCGTGTTGATACCTGATGTTCTAATGCAGTCTGCCTGCCTTCTCCCTGCCTTCTACATTAGAACATCAGGTATCAACACGGAGAGCCCGCACAACTCAAAATCTACCTCTCTGACCACCGCTCCACTCCTCTCCGCCCACCTCTTCACCGCTCGGGAATCTCGCAAGCTGATTGGCCGAGACATTTTACCTCCCAAGCTGATTGGCCGAGACGTTTTACCCAGCTTCGCTCCCTGCCGAGCGCCTATACCCAGCGAAGGAAGACCGCATTCATTGTTCTTTATCGCTCGTGTTGCTTAGTGGCACTTTTCGCTGTTCTCTTGTGCCTTTTTGTGCAAAATAGTGCTTGTGACGCCCTTGGGGGGGGGGGTGACGCTACTTCGCGGTTTTTCACTTTTCGCGGTCGGTTCTGGTCCCCATTAAACGCGATAAGTGAGGGATCACTGTAATAAGTTGGAAAAATGCTGATGGTTTTTTTTCCCCTTTCTTTTTTATTGTTAATTTTCCTTATCCTGACACCCCAAACATGCCAAAGTAAAGACTCACCATTCTGTATTCAATAAGCGACTCTCCTCCCCATCACTGCTGTGGTCTGAGTCGGTGCCAGAATCCCCCGAAAATTCTGGCTCTAATCTGTACGGTTCGATGCCTCCCTCGCTCTCTTCCTGTTCACTTGACACTCCTGCATCCTCCTCTGTCTCGTCACCGATCCTGAATGCCTCTTCACTCTGAAAACTCTGGTGTTCTTGACTGCTGGAACTGCTATCATTTGCCATTGTTGTTTTGATAAGGGTCACACTCGTGACGTCACGCAGCGTCGTCTGCACTACTTCCGGTTTGTTTGGCACTGCCAGCCAGAGGCAAAAGTTTATCGGCTTATAGCTTGGCCATGGCACGGCCTAAAAATTTCTTTTATGTGTTGAAAAATACAATAGGTAATAAGGAATTAATCTGCTATTCTACTTTTTTGGCAAAAAGGTGAGTTCAGTTCTACTTTAAGGGAGAGGTTCTGCAGGTCCTTCCTACCTATAACTGTCAGACTTTATATCCTAACTGGTGCTGCTCATAGAGGTCGTATTAAATGTGCCAAACGTAACAACTTTGCACAATAGAGATCATCCCCTCCAATGCACAACTAAGACAATTACAATTATTATTGAGGGTGGCAATAACACTGTCGATTCAAGTGTGAAATATACTGTCTTGGTACATATTTATATCCTGCAGGGTAATTTCACAAACTGCAATGCGGTTGATACCACCTAGCTGCAATGCTCTTGCACTCTGTGTGTGTGTGTGTGTGTGTGTGTGTGTGTGTGTATATATATATATACATATATACATACAAACACACACACACAGTGGGGCAAAAAAGTATTTAGTCAGCCACCAATTGTGCAAGTTCTCCCACTTAAAAGATGAGAGAGGTCTCCAATTTTCATCATAGGTATACCTCAACTATGAGAGACAAAATGAGAAAAAAAAATCCAGAAAATCACATTGAAGGATTTTTAATTAATTAATTGGTAAATTCCTCGGTAAAATATGTATTTGGTCACCTACAAACAAGCAAGATTTCTGGCTCTCACAGACCTTTAACTTCTTCTTTAAGAGGCTCCTCTGTCCTCCACTCGTTACCTGTATTAATGGCACCTGTTTGAACTTGTTATCAGTATAAAAGACACCTGTCCACAACCTCAAACAGTCAGACTCCAAACTCCACTATGGCCAAGACCAAAGAGCTGTCAAAGGACACCAGAAACAAAATTGTAGACCTGCACCAGGCTGGGAAGACTGAATCTGCAATAGGTAAGCAGCTTGGTGTGAAGAAATCAACTGTGGGAGCAATTATTAGAAAATGGAAGATATACAAGACCACTGATAATCTCCCTCGATCTGGGGCTCCATGCAAGATCTCACTTTTTAGGGTCAAAATGATCACGAGAACGGTGAGCAAAAATCCCAGAACCACACGGGGGGACCTAGTGAATGACCTGCAGAGAGCTGGGACCAAAGTAACAAAGGCTACCATCAGTAACACACTACGCCGCCAGGGACTCAAATCCTGTAGTGCCAGACGTGTCCCCCTGCTTAAGCCAGTACACGTCCAGGCCCGTCTGAAGTTTGCTAGAAAGCATTTGAATGATCCAGAAGAGGATTGGGGGAATGTCATATGGTCAGATGAAACCAAAATAGAACCTTTTGGTAAAAACTCAACTTGTCGTGTTTGGAGGAGAAAGAACACCATACCTACTGTGAAGCATGGGGGTGGAAACATCATGCTTTGGGGCTGTTTTTCTGCAAAGGGACCAGGACGACTGATCTGTGTAAAAGAAAGAATGAATGGGGCTGTGGGGAGACTTGAATAACGAAACCGAATTGTCTTCCATTCCAGTTTATTCAAGAAATCATTCCACTGTCTGCTCTTATTCTTGAGCAGCGAACAAAGAGAGTGAACACACCAAAGTTCTCTCATTTAAACATTCTCACATCAAACCATTTCCCTCGCGGGGGAAATCACACATCTATATCAAAGTCTCTTTATTCACATTCATTAGCCTTTTATTTACATAACTCCCCCTTCTCTCCTCTCGAGCCTCAGTGGTCAGGAAGTCTTCTGTCCCCTGTCCTCCGCAGGGGGTCCAGGCTCTGTGGCTCCGCACCGCAGGAGGCTGGCTCTCCTTCATCGTGAGGTTAAATCACATATGCAGTGTCCAACATATACATGTCTCACAACACAGCCATATAACCCCCCCCCAAACGATGAAGAACAGACTAATTCCCAAAATTTAATAGCACCTTACTCACTACTGAATAATCAACACCAACATTCAGTCTGTGCGCCGCTTGGGCTTCAGCCGTCTGCCGAATCTGCTGTGCGTTGGCCCCGCCTTGCCTGCGGTGCTGTTCTGCTTCGGGTCTGTTGACTGAGGAAGAGAGTGGTTAATTGCCCTCTGCGGGGGCCTGCCTCGTCGAGGCGCCACCGCGACCGGTACAGACACGTCCTTCATGACAAAAGCAGGTTTTAGTCTGTCAATACTGACTGTCTCTTTTCTGTCTCCAAAATCTAGCACAAATTGCTTATCACCTGCCTCCAGCACTCGAAATGGCCCTTCGTAAGGTGGTTTGAGCGTTGCTTTAAGGGCTTCGCGCCTGACAAAAACGAAATCGGCATTTTTCAAAGCCTTGGGGACGAAAACTCGTGGAAAAGCGTGATGAACCGGACCCGGGAGCGTGTCTGCCCCCGTGCCGACTAACGGTCCCAGAGCAGAGAGAGGTGGGGGCTCTGGGTGCTCTGGTAAAAACTCGCCCGGCAGCCTCAGAGTTTGTGCGAATACCAGCTCCGCTGGGGAGGCGTCTAAGTCCTCTTTAGGCGCAGAACGCAACCCTAATAAAACCCATGGAAGTTTATTTACCCAATCTGCATCCGTGAGCGACGCTCTGAGTGCTGCCTTCAAAGACCTATGAAAACGCTCGCATAAACCATTAGCCTGAGGGTGGTAAGCCGTAGTGCGGTGAATTTTGGCTCCTAAGCCGTTGGCCATCGCTGACCACAGCTCAGAGATGAATTGCGGTCCTCTATCGGACGTAATGTCCGACGGAACCCCGAAGCGCGCCACCCAAGTCGTTAAAAAAACGCGAGCCACCTCCGCGGCCGTGGTCGTCGCAAGTGGGACCACTTCCGGCCAACGTGTGGTGCGGTCCACCATTGTCAAAAGATACGTGAACCCCTGTGATGCCGGTAGGGGGCCCACAAGGTCGACGTGCACATGGTCGAACCTTCTGGCCGGAATGCGGAACGGTTCTAGCGGGGCTCTTGTGTGCCTGTGAATTTTGGCCCGTTGACAGGAAATGCAGGTTTTTGCCCATTCCTTCACGTGCTTGCGCAGGTACGGCCAAACAAACTTTTCCGCCACTAGTTTCACCGACGCGCGCACCCCCGGGTGCGCCAGTGAGTGGACCGAGTCAAAAACACGGCGGCGCCACGTGGCCGGAACCACCGGACGCGGGCGCCCCGTCGACATGTCGCAGATCAGGGGGGGCATACCGGTTTGTAAACACTTGCTCTCCAGCCTCAACCCTGTTGGTCCAGACTGGAGCGCGCGCACGTCTGCGTCCGCCCCCTGGTCCGCTGCCATGGCTGCGTAATCTATACCCACGTGCACCGGGGCTGCGCGCGCCACCGTGCCGCTCTCCTGCGGCGCGGTCACGGTGGCCCGTTCTGCCTCTGCGCGTGTTGGGGTCGTGAACGCGCGTGAGAGACAATCCGCTACTACATTGAATTTGCCCGCGACGTGCCTAATGTCAGTGGTAAATTCCGAGATTGCGGCCAGCTGCCTCTGCTGCCTGCCGGACCACGGATCTGAAATTTTGGCCATGGCGTATGTGAGCGGCTTGTGGTCCACATAAGCGGTGAAGCACCGTCCTTCCAGCCAGAACTGGAAATGACGAATAGCCAAATGCAGCGCCAACAGTTCTCTGTCAAACGCGCTATATTTTCGTTCAGCCGCGCTTAAAGATTTGCTAAAGAAAGCCAAAGGCTGCCAAACTCCGGCTACCTGTTGCTCAATAACGGCCCCTATGGCTAAATCTGAAGCGTCTGTCGTCAGCGCGATACGTGCTGCAGGGTCTGGGTGGGCCAGGAGCGCAGCGCCAGCCAAGGCTTTTTTAACCTCTGTGAACGCGCGCTCCCGCTCCGGGGACCATTCGACCGCCTGGGTCGGCTTTTGTTTTTTGAGCGCGGCATATAACGGTTGCATGATTTGAGCTGCGTGGGGCAGGAATCGGTTATAAAAATTCACCATCCCCAAGAATTCCTGTAGTGATTTGACCGTTTGTGGACGGGGAAAATCCGCTACCGCGCGTACTTTCTCTGGTAACGGAACCGCTCCCTCCGGGGAGACGCGGTGACCCAAAAAATCGATCCGCTCGACGCCGAACTGGCACTTGGCTGGGTTAACTATTAAGCCGTGCTCTCCCAGCCTCCTAAAAACTGCTGTGAGGTGCGTTTCGTGTTCGTCCTCTGAAGTACTCGCGACCAAAATGTCGTCGAGGTACACAAACACGAAAGGGAGATCGCGTAACACGGCATCCATCATCCGCTGAAATGTTTGCGCCGCCCCTTTGAGACCAAACGGCATGCGTAAAAATTCGAAAAGTCCGAACGGGGTTATTACCGCTGTTTTAGGAATGTCCTCCGGTTGGACCGGGACTTGGTGATAGCCGCGAACTAGATCAATCTTTGAAAAAATGCGCGCCCCCGCCAGGTGCACCGAAAAATCCTGAATGTGCGGGATGGGATAACGATCGTGCGCCGTAGCGTTGTTTAGCCTGCGGTAATCCCCGCACGGTCTCCAGGAGCCATCGGCTTTCGGTACCATGTGCAGCGGCGAAGCCCACGGGCTCTTCGACCTACGAACGATGCCCAGCCTCTCCAGGCTGGCGAACTCCTCGCGCGCAATGGCGAGCTTAACTGCATCCAAGCGCCGAGCTTTTGCAAACACGGGAGGACCAGAAGTGGGGATAAAGTGTTTCACCCCGTGCTTCGCGACCGTCGCTGAAAAAGTGGGCACAGTGAGCGCTGGAAATTGGGTGAGGAGTGTGTGAAACTTACCACCTGCTGTAGCGACGTGGGTCTGTACTGGTGGCGGGGACACTCGAGCTGAACAGGGGAGAGAGTAAAAAGAGAGTGCATTTACCAGCCGTCTATTAGCAAGATCAACTAACAGATTGTGTGAACACAAAAAATCCGCGCCCAACATGTTGAAACTCACCGCCGCTATTACAAAAGTCCATTCATATGTGCGGCCATGTAAGCACAAAGGCAAGGTCCTTCTCCCGTAGGTGTTGATGTTCGAGCCATTTGCCGCTGTAGCTCCGTTACCGTGGGGTCCAGCCACCCGGTCCGCGTATGTTGGGGTGATGAAGCTCACTTGTGCTCCGGTGTCAATGAGGAACACTCGTCCGGAGCGCGCATCCGTGATGTAGAGCAGCTTGTTGCGTTCTCCGAGGGTCAAAGCTGCTAGCGACCCCCGGTCTTGCCGTTTCCCGAACTCCTGAAGATGCAGGGCGGCACACACCTGCGTGCCTTCTCTGCGAACCTCCGATGGTAAAAGCAGAGATCTTCTCCTCCGCTGTGTCGTGCCCGCGCTTCTGCCGCCGGGCTATTGGCTCCCCCTCGTCGCGGTCGTGTTGCCGCCGTCGTCGGCCAGTCTGGTTCTGCCGCCTCTGGCTCCCCGCTGTCTCGGGTCGCTGCTGTGGTTGCTTGCCCGCTGCAGGCGTCCAGGATCCCATCTGCCTCCTGGGCCAGCTCCCGGAACTCCTCCAGGGTGTGACACTTTTTGCCGGCCAGCGTGCTTCTCGCATGCGCCGGGAGGTTGGAGAGGAAGATGAACTGAAAAATGAAATCATCGTTGTCCAAACCTCTCAGCTGTATCATCTCCTCCATCAGGGCGCTCGGCCTGTGTCCACCTTGGTCTAGCAAAGACAGGATCCTCCTCGCCCTCACTTCAGCCGAGGGGGTGAAAAACTTGATGAGGGTGGATTTCAGCTTGCCGTACCTGTCGGTCGCGGGTGGCTGCTCCACCAAGCTTTGCACGCACCGAGCTGTGCTGTTGTCCAGTTTAGCGATGACATGGTGGAACTTAGTGTCATCCACCGTTACTCCTGCGAGTGCGAACTGCGACTCTGCTTGCAGAAACCACGACCGTGGGTTATCCTGCCAGAAATCAGGCAGCTTAACGGCCACTGCGCCCGCCAGCTCTGAGCGCTGTGAGTCCGGGACCCTGAGAATTTCTTCGTTCATTCTCAACGTCGTCAGTCACCAATGTGGGGAGACTTGAATAACGAAACCGAATTGTCTTCCATTCCAGTTTATTCAAGAAATCATTCCACTGTCTGCTCTTATTCTTGAGCAGCGAACAAAGAGAGTGAACACACCAAAGTTCTCTCATTTAAACATTCTCACATCAAACCATTTCCCTCGCGGGGGAAATCACACATCTATATCAAAGTCTCTTTATTCACATTCATTAGCCTTTTATTTACATAACTCCCCCTTCTCTCCTCTCGAGCCTCAGTGGTCAGGAAGTCTTCTGTCCCCTGTCCTCCGCAGGGGGTCCAGGCTCTGTGGCTCCGCACCGCAGGAGGCTGGCTCTCCTTCATCGTGAGGTTAAATCACATATGCAGTGTCCAACATATACATGTCTCACAACACAGCCATAGGGGCCATGTATGGTGAGATTTTGAGTGAAAACCTCCTTCCATCAGCAAGGGCGTTGAAGATGAAACGTGGCTGGGTCTTTCAGCATAACAATGATCCCAAAGACACCGCCCGGGCAATGAAGGAGTGGCTTTGTAAGAAGCATTTCAAGGTCCTGGAGTGGCATAGCCAGTCTCCAGTTCTCAACACCATAGAAAATCTTTGGAGGGAGTTGAAAGTCCGTGTTGCCCAGCGACATCCCCAAAACATCACTGCTCTAGAGGAGATCTGCATGGAGGAATGGGCCAAAATACCAGCAACAGTGTGTGAAAACCTTGTGAAGACTTACAGAAAACCTTTGACCTCTGTCATTGCCAGCAAAGGGTATATAACAAAGTATTGAGATGAACTTTTGTTATTGACCAAATACTTATTTTACCGAGGAATTTACCAATTAATTCATTAAAAAATCCTTCAATGTGATTTTCTGGATTTTTTTTTTCTCATTTTGTCTCTCATAGTTGAGGTATACCTATGATGAAAATTGGAGACCTCTCTCATCTTTTAAGTGGGAGAACTTGCACAATTGGTGGCTGACTAAATACTTTTTTGCCCCACTGTGTGTATGTATATGCGCGCGCGCACACACACACACACACACACACACTTACTGATTTAGCTAACCTGTTCTTATTCATTCATTCATTCATTCAGATTCTTCCGCTTAATCCTTTTTGGGTCGCGGGGGGGCTGGAGCCTATCCCAGCATCTTTGGGTGAGAGGCAGGGTACACCCTGGACAGATCGCCAGTCCATCGCAGGGCCAACACAGAGAGACAGACAACCATTCACTCTCACAGTCATACCTAAGGACAATTTAGAATCCCCAGTTTGATGCCAGTTAACCTAACTTGCATGTTTTTGGCATATGGGAAGAAACCAGAGAAATCCCGGAGTAAACCCACGCAGACACGGGGAGAACATGCCAACTCCACACAAATCACTGTTGGTCGGGGGCTGGGATCGAACTCAGGATCCCCCGGCCAAGGGTGAGTTGCTGTGCTGCAACAGTGCTAACCACTCTGCCACCACGCCGCCCTACCTGTTCTTATCTTATTTACTATTCCTCTGAGTGCTGCTATCCCTTTGCTGCTGCAGTCCTGGAATTTCCCCATTGTGGGACGAATAAAGGCTTCATCATCATCTGTCATCTGTGGACGGAGCAAAAGAAGCTGCAGCAACATGTTGGGCCCAAAGTTTCCTGTCCTTCATCAGCCTTAACACCTCCTGATCCTCAAGCCCCATGTCCCTTTTGATTGTGTCGGGATAACTGAGTCTTTGGCTGCCACAACTAGTGTGACCACTGACTGGAGTCCAGAAGACCAGGTGGGAAACAGGCTGGTGCACTGCGCGTAGACAGTGTCCAGCAAACCGTAGATGTCTCACTTTTATTGTTGTTGTTATGAGGGGTAATTTTCCATACACAACTCTGTTAGGAATATGGTCCTTCAAACTTATGTTCAATGCTCTCTGCAATAGTTGTGTATAACATCCATCTATACATGCCTCTAGTTCTCTTGTGATGTCCATGTGTCTGACCCATGCAAGAGGATGTATTCAGTGCAAGCTCTTAATACGTTTATCTTAAGTTGCCAATCAAGATTGGATTTCCAAATTTTCTCCAGCTTGTTACATGCCTTCCAGGCTTGAGTTTTCCTTGATTTGAAATCAAGAAAAGAGTCAGGTACATGTGATCCAAGATATTTTGAAATTTGGAGCATTCTCCGGTGTGACCCCTTTCTTGGTTTTAATGTTGTTTGTTGGGTCGATGTTGAGTAGAAGAGCCTTAGTTTTTCCTTCGTTTAGATGAAGGCCAACTGCATTTGAAGCAGACTCAATGCTATGAAGGAGAGATTGTTCTTTTTCTACTGATATACCACACAGACAGCCAGCGGTTGAAGGATGACATGCGGCTAAACATGTCGTCACTGGTCAGGTTGGGGAGGGGCCCAGAGAATACTACAGAGGCAGACGTCATTTTGGCAAAGTTACTCACAGATTCCACACTAAGTTTTGTGACTTACGACTGCCGGAGTTGGATGTCGTTAATGCCGGCATGTATAACAGTTGTGGAGTATTTACAGTTACTTTTAGCCAGCATTTTCAAATTTGACTCGATGTTGCCTGCTCTGGCCCCAGAAATGCATTTGACTATGGCCGCTGGAGTCTCTAGGTTCACATTTCTGACTGCAGGGTCACCAATGATCAGAGTTTTTTCCTCAGTGAGTGTGTCGCTGAGCGGGGGATAATGATTAGAAACGTGAACAGGTTGGTGGTGAACCAGGGGCTTGTGACTATGCCTCCTTCTCACCATCACCCACCCGTTCTCTCCTGGCTGCTCAGGAGAGGTGGTTGCCAGGGGACGGCTAGCAGGTCCTATGCTACAACACTCCACTGCAGGTAATCGGAATCCGTCATTATTAACTGGCGCTGACGGTATTTCAGTGCTGCTGAGCCGAGATTCCAAATCACATAACCTCGCCTCCACCGCCTCAAAAAGACATTTATTACATTTACCATTATCACTAAAAGAGGCAGAGGTGTAGCTAAACATCTGACAGAGAGAGCACACCAGAGGAGAAGGGGAAGGAGAGCTAGTTGCCATAGCTAGTGGCTAACCTGAAACTTACACAAACACCAATGAAAGGTGAACAGAAGGCTAAAGAGGGTGACTGGGCGACACAGTGCCCACACAGGCGCAAGAGGCTTGATAAACAGCAGTGAGAGGTGATAGTAGATGAAAAAAAAGGCAATTGAAATGCAATTAAAGGCAATAATCCTCTGGAGAGTGAGGCGAGCTAAGCGTACCAGCCACACCAACAGCCAGCAACACACAAAGTAGGTGTTCCTCCCTGCATCAGTCATTAGCAGTGAGCTGAAATCATCCAGACAAATATTAACTGTGAGCTAATTCAGCACGACTGAAGCCAAGCAGAGCGCCTTCCTCCGAGCTTAGCTGGATGACACGGGGACACACAGCAACAGGCGCTGGGCAGACCCCGGTCCAGAATGTGTTTGTGTTGCCAGGGTATTAAGGTCATTAAGTGTGTGTGTGTGTGTGTGTGTGTGTGTGTGTGCACGCGCACACCTGTGCATGCATGTTTATTTACTTTTATTGGGTAATAAGTTCAGCTTAATGTCGTCTGCCCCCAAGTATTCCACCCATGGACAGTATGCACGCACGCACGCACGCACGCGCGCGCACACACACACACACACACACACACACACCCTCATTATATAACCACTCGTGACCCCCCCCCCCCCCACACACACACACTATGTGGAACAGTCACCCGATTGTTCCTGTCATGACTGAATGTGTACAGTGAATCATTCTTTCAAAACCTGCACAGTTTCTATCACTGTGCAGCTCTCTGTTCACAGGGCTCAGGCTTTTGTCTGCTCTGTGGTCTGGGTGGTCTTCACTGCTTCATGTCATTAGGAAGTGCAAAGACGTGTTTCTTTTGGCCATGTAAGGCTTCAGGTGTGATCTAGGTTCGCTGACTCTTAGCATAAGTAACCAAAGGTCTCAACTTTTTTTTTTTTAACCCTCAGACTTGACATTTAAAGTTCCAGTAGGCAAGGTATTCACACAGCCAGAGAGGGCTAGTCTTTTACAACTGTGGAACCTGCAGCACTGTGTAGGACCCATATAACACAACATAACAAAAATAACTTTTTTGTAAGTTGTCTGTGTTTTTTCAAGTGATGTAAGATAATTTTGCACCGCTGAATCTGAAAATGACACCTGTTTCTCTCGATCAGGTCAGGTTTTTATGTTAAGTTGTAAGCAGTTGTACAGCAGTTGTACAGTTGTACTGTAAATTGAATAGTAGACATTGATAAAGGTAAGTACATGTAAATTGAATGTTACGTCATCATTGTTCACAATTCAGAGAATTTCAAGAAATAAGAGTTTTGCATCATATAAAGTGAAAATACCCGTACATGTAAACAAAAATGTAAAAGACGTGGCCATAGTTCAAAAAGTTGATCTGATTGAGCAAAACCAATGTGATTTTTGGATTCAGCACATCAAAATTGTCCTAAATCAGCTAAAAAAAACTGAGACAATAAATTTGGTGTTGGCCAGTGTAATATAGAAGTGCTAATAAATAGTAAATTTTACACAGCTAGTTGTTATTAATACTGTGTAGATGTAGCAGAATAAAGCAGCACTATGTAACTTTCCTGTTCCTGGCAGGAACACCAAAAAGACTACAGTTGGCACATTCAACGGCCTTCAGGTGCGTTCAGACCAAACATGAAAGTGCAACACAAATACATGTAAAGTTAATGTAAACATGCAGAAAACATGCAAATTTGTGCATTTGTATCAGAGGGATTTGGTAGCAGTAGCTAGTAATCAGCCATAAGATAAGATAAGCCTTTATTAGTCCCACAATGGGGAAATTCCAGGATTGCAACCGCACAGGGATAGCAACACTCAGAGCAACAATCAAGAAGACAAGAAAAACAAGAGCAGCGAATATAGTACATATGTACATATAAATATATAAATACAGTGGGGAAAAAAGTATTTAGTCAGCCACCAATTGTGCGGGTTCTCCCACTTAAAAGATGAGAGAGGTCTCCAATTTTCATCATAGGTATACCTCAACTATGAGAGACAAAATGAGAGGAAAAAAAATCCAGAAAATCACATTGAAGGATTTTTAATGAATTAATTGGTAAATTCCTCGGTAAAATAAGTATTTGGTCAATAACAAAAGTTCATCTCTGCGGCGGATGATAAAATAAAGGCGGCGTTGATGAAGGTTTTAAGTAGAATTTATTAAATCATACTGCCGTCACGAGCTCCGCTCCCGGCGCCGTGCATGCACGCCGGGAGCGAGCCCAGCGGCTCTCCAGAGGGACACAAAGTGCGTGTGTCCAGCAGCAGTTGAAGAGTGAGAGTGAGAGAGGATGAGCATGGGTTACAGTACAGTAACAGTACAGTATATATACCCAACTACAACAATACATAAAAGAGCATTCCCCAGCAGTTGGTATGATCAAAGAAATAACAGAACAGGCATGAGACATTTGCATTTGAGAGACATATTGATCTCGGTCTCTAGGTCACAGTAAGGACAGGACGCATGAACACAATGCATGAAAGGCACATTAACATCACAGAAGTGGGCCAGAAGAAGCGGGGCTGCCTGTAGACATTAATACACACATTTCACTGGTCTGTTAATTGCTCTAGCCGAGCGCTGTGTCTGTCCAGTCTGTTGTGGGGGTTACACCAAACCGCCACAATCTCAATACTTTGTTATATACCCTTTGTTGGCAATGACAGAGGTCAAACGTTTTCTGTAAGTCTTCACAAGGTTTTCACACACTGTTGCTGGTATTTTGGCCCATTCCTCCATGCAGATCTCCTCTAGAGCAGTGATGTTTTGGGGCTGTCGCTGGGCAACACGGACTTTCAACTCCCTCCAAAGATTTTCTATAGGGTTGAGATCTGGAGACTGGCTAGGCCACTCCAGGACCTTGAAATGTTTCTTACAAAGCCACTCCTTCGTTGCCCGGGCGGTGTGTTTGGGATCATTGTCATGCTGAAAGACCCAGCCACATTTCATCTTCAATGCCCTTGCTGATGGAAGGAGGTTTTCACTCAAAATCTCACCATACATGGCCCCATTCATTCTTTCCTTTACACGGATCAGTCGTCCTGGTCCCTTTGCAGAAAAACAGCCCCAAAGTATGATGTTTCCACCCCCATGCTTCACAGTAGATATGGTGTTCTTTCTCCTCCAAACACAACAAGTTGAGTTTTGACAATAAAGTTCTATTTTGGTTTCATCTGACCATATGACATTCTCCCAGTCCTCTTCTGGATCATCCAAATGCTCTCTAGCAAACTTCAGACGGGCCTGGACATGTACTGGCTTAAGCAGGGGGACACGTCTGGCACTGCAGGATTTGAGTCCCTGGCGGCGTAGTGTGTTACTGATGTAGCCTTTTTTACTTTGGTCCCAGCTCTCTGCAGGTCATTCACTAGGTCCCCCCGTGTGGTTCTGGGATTTTTGCTCACCGTTCTCGTGATCATTTTGACCCCATGGGGTGAGATCTTGCGTGGAGCCCCAGATCGAGGGAGATTATCAGTGGTCTTGTATATCTTCCATTTTCTAATAATTGCTGCCACAGTTGATTTCTTCACACCAAGCTGCTTACCTATTGCAGATTCAGTCTTCCCAGCCTGGTGCAGGTCTACAATTTTGTTTCTGGTGTCCTTTGACAGCTCTTTGGTCTTGGCCATAGTGGAGTTTGGAGTCTGACTGTTTGAGGTTGTGGACAGGTGTCTTTTATACTGATAATGAGTTCAAACAGGTGCCATTAATACAGGTAACAAGTGGAGGACAGAGGAGCCTCTTAAAGAAGAAGTTACAGGTCTGTGAGAGCCAGAAATCTTGCTTGTTTGTAGGTGACCAAATACTTATTTTACCAAGGAATTTATCAATTAATTCATTAAAAATCCTTCAATGTGATTTTCTGGATTTTTTTTTCTCATTTTGTCTCTCATAGTTGAGGTATACCTATGATGAAAATTGGAGACCTCTCTCATCTTTTAAGTGGGAGAACTTGCACAATTGGTGGCTGACTAAATACTTTTTTGCCCCACTGTATATATACACACAGTGTGGAGCATTGTAGCTAGATGGAATAAACAGCATAACCGTCTGCTTAGTTATCCTACATAGTATGAATATGTACCCATACATATTGTCACCCTCCGTAGCGACCGATATTGTCCTAGTTGTATACTGGAGGTGACCATTGTGTGAGTCTATTGCGTCTTTTGCATTCAATACTATTAGGTCGTCACGTTTTTTTGCTATCTCTGCAAGCAGCCCTGCTTAGGTTATACAGTCTGACAGCCGTAGGTAGGAAGGACTTGCGAAACCTCTCGGTTGCGCACCTAGGATGATGTAATCTACTGCTAAATGAGCTCCTCAGTGTGTTCAGTATGTCCTGCATAGGGTGGGATTTGGACTCCAGCAGAGATGACATTTTAGCCACCATCCTTCTGTCTCCTATCTCCTCCACTGGGTCAAGGCGTTGCCCCAGGACAGATCTAGCTTTCTTGATCAGTTTGTTCAGTCTCTTCCTATCGGCTCCTGTAATGCCACTGCCCCAGCAGACCACTACAAAAGTGATGGCTGATGCCACCACCGTGTCGTAGAATGTCTTCAGCAGCGCCCCTTGTACACCGAAAGACCTGAGTCTCCTCAGTAGGAACAGCCTGCGCTGTCCCTTCTTGTAGAGTGCATTGGTATTGTGTGACCAGTCTAGTTTATTGTTCAGATGAACACCCAGGTACTTGTAGGATGTCACCATCTCAATGTCTGTTCCCTGTATGTTTACTGGTGCTGTGAGGGGTTGTCCTTGCCTGCGGCAGTCCACCACCAGCTCCTTAGTTTTCCTCGCGTTGATCTGGAGGCAGTTCCGATGGCACCAGTCCACGAAGTCCTGGATAAGTCCTCTGTACTCAGCTTAATCTCCGTTGGAGATGAGGCCGACGATCGCAGAGTCGTCAGAGAACGTCTGTAGATGGCAGTGTGTTGTGTTGTGTGAGAAGTCCGCAGTATAAAGGGTGAACAGGAAGGGAGCCAAAACCGCTCCCTGGGGGGCCCCCATGCTACCGATGATCGTGTCAGACACACAGTCCCGGGTTCTCACAAACTGTGGCCGGTTAGTAAGGTAGTCCAGGATCCATGATGACAGGTGCTGGTCCACCCCTGCGCACAGCAGCTTGTCCTTCAGGATCATTGGTTGGATGGTGTTGAAAGCACTGGAGAAGTCAAAGAACATGATCCTCACCGCATTCCCGGGCTTCTCCAGGTGGGACAGAGAACGGTGAAGGAGGAAGATCACTGCACACTCCACCCCAATGCCATGCTGGTGGGTGAACTGGAGTGGATCCATCGCTGGTTCCACCAGGGGGCAGAGGTGAACAAGGAGCAGTCTCTCCAGGGTCTTCATCATGTGAGACGTCAGGGCCACTGGTCTGTAGCTGTTCAGATCTTTGGGGTGGGAAGTCTTTGGTACAGGTACCACACAAGATGTTTTCCACAACTGTGGTACCCTCCCCAGCTTCAGGCTCAGGTTGAAGATATACTCCACAATCCCACACAGCTGGTCTGCACAGGACTTGAGGAGCTTCACGCTGATGCCGTCTGGTCCCGAGGCCTTCCTCGCCTTGATCTTCCTCAGCTCCGTCCTCACCTGGGCCTTAGTGAGGTTCAGGTTGGGGGACTGTGTGCTAGGAGTGGGGGGGGTGTTGGTGGAGTGGGGTGTGGACAGCAGGTCTCGATGACTTTAGAGGCAGCAGTGGTTGTTGTGCAGTCGGGGGGGAGGGCGGTTGGTCAAACCTATTAAAAAATGGGTTCAGATTGTTCGCCCACTCCCTGCCCCTCGTGGCCTGGGGGGAGGTATTCTGGAGCCCAGAGATGGTTTTAAGGTTTCTCCAGACCCCGCCGATGTCGCTCTGTTGCAGCTTGTCCATCTTCTTCCTGAAGCTGTCCTTGCCTTCTCTGATCTTCCTCCTCAGCTCCCTCTGTACGGACTTCAGCATCTCCCTGTTCCCCGACCTGAAGATCCTCTTCTTCTCTCTCAGAAGTGTTTTTATCTCAGGGTTGATGCAGGGTTTGTTGTTCGAGCAACACCGTATGGTCTTGGTGGGTACGGTGTTGTCCACACTGAATCTGATGTAGTCCGTGATGGTGTGAGTGAGGCCATCGATGTCCTCACCATGTGGATCGCAGAGCTGCTCCCAGGGAGTGGTTTCAAGACAGTCCTTTAGAGCATCCATTGCCTCCTCAGACCATAACTTCACTGTGCGCATGACCGGAGGTTGTCTGTGTACTAGGGGTTTGTACACCGGCGGGAGATGAACCAAGTTGTGATCCGATCTCCCGAGTGGGGGGAGTGGTGATGAGGTGTACGCCTCCTTAGTATTTGCATAGAATAAGTCCAGTGTTTTGTCTCTAGTGTGGCATGTGACATACTGGGTGAGCGTGGGTAGAATGGGGGACAGTGAAATATGGTTGAAATCACCTGAGATGAGGAGAAGAGCATCTGGGTGTTCTGTCTGCAGCCTGCCAGTTACTGAGTGGATGACGTCACGCGCTGTCCCAGCGTTCGCCGTCAGATTTGCATAAATAACAATGCAGTTCACGTGTGAGTATTCCCTCGGGAGATAGGTAGGCCGCATGCTAACAGCTAGCAACTCAGTGTCTTTGCTGCAGTGCTGTTCCTTAACCGTGATATGTCCCGGACTGCACCAGTTTTTATTGACATACATTATCACTCCTCCACCCCTTGTCTTCCCACTGTCTGGTGTCCGGTCTGCCCGTATTGCGTGGAAACCCTCCAGTTTGATGTTAGCATCTGTTGCTAGTTCTGTTAGCCACGTGTCGGTAAACATCATCAAACTACTCTCTCTGTACACGCTCTCGTAGCGGGAGATAGCCGCTAGCTCATCAGTCTTATTGAGTAGCGATCGAACATTCCCCATAATAACGGATGGGAGGACGGGTCTGTACCTTATATTCCTCGCCTGGCGTCTTACTCCAGCTTGACATCCATGCCGTTTCCGTCTTATTTCTCCCGGTATGTCGAGTTTTTGCGTTAGCATCGTGGGCCGGTTAAGTGCTAACAGCTGGTCTCTATTGTACTGCCTCCTGCAAGAAACAGTGGCTCCGTCCACTGGCTCAGGAGACGTTTGGGCGATCTATGTGTCTGAATGGAATAAAGGTGTCGCTGGATCAGAAAGATTAGCAAGAGAGCCAGATAGTAAATAGAAATAGGAAGAAATTGAGCCGCTGTTGCAAAAATGCAGCCTACTTGTGTGGCGCCAGAAATACGAAAGTATGGAAGTACGAAATATAACCTTAAACCTTTAAAAAATGCTAGCTAGTTTGCAAAAATAGCCTAATGTTTAAAAACTTTAGCAGAATAGCATAAATAGTTGAAGTTTGGAAAACTATCTTTAAAATACTATGTAATTACTTAAACCTTCAAAAAAAAAGCTCCCTAGAATGCTAACATTTCTTAACCCAATGACTGTGGATGGCGCTCCGTTGCGCCATCAGCCCCTGGGGGTGAAGGTTTTTTCAAGAAAATATTCAGTTCAGATGTCAGAGATTTCCAAGGCTATAACTTGAAAGTGGGAAGAGATAATGGATTACTGTCAATTAGAAAGATGTAGAATATGATCCAAAGTTTAAGATAGGAGTAAATTTATGCATCTAATTTGCATAATGCCACGGCAGCAATGTCAAATTACATAATTTTCAGTCAAAAGTGGACTTTGGGCATATTTACACAAAGAATGGCTCTGCTTTTTGTCACCATTTTTTATTTTGAGCATTTTGTTATTTTATCTTCAAAGTATATGAACCAGAAAATCAGTACAATGCAGTACAATGTAAACAAAACAATAAACAAACACAGACATTCGTCACTTACCGCTGGCGAAGGTGGCTCGCTTCACCCTTTTTGCGGCATCTTGGCCATTATTTTCTCTTTTGTCGGGCATTTTTGCTTTCTCTCCCGCATCCAGAAACTGATATGATTATCCCACCTCAATTTCGCTTTTATTCCACCACTATTTATGTTATACAATGACATGGAACTGGAGTGATTGTTTGCTGCCCTCCCCCCCCAGTCACATGGCGCTGGGGGGGCAGCGGGTGAACATCAGGCAGCTTCGCCCACCCTCTGTTATAACAAAATGTAAACATTTACCTTCATAAGCTAAATAATCTCTTTTTTGAATCATAGTTGGCAAATTTGGGAGCAAATGCTCCTCCGTCGGCGACCGAGTACATCCACAGCAATCGGTAACGTCCATATGTGTTTGTCTAAAAATTTCTTCCTCTCTGGTGTAAATAAGGATGCTTCTATTTCTGCCACAAGTCCTCCAAGGCAAGAGCAGTAAGTTATACATGTCTGCCACCTTGTGAGGTGGAATTCTTACTGGGGAGTGTTTGGCACTACACTGTCGCAGGTGCAGTGCACGTCGCAGCACTGCGCCTGTCACAGTGGTGGCGCTATCCTGTCATGCAATCAACAATGTGAACGGGTTAAGCTTTGTAAGCATTAGCATAAAAGCAGAAATGGCAGTTACAGATGTTAACTTAAACTTATAAAAAAAATGCTAGGTACATTGCTAACATAGTCATAACTTTAAAAGCATGAGCATAAAGGCAGAAATAGCCAGCAGTTGCAAAAACTTAGCTTAAAATGCTAAATATAAGCTTAAACTTCAAAAACATGCTAGCTAGACTGCTAAAATGTGCTAATCATTATATCCACCTTATTCCTAGCCCCCATGATGCGTGAATTATGGGCGCAACTTCCGGTACTAGTTTAGAACGTGTGGTTGTCACTGAAACGGGACACTTTTCCTTCTTAAAAAACAATGACTTTGGCGTCAGAAATGTGGGAACACAGTCCTTTGCACCTCAAAAAGAGTAATATAATCATAGCACTTCCCATGACTATTGAGGGATGAGAAGATGACCTTAAAAAGTGTCCTGGCAGACTGTTGCTCCGTTTGTTAGCGCCGCTGCTAAGATGCTAACGCTGTAAACAAATAAAAGCTCTGAGATACATCAATGTCTCCACCACAATAAAGTTGGTTGCATTTTGTTAAAAGATATTGGACATAATCAGATTTACCTCAGAGCAGACGTAGAATCTAGTCAGAGCCACAAAGAACCACAACACTGTTCTTGGCTGTTCTAATGTCGGGGTAAAACAGACAGCTGCAGCTGTTCATTTTACCCCAAAATTAAAATGTTTATGCTGCCATCATGCTATGAATGCTTGTTATTTAACTAAACACGTACAGACATTTTCTGACAATTGTTCAAATTTTTATTGATCTATATTTTGTGATAATTTAAAAATTAATGCATGATGAAGCTGCTAATATCAAGTCCATATTGTTCCAAGGCAGTGCAACAAATGCAACCCCCCCCCCAAAAAAACAAACAAAAACTATTTGATATCTTTCTTAAATTGTTAAGCCTTAGGAAGCAAACTGTTACTATTTTTTATTCATTTTTTTTAACTTCATGCAGCCTTGCATCTGGTGACGTATATAAACGTCAGATCTGTGACATTCATACGAGTGAAAACATACCTGCTGCTCTTGCGTCTGTACCACTGATCACACCAACAGTCCTTGTTAGTTTTCAGTGCATGATCTACTCATCGCTGGTGAGAAGCCTCCATTTATACAGTCTAGGGCAGAACCATGACCACCAGCAACAAGTACCAGAACTATGCCAGAACATTCAAAAAATGCAAAAACTGCAAGTGCTGAAATTATCTGCCACTTGAGTGCAAAACATGTTTGTAGACTATACATTAAAATGAATTTGAAAAACTTATACTGAAGTGGTGGCTCAGTTGGTAGAGCATCCGCCCCACACCTGGGAGGCGGGGGTTCAAATCCCGGCCGGGTCATGCCGAAGACCATATAAAAGCGGAACTTCCTGCCGTCCAGCTTGGTGCTCAGCAATAATGGAATGGAGGAGGGAAATCTGTGGCGGTGCCTTGCATGGCAGCGGCCCTCTGATTCTACACTTGGGGTGTGCGTGATTAACACTGTAGATAGGATAAAGCTCAATTTCGTTCTACTGTACATGATTGGTTGTATGGTTGAATGACAGTAAAGGGTGATTTAGATTTATTTTAAATGCCCCACTACTCCACTCGTGACTGATTTAACACTACTTCAGCTGAAACTGGAAGTTGCCCCATAATCATTTCTACAGCAGCGCCCTCAGGAATAAGGTGGGTACGATAGCATAAAAGAGGAAAGAGCTTAACACTGGACAAAGTTAGCTTAAAAATGCGAAACATGAGCTTAAATGTTTTGTAAGGGTCTGAAAATTCCATCTCATTAACTGCCATTAAAATAACTTAATTTCCTGAAAAGCCTACCCAACTTAAAATTTAAAATTTTAAAAACCATTAAGTTTCCAAAAAGCTGAATGGAGGCTAAAAAGCTGAGACTTACAGAAACAGAATCAGAATGAAGCTGAACATATGCAGAAGTTTTTAAGTATAAAACAAAAGTTGCAGAAGCCGAATTTGTAGTTCTTCATTAAAATCCATTAGAGTTTTGAGATGAAAAATAATAATTTTTACAAAATTATAAAAGTCAGAAAGAAAAAAAAAAATGGAAGCACACATGTCCTCAGAAAGCTGAACGTTGTGATACCAGAATGAAGTATGAAGAATAAAAACTGTTTTGTCCCCAACCTGGGAATGATGACGGGCAAGGATGCTGTGCTAGAACTCGAACTTTATTACACAGCTGTCTTACAATACACTGCACACATTAGCAGTCAGCGTCCTGAGATGCTCTGAGGATGAGTCCCTGTAGCCAAAATTTACAAGAAAAAAGTTGCAAATTTACAAGAAAAAAGTCACACATTTGTGAGGAAAAAATGTGACAAAGTTGCAAATTAACAAAAAAAGTAGCAAATATATGAGTAAATTAAATTAATTAATATTTTTGTATACTTTATTAATCCCAGAGAGAAATTTAGGGCAGCAATGGTGCAGCGCCAGTCCCTTCACCATTCAACCTAGCCTGCATGTTTTTGGCCTGTTGGAGGAAACCAGAGTACCCGGAGTAAACCCACACAGACACGGGGAGAACATGCAAACTCCACACAGAAGGGTCACTGATGGTCAGGGGTGGGATTGAACCCACGACCTTCTTACTGTGCTGCCACAGTGCTAACCACTGATCCACCGAGCTGACAGGAAAGCAATCAAACAGTAAAAAAAGTGGCAAATTTATGAGAAAGTTTCAAATTTCCAAGAAATTTTTTTAAATCAAATTAAGGCGGAAAAGTCACAAATTTACAAGAAAATTGAAAATTTATGAGAAAACAAGTTGAAAATAGGTAAATGGGTAAAGTCCATGTGGGCAAACACAGATGGGGCCAATATGGAACCTGCAGACAAATCCAGATGGGACACATAAGACAGCTCAGTTTAACCTTTGGTGGGGCCCATATGGACGTCCTGGCTGGGTTCTCACCACCTGCAGGAGGGATCATGGTAGTACCATGATTCACATAGTACCATGATTCACATAGTACCATGGTTCACAGAGAACCATGATTCACATAGTACCATGATTCACATAGTACCATGGTTCACAGAGAACCATGGTTCACATAGTACCATGATTCACATAGTACCATGGTTCACAGAGAACCATGGTTCACATAGTACCATGATTCACATAGTACCATGGTTCACAGAGAACCATGGTTCACATAGTACCATGGTTCACAGAGAACCATGGTTCACAGAGAACCATGGTTCACATAGTACCATGGTTCACAGAGAACCATGGTTCACATAGTACCATGATTCACATAGTACCATGGTTCACAGAGAACCATGGTTCACATAGTACCATGGTTCACAGAGAACCATGGTTCACATAGTACCATGATTCACATAGTACCATGGTTCACAGAGAACCATGGTTCACATAGTACCATGATTCACATAGTACCATGGTTCACAGAGTATCATGGTTCACAGAGTACCATGGTACACATAGTACCATGGTTCACAGAGTACCATGGTTCACACAGTGTCATGGCTCACATAGTTCACATAGTTAAATTTGTAGAATGGAATGACAAAACCACCCATTCTGACGATGGACTCAGCTGTTTCCCTATACATGATCTGTACTTTTTAAGGCAAATTTTTTTGTAAATTCGTTTGACAAATACAGTTAAGAGAGAGACAGGAAATGGGTTGAGGAGCAGGAAGTATTGCTTTGGCTGGAAGTAAAGTCAGGGTTCACAGAATGAGCAACATGATCATGCAGTATGCGTTGTAGCTATTATTCCATTATTCCATATTCTGATGTTCACTGCATCCACCAGCTCCTTGTACTTAGTGTGGGCACCACAAACACTGAAATTTAGGGTAATAGAAAGACGAGCTGAGAAGATGTTGCCATAATGATGATGGTGCTGGCAGCATGGAGACAGAAACTAATTCATGCATTGCTGATCTGCAGGGGTGCAACTGAGGTAGTTCCAGACAGTGTGTGCTTATTTTTACTTCATTTATTTTGTGCATTATTTTTTAATTTAATGAGGCAAACAGGAAATGTTACACTGTTGCTTCCAGCATGCAAACACAGAGTCCTCTAAGAGCATGTGTTTAGTTGCCATTAGCTTGCTGCATTATCTTCTGACATGCTGGGTGGCAGCCGGCACAGTGATTATCTTCATTGGCTTAAAACAGTAGCTGCCGACAGAGCAGGGCTATTGGAGGTCAGTCTGCTCACTGAACAGCTTTATCACAGGCCGGAGAGGAGCTCAGAGAAAGAATAAAGTTTACCTGTTTCCATGGCAACATTTCATATGGCCTTCTTAAGGCTGCCGTAGGAGAATCCAGCGTTAGCAGACCGTTGTTTAAGAATTCTATGAATGCCTCACAAAAAATCATCGTAAGGCTGCCATACAAATGCCATGGGAACAACATAAGAACTAGGCAAGATGGCCGTAAGTATGAGTTAAGAACACCTGAGGTTGTTCTTGAGGGCCCCTTACAGCTGTCGTAGGAAACACTGTGTGAGTCCTGTTCGTACAGAGATTTGTACAGCATGTGTAAGGCAGTAGTGAAGCACTCATAAGGCGCAAGTACATCACTCATGCAACATTTGTGCCGACTGTGCAGCTGTGGTGCAGGCGTAGTGTTGCCGGCTACTGATTGGAGGGTCAGGGGTTTGATTCCCGCTCTTTCTGTAGTCTGCATGTCGAAGTGTCCTTCAGCAAGACACTGAACCCCCAGTTGCTCCTGGTGGGTCAGGCCAGTGTCTGTGTATGACAGCTCCGCTGCCATCAGTGTGTGAATGTGTGTGTGAATAGGTGGATAGCAGGATCTGTAAAGCGCTTTGGTCATCTAGAGATGAGGAAAAAGCTCTATATAAGTGAATGCCAAAATGTGTTGAAAGCCGTAAGACTTTCCTACTGACTTGAAAGTGCCGTGAACTGCACAAAAATTTTTCTTAAGATGCCAGTAAGTATGCTGTAGGAAGATCCCAAGGCACCCTTGCGAAGAACGTAAGAACTCTAGGGCCAGTGTACAACAGAAAAGCACCTCATTTCTCAAGAATGCCTCAACTTGCTCTTGTGAATTGAAGGACAGCTGCAAGAAACTATGTCCCCCCCCCCCCCCCCCCCATGAATGTCTGTGAACTCTAGAATTTGTAGGAACTGGGAGATTCTGATGAAACCATCGTTCGTAAGAATTTTTATGATGTTATCTTAAGATTAAGCTGTGTGATTGGGCAGCATGGTGGCGCAGTGGTTAGCACAGTGGCAGCACAGCAAGAAGGTCATGGGATCGATTCCACCCTTGACCATCGTGGGTTCGATCCCACCCCCAGACCATCAGTGACCCTTCTGTGTGGAGTTTGCATGTTCTCCCCGTGTCTGCGTGGGTTTACTCCGGGTACTCTGGTTTCCTCCCACATTCCAAAGACATGCAGGTTAGGTTTATTGGCATCAACTGGGGATTCTAAATTGTCCTTAGGTATGGATGTGAGAGTGAATGGTTGTCTGTCTCTCTGTGTTGGCCCTGCGATGGACTGGCGATCTGTCCAGGGTGTACCCTGCCTCTCGCCCAAAGATGCTGGGATAGGCTTCAGCCCCCCCGCGACCCGAAAAGGATTAAGCGGAAGAAGATGGATGGATGGATGGATCTTAAGATTTCAAACAGCAATAAAAAATGGCTGATTCACTATATCATACACTATGTAGGGAATAGTACACTATATAGGGAACAAGTGAACATTTTGAACACAGCAGTTGTATTCGTTTTGAGCAGCACTACAAAATGGCTACATCACTATATGGTAGTAGTAGGGGTGTGCCATATCGTATCATTCACGATAATACCAGTATAATTTTTGATACTGGTGTAAAAATGAATGGTGCAGCGATGTGGATAATCTGCCCACATTTTTTTCCGCATGTCAATAACACGGCTTCAGTGAAAAATTTTACTTCACCCTGAAGCAGTGTTGTTGATGTCCAGACTCCGAAGTTTCCAGAGGTTTATTTCCGTTCCCCTGTGGCTGCTCCAGATTGATTTATTCAACCAACCAAAAAGAAAAAAAAAAAAAAAGAAAAATCCGTCAGCAGCCCCAGGAGTTGTCTGTGCAATGGAGATTTCTAACGTGGGTAAACTGAGAGAAAGAGAGAGAGACGGGAGGTCTGATGCAGCGCTCATTTACCTGCAGAAGTGGCTTGTTTGGGGAAACAGCAGACAGGTAGGCCAAATGATGAAATAATACTTTTAAGTAAGCCCACTTCCTCCCTGTTTTATTTAGACCCTCTTTCTGTCCCGGTGAAATAACATACTAAATTAATTTTAATATGTTAAAATGACCAAACCCCCACGTGCCCCAGAGCATAGAAATGAGATGAAGACAGAAGTAATGTAGTGAATGATGCCTGTGCTTATATTGTCCTGCTGTAGCTGCTTATACTGTAGTTTAGGGTTTACATTTTTTTAATGTAATAAATTGGTTGCATTAACCAGAGCTAAATTGCTCTTACATTTATAAGGCAATGTTTTCAGGACAATTCAGATGTTTTAAGAAAAACCTTTATAATTTCCTAAACTACAGGCTATATGTAGTCTGCAGTACCAACTTTACTCTCATCGGCTTGTTACCGTTCTCGCCTAAATTTGTTTTATTTTCTCATTTTTTAAACATCTTTTCATAAAGCTACCTTTTTTTAAAAAAATTTTTTTGAATGTTTTTGATGACAAATTTGTGACTTTTTTCATACAGAATTGTAACTTTTTTCCTAAAGCCTCTTACGTTGTGTTTTTATTCAGGTTAAAATTAAGATTAGTCAATCAGTTCTTTTAATAATCGATAGGTCTGTTGACTATTAAAGTCCAAATTTATAATCTTCCTCCCAGCTGAAGGTTATAATTACAATTATAACTAGTTTGATACCTCTAATTTTAAAATGTTGGCCAACTAAAACTGTGGTGGTTTCTGGTTTCAACAACAGGGTGGCCTAGGATGAAGTCAAATTCCCAGCCTGAACTTTTGTCCCAGTCCACACCTCAGTGCACTTAAGATGTGGTGGTTTATATTATTTTCTGGTAATATCAAATCAAATCAACCTTTATTGTCATATTGCTGTACATACAACTGTAGTGCAGGCAAGATGAAATTACGTTTCTCTAGGCATCCATATAAGTAAAAAGAACATAATTTAAGACACACTCACACACCCCCTCACCCCCCACCCCAACACAGCCATTCACACATCCCTGAGACATACTTGAAACTAACTAGAACTATATACATATAATATACATAATGTCCATAAGGTGCAGTAGTATGTATGAAAGATTCCGGATCAACTGTTCAGCATCCTAACAGCTTGTGGAAGGAAGCTGTTAATCAGTCTGGTGGTTCTGCCTCTGATGCTCCGGAATCGTTTGCCAGATGGCAGCAGTTCAAAGTGTTTATGCAGAGGGTGAGAACGGTCCTTGACAATGTTCAGTGCCCTTGTCCTACAACAGTTCTGAAAAAGTTCTTGGACAGAGGGGAGGGAAACTCCAATTACCTTCTCAGCTCCCTTAACTATCCTCTGCAGGGCTTTTTTGTCTGACATACTGCAGCTGGAGTACCATGTAGCAATGCAGTACATCAGAACATTCTCCATCACACCTCTGTAGCAGGTCCTGAGGATGCAGATGGGGAGAGAGGCCTGTTTGAGTTTACTCAAGAAGTGCAGTCTCTGCTGGGCCCGCTTCCTGATCCCCAAGGAATTCTTGCTCCAGGTCAGGTCCTGCGAGATCTGCACTCCGAGGAACTTGATGTTCTCCACTGTCTCCACCAAACGGCTGCTGATGCTGAGAGGGACGTGTTCAGGCCGTGACCGCCGGAAATCGATAATCATCTCCTTCGTTTTGTCCACGTTGAGCACCAGATTGTTCTCCCTGCACCAGCGCTCCAGGTCTCTAACTTCTTCCCTGTACATTGATTCCTCATCCCTCTGAATAAGTCCCACCACTGTGATGTTGTCCGCAAACTTAATAATCTGGTTCCCCTCTTGTCTGGATACACAGTCATGTATTAGAAGTGTAAACAACAGTGGACTGAGTACGCAGCCTTGAGGGGATCCAGTGCTCAGTGTGATAGAGTTGGAGATGTTGTTTCCAACACGGACAGACTGAGGTCTCTCAGTCAGGAAGTCCAGGATCCAGAGACATGTGGCGGTGTTCAGACCGAGAAGGAGTAATTTCTCCATCAACCTCTGGGGAATAATGGTGTTGAATGCTGAACTGAAATCAATGGAGTCTGGCATAGGTGTCTTTCTGACCCAGGTGGGTGATGACAGAGTGAGGGGTGGTGACTATAGCATCCTCCGTGGAGCGATTTGAACGATACGCAAACTGGAGCGGGTCATGTGATGCAGGGAGGCAGGCTGTGATGTGTGATTTGACAAGCCGTTCAAAACACTTCATCACAATTGATGTCAGTGCAACAGGACGATAGTCATTCAGACAGGACACAACTGGTTTCTTTGCCACTGGTACTATGGTAGAGGTCTTAAAGCATCTGGGAACGATGGCCTGACTCAGGGAGATGTTATAAATGTCAGTCAGGACATCCGCCAACTCGCTCGCGCAGACTCGGAGCACACGTCCCGGGATGTTGTCCAGACCTGCAGCTTTCCGTGGGTTGACCCTAATTAGGGTCCTCCGTGTGTCTGCTGCGTTGACGATGATAGCTGGCCCAACAGATGGTGGAGATAGGCCAGCCCTCCCTCTGATTGTCGAGTTTGATGCTTAAAACTTGCAAAGAAGTTGTTGAGCCTGTCTGGAAGCGAAGCGTCGTCATCATCGACCCCCTGCCTAGACTTATAATCCGTCAGCGCCCGAACTCCCTGCCACATCCGTTTGGTGTTCCCTGTGTCACAGAGGTGTCCCTGGATTTTCTCTGCATAGGCGCGTTTCGCTGTCTCAATTCCCTTTGAGAGCGCTGACCTGGCTGAGCGGAGGGCGATCCTATCCTTCACTCTGAAGGCTGCATCTTTGGCTGGGAGCAGCAAGCGCACCTCTGCAGTCATCCAGGGTTTATGGCTGTCCCGTGCAGTGAAAGTCTTCACTATAGTGACATCCTCTGTGCACTTCGCGATGTAGCTGGTGACCGTTTCAGCGTACTCCTCCACATCTGTCCTGTCTCCCTGGGAGGCTGCTATTTTGAAAACCTCCCAGTCTGTGTGCAGAAAACAGTCCTGAAGTGCCGAGGTTGCACCCTCTGGCCAAATCCTGATTTGTTTCTCTACTGGCCTGCTGCGCTTCAGTAAGGGTTTGTAGGCAGGCACCAGCATCATGGACAGGTGGTCAGAATGACCGAGGTGGGGGCGAGATGTTGCCTTATATGCATCTGGGAAGTTTGTATACACCAAGTCCAACATATTCTCTCCTCTGGTCTTAAAGTCCACACATTGTTTGAACTTGGGGAGCACAGTCTTTAAACTGGTGTGATTAAAATCCCCTACAACCACCACAAAACTGTCCGGGTGTGAAGTTTGAAATTCACTGATAGCGTCGTGCAGCTCTCCGAGTGCCTCGTTAGCATAAAGCTTTAGCATTAGCGCTAGGAGCTATGTAAACAGCAGCTACAAACACATTGGTGAATTCCCTCAGCAGGTAGAATAGCCGACAATTCACGGTAAGGAACTCCACCAACGGAGAGCAGTGTTTAGTTGCTAATGTGGCGTTAACACACCAGTTCTTGTTAATATAGATACATAGCCCGCCCCCCCCCGGCTCTTACTATTTGATACAGAATAAAAAAAAAGTTTGAAACACATTCTAAACTGCACTTTATAAACTGGAGAAATAAGAGTTTTTGTTTTGACTGAATATGGTGAACATAATTAATGCTGGCCTGTGAAACTGTACTTAATAAATAAAAAAAAAACCTGTATTCTGTGATATTGTGAAGAATATCGTTATTGTGAAAATTCACAGGAATATCGTGCTGTCATTTTTGGGCCGTATCGCCCACCCCTAGGTATTAGTGTAGCACTGTTCGAAATCTTGACTGAAAATTTCATGCATTATATAGTGCACTCAAAACATTCCATAATGCATTTTGAAAAGTAGTGTACAACCAATGGTGACTACATTAGCCAATGTATCCCATAATGCAACGTGCAGCCAACGGAGCAGTTGGGAGGAGAGCTTCACATCACCACATAAACTGCCTTCAGGCATTTTTATTTATTATTATTGTAAAATTAATTTGATTTAATATATACAGTATTTACTGCAAAAATTAATGCATTTGTTCACTTTTTAACACCATTAATCTGTTACGTTTTACTGTCTCACCATGATGACATCCTTCAGAATCCATGCACAACAGCAAATTATCTGCAATTTTTTGGACCAACTTACTATAAGGCATACATAAAGCATTAAAGCATTACGGCAAGTTGCAAAAGAAATACATTATAAAAGTACATAAAGAAATAAAAATTTTTAAAAGCAAACTAAAGAATAAAGAGAAACAGAAACAAGCTAAAAT
Source organism: Pholidichthys leucotaenia (assembly GCA_020510985.1). Lineage (NCBI taxonomy): Eukaryota > Metazoa > Chordata > Actinopteri > Cichliformes > Pholidichthyidae > Pholidichthys > Pholidichthys leucotaenia. The sequence goes on along the minus strand of CM035842.1, from coordinate 225,360,957 downwards.
AGAACAAGTCAGATTAAGTGCAAGAAATAAAAGTTCCAGTGCATTGTGGAGTTTAACAATTGTTCTGCTGAAAGGGAGCGGCACATAGGAAAGTTTTTAACCTGGATTTAAAGCAGCTGAGAGGTTCAGCAGCCCTGATGCTTTCTGGGAGTTTGTGCCACCTGTGAGGAGCATCAAAACTAAATGCTGCTTTACCATGTTTGGTTCTAACAAGTGAAATTAGATAATTCCCCACAGAAACCTGAATGGACCAAGACACCCTGGTTGAAAAACACTGTCTTAGAAAACTCTCTGAAGGTTATTTGAAGGTTATTTTGCTGATTGTCACAGTTTTTAGGTCCAAGTTTGATACGTGTGTATATGCTATATTATTTCTAAAGCCTACAGAGTTAAAATGAATTGAAAGTGATTTATTGTCCTTTTTGCATCTTGATGCTTTGGCTATATTTGAGTATATTGCAGGCTTTTATTTTAGTTGAGATGCATTATCATGCTTACATTAATGTGGACTGAAAAAAGTGAAGTCGACCTATTGTTCTCAGTTTGTACTGAGTGATTCCCTTAGTTCTGGTCATACCATTTCAATAGTCAGATTCTGCAAATGAACAGAAGGAGCAGTGGTGAGGCTGGTGGTGGGGCATTGTGGTGGGGAATTGTGTACTGGAACAAGCAGAATGTTCACATTTACTGCATCCTACCAGCCCTTTCACTTTGAATACTGGTGTGAATGACTGTATTGAAACTATTGACGCAGCAGAGTTTCTGCATGGTGTATTGAGAGCTTACTTTCAATGTTTATGGATGAGATTCTTGGAATTGGCACAAAGGAGTGAAGGGGTGGTGTGGCGAAATAGCAAAGGAGGCGCAGAAGAATGGAGACCATTATCCTTGCTGGTGCTATGATACAACAAAACATTTGCTTGATTGCATGCTGGTTTTACTACGTGTAGTCAGTGTACTTGGCACAGAGTTGCTACACTGATATGATTTTGATCTGATGCATTTGCTGCAGTGAAAGGTTTAGATCTGTGCCATTATGGTTGACAGTCACAGAGGTCATTGGTGTCATCACTTCAAACCTAGCTGCTCTTCTTGTCCTGAATCTGCACACTCATGTGATCCACTAGTACACACACTCTCCTGCAGGAAAGACGCTCTTAACCACACTTTTGGTTTTTGTTGCATGCAGATCCATATTTAACTTCTGTGTCTCCATCTCCGTCTGAGTTTTTCTGTTTCTTACTTGGTGGCGGCACTTTTCTAAATCCCTCTCTGCCTTTTATTTCTATTATAACACAGCAGCAGCTTATGCTAAAGCTGTGGTCTCAAATACCCTTTTGAATAGCTGTGAACACTGTATGAACAATTTTTGGACCATTTCGTATGGCCTTCTTAAGGTGGCCATAGGAGAATCCAGCGTTCATTGACCAGGTCAATGGTCTCGCCCAAGATTTCTATGAACGCCCCATGAAAACTTCTCATCGTAGGGCGGCCGTACGATTGCCATAGGAACAACTCAAGAACACCTTAAGTTCTTCTTGAGGGCCCCTTACAGCAGTCGTAGGATACGCCATACAAATCCCCGTTTCTATGAAGATATGTACAGCATGGGCAAGGCAGTAGTGAGGCGGTAGTGAGGCACTCATAAGGCGGAAGTACGTCATTTGTGTGACAATTGTGCCAACAAAATGTGCCGTAAACTGAAAGATCGTCCTACCAATGACTTGAGAGTTCCAGGAGTTGCACATAGGGGTGCCATACGGCCACCTTTAAACAAAAAAATTTTCATAAGAAGGCAGTAAGTATGTCATAGGATGAACCGAAGACACCCTTAGGTGCCTTAGGTAGGACAACTGTACCAACTTCCTAAGAAAGCTGTAAGAAACTATGCCCCCCTTCACGGATGCCTGCAAACTCCAGAATTCGTAGGAACTGGGAGATTCTTATGAACCCGTCGTTCATAAGACTCTTTGTGGCCATAGCTTTAATGAAGATAATTTACTTTTGTCTCCAGTTTGACGTTTTCACTTACTTTGGAAGATGCTTGTTTGATACTTGTACCATAATCGAAGAGGTGTGGAAATTTCTCGATTCTTAGATGCATTGCGATGCATACCTCTGCATTGATGTAGACCATTACTGATCAAGATCTCATCACCTGTGTGAAACTCTGAAGTGGTAATTCTGATTGCCATTTGTGTGACCTCTGCTTATCAATGTAGTTACATGTAATGTTGGACGGAGTTGTTAACTGCATCGCTGCAGCAGTGTGTGGGCCACTTCTTATGTTCTTTGCCAGGATGTGGACACACACAAAGCCTGCCAACGGGAGTACGAGTCCCTGCTGGCTTCTGCCTGTGAACTCATGAGGCTATGTCCTATAATGTCTAAAAAGTTAAAAGGTTGGTGCTGCCTTGGTTGTGGAGAGGAACAGTCGGATCAGTTGTTTGTTGTGTGTGTTTGCACATGCATTGGGGTGGCTCAGACACGGCAGGGAGGCAAACGTACAGGGCTGGGGGCTCGGGCTGTCGGTGGCCGTAGGGTGGCTCCACACCTAGCGCTTGTTCTTGCCCCTGTTGAGTTTCTGTCCCTTAAACCTCAAACTAGTTCTTGACCCATATACAGTGATCCCTCACTTATCGCGGTTAATGGGTTCCAGAACCGACCGCGAAAAGTGAAAAACCGCGAAGTAGCATCACCCCTAATGACGTCATCCATAAATAATACGTACGTTCATTCTCTCACTCTCTCTCTCTCATATGATACGTGTGTGTGTGTGTACGTGTACATACATACGTAGATGTAAACAAAGTGTACATAAATATGTTTTTAGAACTCTTTTATTCTTATAACAAGATACGTAACTCAAGATGAAAATGATTTACTGCACAGGTTAATGAGAGCTTTACTGCTCCTCAGGTGACGCCTCATCGTGAGATGCTGGAGGCGCAGGATCATCGAGGGCAGCTTCCGATAGAGCTGAAGCTGCAGGAGGCGGCGTAGTGCCTCGACGGGAAGACTATTTCGCACAAAATGGCACAAGAGAACAGCAAAAAGTTCCACGCGGCGAGACTAAGTAACACGAGCGATAAAAAGCAATGAATGTGGTCTTCCTTCCCTTCATGGGTGCTCGGCAGGGAGAGGAGGTGGGTGAAACGTCTCGGCCAATCAGCTTGCGGGGTGAAACGTCTCGGCCAATCAGCTTGCGAGATTTCCGAGCCGAGCCAACACGACAACAGCGAACAGAGAGTTGTGCGGCTCTCCGTGTTGACACCTGATGGTCTAATGTAGTCTCCCTGCCTTCTGCTAGCGCCCGCCCATTATTTCTCAATTTTGAATTTTTGATGAATATTTTTGAAAAATCCGCGATGCACTGAGGGCGCGAAAGGTGAAGCGCGAAGTAGCGAGGGATCACTGTATAACCTTTTTTTTTTTTTTTTGCATATATAAAGTAGTGTAACATTAATGGATTTTGAAATCAATATACAGTATAGGTCATATTAATAGTCAAAAACATTTTGAAATCATTTATTATCTCATTTCTTTTTGCATCACAAAAGTCTTGGGTGGTCACAATGATCCTCAAGTGGGTCTACATCCAAGTTGTGGTCAAGGTCAAAAATCAGGAAATCTGGACATTTAAGTGATTTCAGAAAAATCAATACTTCTCCTAGGCAATTGCCCTAATTCTCACCAAATTTATGACAAATGATCCTCAGGTTTGTCTGCATACAGGTTGAGCTCAACGTTATTGTCAAAGGTCAGGAGATCTCAGCGCTTATATGATTTCATGAAAATTGTTATTTCTCCTAGACAGTTGCCCCAGTTCTCAACGTACTCACAATGATCCCCAGGTTCCTCTGCATCCAGGTTGAGCTCAGGGTCATGGTCATTGTCAAAGGTCAGGAGATGTCAGAATTTATGATTTAATGATACTTGTTACTCTTCCTAGGCAACTGTCCCAATGTTTGGCAAACTCATGCACAATGATCCTCAAGTGGGTCTGTATCTAGGTCAAGGATTGTCGTTGTCAGGCATCCCTCGTAAACGAGTAGGATTGTCCATCCCAAAAATCATCTGTGAGTCCTTTGGTAGCTAAAGGGACCAATCTGAGAGGCGCAGACACGGTTACAGACTGGACAGGTAAAGTTTGATGTTGATTCTGGCAGTGGTTCAATTTCCTGTTGCGTGCGCCAAAGGCGTTTCTCCTCTGCCTTACGCTGTCTCCTGCTCAAATTGGATGGTACCCTCAAAGACCGTCTTTCACCAACCAGACTGGTTCAGGGCAAGAACTTCCCAGTCATCAGTACTGACGTTACAAAGTTTCAGGGACGATTTGAGGTTGTTTTTGAAGCGCTTCCTCTGTCCTCCTTGTGATCGTACAACTGAGCCGAGTTCGCCAAAGAGGACTTGCTTGGGAAGACGAGGATCATCCATCCTGAGAACATGGCCCGACCAACACAGTTGATTTTGAGTCACCATAGCTTTGATGCTTGTACAGTTTGCCTCGTCAAAAATGCTGTTGTTTGTTCGTCTATCCTGCCACTTTACGTTCAAAATACGGCACAGACAACATTGGTGGTATTTTTCAAGAGTCTTAAGATGTTGTCTGTAAGTGTTCCAGGATTCAGAGCTGTAGAGTTGGTAGTACGACTGCCTTGTAGACTAGTATTTTGGTATCTTTCCTTATACCCCTCTCCTCAAATACTTTCTCCCGCATTTAGCCAAACACATAGCTGGCCGTTTGGAGACGGTGCTGAATCTCGTCATTGATGTCTGCTTTAACAGGTATGGGAAACTGTTAACATTTTTCAGTTCGGATCTGCTGATGGTGAATGAGGGGCAGGTAGGCTCCTGACCTTGGGCTGGTTGAAAGAGGATCTCCATTTTCTTTACATTGGTGGTAAGACCCAGTCTCTTGTACGTGTGTTCAAAGGCATCAAGAATGCTTTGAAGATTATTCTCTGAAGTTGCGCAGATGCAGTTGTCGTCAGCGTACTGAAGCTTGATTACGGCGGTAGCGGAGGTCTTAGTCTTAACCTTCAATCTTCTCAGATTGAACAGTCTTCCATCTATTCGGTAAACAACCTCGATACCATCAGGCAGTCTGTCTTGAATGAGATGGAAAATAGCTAATATAAAGATGGAGAATGGTATCGGTGCAATCACACATCCTTGCTTTACTTCCGTTTTCACTTCAAAAGGCTCGCTACTGCCAGTAGTGCCCAGGACTTTAGCAGACATGCCATCGTGAAGAAGTCTTAGGATCGAAATAAACTTCTCAGGACAACCATATCTTGCCAGGATCTGCCATAAGGCTTCACGATTGACAGAGTCAAAGGCCTTTGTCAGCTCTATAAAGGCCATGTAGAGTGGTTGATTCTGCTCTTTGCATTTCTTTTGCAACTGACGAGCAGTAAAAATCATGTCAACCATTCCTCAATGAGTGCGGAAGCCACACTGAGATTCTGGCAGAAGATTTTCGGCGTGTGGGCATAGCCGATTAGCAAGAACTCTAGCAATGATTTTTCCAGCAATAGCAAGGAGAAAGATGCAACGGTAATTTCCACAGACAGATTTGTCACCTTTCTTAAAGATTTGGACAATTTCTGCATCCCGTAAGTCTGAAGCTATTTCCTCCCTTTCCCAGATGAGGCTAACAAGTTGATGCAAGCAGTGAGCTAGTTCTTCTCTGCCATATTTAAATCTCTCTGCTGGTATTCCACCCACACCAGGAGCCTTATTATTCCTCATCTGATTAATAGCAGACCTCACTTCGGCGAAACTAGATTCTGTTTTCAGCTCGTCATTAACCGGAAGTTGAAGAATCTCTCCAAAGACGGACTCAAGGAATCTCTCCAAAGACAGATCAACAGTACCTCGCCATTGCGAGGCTTCAAACAGGATGTTCTCAGAGGGAAGTGGCCACTGAGCTTGGAGTGTCACAGAGTGTCATCACCAGGTTGCAGCAGAGATACAGAGGAACTGAGAGAGTCACAAAAAGGCATAGAAGTGGATGTCCTTTGGCCACATCCCACGGTGATGACTGCTTCATTGTGAACAGTGCCTTGCGGAACCAGATGATGAATGCCACTCAACTCCAGGCACATTTAAGGGAGGTGAGAGGCACCCAAGTGTCATGTCAGACCATTCAAAACCATTTACATCAGTGTGGTCTGCGTGGTAGACGACCTGCAAGGGTACTTGACCACACCACCAGGCACAGGTATCATCGTCTTGCATGGGCCAGGGAGCATTTACGCTGGACAAGGAACCAGTGGGCTTCAGTGCTGTTCTCTGATGAAAGTCAATTTGTGTTGAGCAGAAATGATGGCCGCCAATGATGTTGGAGACGTCAAGGAGAGCACTATGCATCAGCCGCTGCTGTCACCAGACAAGCCTTTGGTGTGGTGGTGTTACAGTTTGGGCAGATGTGTCTAGTTATTACAGAACTGCCCTGTGAATGGTACAGTGACAAGCCAGTACTACCTGAATAACACCATTAATCCAGTCATTGTGTCCCTGCATGAACAACACAGGCCTAATTTCATCTTCATAGCTGTGGCACAGGTGTAGTGTGGCCGACTACTGATCTGAGGGTCAGGGGTTTGATTCCCACCGTCTGCAGTCTGCATGTCAAATTGTCCCTGAGCAGGACACTGAACCCCCAGCTGCTCCTGGTGGGTCAGGCCGGCGCCTGTGCATGGCAGCTCTGCCACCATCAGTGTGTGAATGTGCGTATGAATAGGTGGATAGCAGAATCTGTAAAGCGCTTTGGTCATCTAGAGATGAGAAAAAGCGCTAAATAAGTGAACACCATTTACCATTCATGGACGACAATGCTACAGCTCATCAAGGTCACATGATTATAGAACGGCTGCTGGAGGCTGGGGTTCCTCAAATAGAGTGGCCTGCACTTTCTTCAAACCTGGATCATATAGAAAACCTATGGGATCAGCTGAGTCGCCGTGTAGAGGCTTATAACCCTGCACCCACAATCTCAAGAAGGGCAGTTGTGGCCTAATGGTTAGGGATGTTGACTAGTGAGCGGAGGGTCGCGGGTTCGATCCCTTGATCGGCAGGGATTAGATCTGGGTGGTAGAGCTAACATGGCAGTGTTTGCCCCACCCTCCTTAACCCCACTGTGGTGCCCTTGAGCAAGGCCCTTAACCCAGGGGTGTCCATTCATGTGCCATGGAGGGTCAAGACCCTGCAGGTTTTCTCTTCTACCCAGTCTCTTCAGCAGGTGTTTTCATTTTTCAGCAATCAGTGGGAAGAAATTCAGTGGAATCTGCTGTTGAAGACACTAGTTAGAGGTAAAGCCTGCAGGGTCTTGGCCCTCCATGGCACATGATTGGACACCCCTGTCTTAACCCCAACTGCTCCAGTGGAGCTGCTCAGTGGCCACAGGTTAGTCTGTTGTTGTACTGGGCAGCTTTCTAGTGTGAATGAGTGAGTGTCAACAGAGCATTGTTGAAAAAAGAGAGGCTGCCTCTCAATGGAACTACCCTATATAAATAAAGGTTAAATAAATAAAATTAAGAATAGAATGCCATGCCTCAGCAGACAATAAGTTGGACTTGTGAACAGCATGAGACGTTGTCAAGCTGTAATTGATGCTCAAGGGCTGTTATGGCCTACAGGTTTAAAGGTCTGATGACACGATTTTGAAATTTTTTAGCATGTTGTGTAAACCCAAAAGTCATTGTCTACGATCAATATAATATTTACAACTGCACCTGCATAAACTAGTTATCATCAAAAAACCGCAGCCGCTGACTGGACTGTGGTGCCGCCCTTCATTCGGTGGGCAGCCCCACCATGACGTAAGCGACAGAACGGATGCCGGTGTTGTTGACTGGAATGACAGTAGCTTTGTAGCTCACGTTTTCTCTGGTTTCTTGTTTAAATTTTACGGCTATGCCTTTGCGTTGTGTCGCAGGCTTAGATAAACAGCAGGCCATGAAAGATCACATGACGCGCTTCAGCTCCAACTGTCATAAGCCTTCTCGTGCGCTCCTCGTGCGCTTTTATGCAGGAGAAGCGCACGAGGCGGGGAAGGATTAATGGATTTATGCACAGCTTTGACCTACTGTCTGTGAGCGCATGCTGACGCTCACCGGTCCAGCCATGTGCCCTCTATCATTATCACCAGCTGATTCAAACTCCTCCTGATCATCTTTCCCAGTCCTCACCCAGGTGCTTCTCATCACACCATCACCAGCAGTGCGTGTACTTAGCGGTCGTTTGCCAGTCACGCACTGCTGGTCCATAGTATTGTCATCTGTGCTGTTAGTCTGCCAGTATTTTCAGCACTCTCACGTGTTAGTCACTCCATGTTTGCCGTGGTTCTCGTGTGTCCTTGAAACAATGTTGGCTCTGGGGCGCACCTGTGGCTAACACGTCTCCTCTCCTTTGTTTGCTGGGTGATGCCGGCCCCCGACCGCCATCAGTAAGTGTGTTTGTGTTTTTGGTACGTCTTCACCTTTTTGGGAATTGTCTATCTTTCTGTATTAAATGTGCTGTGGTGAACCCTGCACGTAAATCCTCATTATTTCATCCTCCCTCTCTGTGCCGTGTGTAAGAGCGCACAAGGAGGGGAAGGAAGAATGGATTGACACGCAGGATTCACAGCAGCACATTTATTGAACAGAAAGACTGATCCCAAAAGGTGAAGACTTACAAAAATACACAGAAACACAAACAGTAGGTGTTCGGGGCCGACATCGCCCAGCGAACGTATGGAGAGGAAACGTGTTAACCACGGTTGCACCCCAGAGTCGACATCGCTACAAGGGCGCAACAGAACCACGGCTGTGTGGAGTGGCTAACACATCGTGATAGTGTTGGCAACATTGGCTGGCTGACAACATGGCAGATGATGCACACAAAACATGAAAAGCTGACTGTCAAAGAGAGAGGGAGCGTGATTGGACCAGTGAATGTTGGACAGTGCCCACCTGAAAGTGGGTCAAAACGGCACATTATTCACATGTACAAAACATAAAAACAACAAGAACTCAAAAGATAATACATAATAAACCCGATGCCTGAGCCACAGAGAATGCACTATGATTTTATTGAAAAATTGGGTTTAAATAAATTATATTTATGAACAAATAATTTGTTGCAATATCTGTAACAAAAGCATAACACTCAGTGTTCCCCTGCCATGTGTTTGTCGTTGCTGCGGCTGACATGTGTTCCTCTCCACTGTCACTCTCTGAGTCTGACTCGCTAGGCACGATGCCCGCTTGGCACTGCTCAAACCTATACGGTCTGATGCCCCCAGATTCTTCATTATCATCCCATTCTTCTGAACTATAATCGTCTGAAGATTGGACAACACAAACCAATTCCAGACTACATGTGCTGGAACCATCGTCGATGTTTTCAACCGCTTCCATCCTGTGTGTACAATGGGCAGCCAAGTGCTGTATTCTGTCGCTGACGTTACAACATGGCTGGGGGGGTTTCCAGCCACTGATGCAATTGGTGACGTGGCACTCATGAAAACATCGGATGTTCGTGTGAAAAAAACGATGTTTGACTTAGAACTGCACAGACCATCCTATTTTATCATATTGTCATATTGAAATTATGTGTTGCAAAATTAGATGAAGTCAGAATCATGTCATCAGACCTTTAAGTTTAATGTTTATTTGAAAGGGACATTACATACTAATGAACATTAATACAAATGTAAGTATACCAGATTTAGCAATACTGCTAATTTGCATCTGTAGTCCCCTGGCGGGTCACAAAAACACACAAACAAGCAATCATACATGAGAAGAACTGACTGAAAACAGAAGCTTAGATTCATAATGATATTGATAAGCACATTAAAAAGCAAGCTCGGTGGGTGCAGCTGTAAACATGGGGAGCAGAAGCCTGCAGCTGACGTTAGCCCTGTGCCATCGGCTCGTATTATGACTCCGTTTCTCTGCGTATGTAAACCCAGATGTGAGTGTGCCACATGCTGGTGAGCCATGCGCTTCCCAGCAGAGGTGAGAGTGCACTGTAAAAGTAAGGGCAAGCTTTAAACTTCAGAGGGATGGATGAGTCAGTTTGGTGAACACGCTAAAGACACCTCTGTGGCTTTTTTAAGGAGTGCGAACATTTTTATACCTCAGCAGGATAAAATAAGCAGGAGTCCAAGTCACGTTGTGTTCCAGAGCTTGTTCTGTGTTCCAGAGCTTTTGCTTCCTCTGCTCCATCTATCCATCCATCCATCCATCCATCCATCATTTAAATTTGTAATCTGATACTTTTTATTGGTCAGAGTTCTGTTTTTAATATTTTATTACAACTTTTCCATTTTTAAATAGCTAGAGCCCTTATCCCAGGGGTCTGCAACTTGCGGTTCCAGAGCCACATGTGGCTCATTTGCCCATAATCACTGGCTCCCTGTGAGTTTGACAAAACCTGAGAACAACATAACACACATACATATGTAAACAGTGACATAATATCATTAAAAAAACTTGCACATTTATGGGGAAAAAGCTGCAGGTTTACCATGAAAAGTAGCAAATTTATGGTTATAAAAACAGCAAAGTTTCAAAGGAAATGTTGCAAAGTTGCAAGTGAAATAAAAATGTGAAATTTATATAAAGCCTCAAATAAATGATAAAATTTATGAGAAAACCTTCAAATTTATGTGGAAAAAGTCATAAATTTTTTGGAAAAAAGTTTCTGACAACAAATGTCTCAAAGTTATCATAGAAAAGATTATAAATATAAAAGCAAGAAGTCACAAAAAAATCAAGGATTTAGGATTATGTCATGATTTAGGGCATGGTTAGGACCGTGCCCATGCTTATGTTAATTTAGTTTTACAGTGATCCCTCACTTATCGCGGTTAATGGGGTCCAGAACCAACCACGAAAAGTGAAAAACTGCAAAGTAGCGTCACCCCCTCCCCCCATTTTTTACATACATTTTTTTTGCGTATATATAATATCAATAAGTGTATATTAACCCTATAAATGCATATGTTATCATTAGAACATTAAAGAATAGTTTGAAACATGTAAATAAAATATTAATAATATAAATAATATACATAAAATAATGTATAAATAATATAAATAATACGTACATTCATTCTCTCACTCTCTCTCTCGACGGGAAGGCGTAGAGGCAGCAGGAGGAGGCGTAAAGGCAGCAGCGACGTCTCGGCCAATCAGCTTGCGAGATTCCCGAGCCTAGCCAACACGAGAACAAAATCTCTTAGTGGGGGGGGATGCTGGCCAGCGAATCAGAGAGGTGGATTTTGAGTTGTGCCGGCTCTCCGTGTAGTCTCCCTGCCTTCTGCTGGCGCCCGGGCAACTTTTTTCTCAATTTTGAATTTTTGATGAATATTTTTGAAAAATCCGCGATGCACTGAGGGCGCGAAAGGTGAGGCGCGAAGTAGCGAGGGATCACTGTACAGTGTTACTGTTGTTGTTATTCTGGCCTTGATTATTATTTATGATTATGTTTAAGTGCCCCTGTGTTCCCTGTCTAGTGGCTGTCATGTCATGTCTTCCTCTGTTATTTTTGTCTTATGTTTATCTTTGGTTGTGGTCCAAGTCTTGTTTATTATCATTACTATTGTCCTTATGGTTTCTGCTATGCTCCGAGTTCTGACATTGTTCATATCGTGTTATCGTGGTTCTGTCCTTCTCTGTTCTTCTGCGTATATGTCTGGATGTCTCTGTCTATGAGTGTGTGCGTAGAGCCTCGCCCACCTGTGTGTCCACCTGCTGCCCTGATTTGTCTCAGATGTCCCTCGTCAAGTTCATTATTAGTTCCCCTATTTATGTGAGTCTCTGTTCTTTGCAAGATCATTGCGCGTCACAAACCCTGCTATGGCGCTGTTCCATGTGAGTCTATGCTATGTGTTTTGCCAAGTTTTAGTTTAGTTTGATCCTGCTCAGTTTATGTGAGTTTAGCTCTCAGCCCAAGTGCTACTTTGTGTCGCTTTTGAGTTTAGTTTTGTTGATAAATCATTGTTCACATCTGACCTTGCCTGCGTTCCTGAGTCCTGCCTTTAAAACCTCATTTGCTGCTAAGCAGAACATGACAGTAAAAAGCTGTAAATTCAGGAAAATGTAATTAAAAAATACTTGCAATAGACACAGATTTGCACAGAAATAGTTGAAAGGGTACAACAGAAAAAAAGCACAATTTTGCACAATTCTACAAGAGACACATATTTGATTTAGAAAAAAAAACAGACACAAATTTGAGAAACATTTGTGGATTGTATGAGGAAAAAAGTCAAATTTTTGAAGAAAAGGAAAAAGTTGGAAATATATGAAAAAAGTTATAAATTTATGGGAAAAGACAATTTATGAGAAAAAAAGGAATACATTTGGAAAAAGTCACATTTTTGAGGGAAAAAAATTGCATTTTTTGTTGCAAATGTTTTGAAACTTGATACCAGGGTTTGATACAGCAGGGAAAGTAAGTATTGAACTCAATATTTTTCCTCATTAAACATATTTCTGATGGAGCTATTGACCTGAGATTTTCACCAGATATCAATAACAACCCAAGTGATCCATACATACAAAGAAATCAAGGCAACTGTGTTCACAAAACAAGTTATATTTAATAAAGTAGAATGACACAGGGAATCAGTATTGAACACATGAAGAAAAGAGGTACACAAAGGCATAGTAAGCCAAGAAACCAGCTGAAATCCATCAGAATTTAAGAAGCCATCCCATCTGCCTTCAGTGCAAATTAATTTCAGCTGGTTAAGTTCTGATAGCCTTTAAAAATAGCTGTGACTATCAGATTGTCACACCACAAAGAACTCACGATGGGTCAAAGCAAACAGCTCTCTCTAGACCTTCACAACCTTATTGTTGCAAAACATAATGATGGCATTGGTTAGGTTTTTTTTTTAGATTTAGTATACTTTATTGATCCCCAGAGGGGAAATTGAGGGTCATCCACCACCTGGATGGATGAAGCAGCCACGATACGGCGCTATCCCTTAACCATTCACACACACATCCACACCTAGGGCCACTTTAGAGTCTCCAATTAACCTAACCTGCATGTTTTTGGCATGTGGGAGGAAACTGGAGAAATCCCGGGGTAAACCCATGCATACACGGGGAGAACATGCAAACTCCACACAGATCACTGTTGGTCGGGGGCTGGGATCGAACCCACGATCCCACGATCCCCACGATCCCCACGATCCCCCGGCCAAGGGTAAACTGTGCTGCCGCAGTGCTAACCACTGCGTCACCGTGCAGCCCAGGATACAGGTGCATTTCTAAACTGCTGAATGTTCCAGTGAGCACTGTTGCAGCCATCATTCGGAAGTGGAAAGAACCACTTTACCGTAAACCGGCCATGACCAGGAGCTCCTCACAAGTTTTCTATTAGGAGTCAAAACCATTAGAAGAGTTATCTAAGAGCCAAAGTCTACTCATGGAGAGCTCCAGAAAGACCTGGAGTTAGCAGGTACTGCTGTTTCAAAGAAAGCAATAAGTAATGTACTCATCCAACATAGGCTCTTTGCCTGCTCACCTTTCAAGACTCCATTGCTGAAAGAAAAAGCATGTTCAAGCTCGTTTAAAGTTTGCTGCATAACATTTGGACAAGCCAGTAAAATACTGGGAGAATATAGTCTGGTCAGATGAGACCAAAATTGAACTTTGTGGATGCCAAAACACACAGCATGTTTGGAGGAGAAATGGTACTGCACATCCCATCATGGTGTGGGTTGTTTTTCAGTACATGGTGCAGGCAGCCTTCATATATTTGAAGGATAGATGAATGGACAAATGTACCGAGACATCCTCGATAAGAACCTGTTGCCATCTGCCAAAATGCTGAAGAAGAAACGAGGGTGGACATTTCAGCAAGACAATGATCCTAAACACACAGCCAAGGAAATGCTCAACTGGCTCCAGTGTGATTTTATCTCAGTGTGATGGTCTTGGAGGTCTTGCTACCAACCCACACGTTCTGTGGCCTCCCCACTTTCTCACAGGGAGGCCTACAGCACCAACCACATCATCAAGTTTGTGGACAACACAACAGTGGTGAGCCTCATCACCAACAATGATGAAGGCAACTCCAAAAATGAGGTGAGCCACCTGGTCCAGTGGTGTAAAGACAATAATCTCTTCCTGAATGTGAGAAAAACCAAGGAGGTTGTGGTCGACTTCAAGAGGGGTAACACACAGTATCTCCCTCTGATCATTGATGGTGCAGCTGTGGAGAGGGTTAGCAGTACCAAGTTCCTGGGGGTGCACATCTCTGAGGACCTCTGCTGGTCTAACAACACCACATCACTGGCCAAGAAGGTTCAAACTCAGCTCTGTTTCCTCCGCAAACTGAGGAGAGCAGGATTCCCACCCCCCACCATGTGTTCTTTCTACTGGGGCACCATTGAAAGCATCCTCACCAGCTGCATCACGGTGTGAAATGGAAGCTGCACCGCCTCCTGCTGGAAGACTCTACAGCACACAGTGAAAGCTGCCAGCAAGATCATCTGTGCCCCTCTGCCCCCCCCCCCCCGGACATCTACCTCACCCACCTCACCTGCAGAACCATCAACATTGCAGGTGACACCTCCCACCACTCACACTTTCCCTTCAGCCCCCTGCCCTCAGGCCATCAGGACCGTGAACTCTGTCCACTCCCCGCCCCCAAGACCGTAGCGCACTCACCCACACAATAACTATCTCAGCTGTTTGCACAGAAAGACTGGCACACCAACAGTAATACATCTGCTGCTGTATGTCTCTGCACTTTACTACAACCATTTGCACAAATACCATACCTAAGGAACTGAAGATCAGAGTTCATAGAAGACACCCACGGAACCTTTAAGATTTGAAGACAGTTTGTATGGAAGAATGGGCTAAAATCACTCCTAAGCAATGCCTGCACCTAGTGTCTCCATACAGGAGGCATCTGGAAGCTGTTATTACCAACAAAGGCTTTTCTACTAACTTTTAAATGAATGTCAACAAGCGTGTTCAATACTTATTCCCTTTGTCATTCCACTTTATTAAATATAACTGGTTTTGGGAACACAGTTGTCTTGATTTCTTGATATGTATGGACTACTTGGGTTGTTACTGATATCTGGTGAAAATTTCAGGTCAATGGCTCCATTAGAAATATGTTTAATATTGCTGTACGTATACTTTGATGATGCACATCTTGCAATTTGTCTCTGATCAGACAATTTTTGCAGGAGTTATATACCTTGAAGTCAAGGTCAGAGGTCAGTTTTCCCTGAATCTTGTAAATGCAGCAACTACTGGAAGAAATGATGTAGGCTTTTCAAATCAATACCATAGTTGTATCTAAGAGAAATCTTTAAGAGCTTACCTGACTATGGGTTTGGAGTCAAAAGGTCAAAGGTCACAGTTAGCATTCCATATGCATTATTACTATAGAATGAGTAAAGCCAAATTTGGTACATGGGTTCACCTTGAGATCCTGAACTACAAGTATGGGTTGTATACAATTATTTCTGTTGTATATTCATGGCTGATGGGCTTTTTTTGACGAGTAAATGATCTACTGTTGAAAACTGATGTTGTTTCTTGTCTTCTCCTCAGCTCTTATTTACAGTGGTGGCTGACATCTCAACCCAGGTTGTGACCACAGTCAGCCCAGATGACCAGCCAGTCCTCTCTCCTCGCCGCTATCAACACACTGACCGAGATTCGGGCACCCAGCTGGTCTGCGACAAGTGCCCAGCTGGCACCTACGTCTCTGTCCACTGCTCTCAAAGCTCCATGAGGGAGTGCAGTCCCTGCCCCAAGGGCACCTTCACACGGCGTGAGAATGGCGCCGAGCGCTGCCACAACTGCCGGGACCCGTGTCTTCCAGGCTTCATCGAGAAAGCTCCTTGCACAGCCACTCAGGACCGCGTCTGCACGTGCCCACCCAGTAGCTTCTTTTCAGGGGAGGATGCAGTATGTAAGCCTCACTCTCCGTGCCCTCTGGGAACCAGGGTAAAAAAGCAGGGCAGTGCAACAGAGGACGTCGTCTGTAAGCCCTGCAACAAGGGAACTTTTTCAGATGTGGAGTCCAGGGAGATGAAGTGCCGAAATCACATGGACTGCCAAGCTCAGGGACTGATGCTGCTAATACCAGGGACTAGAGAGACAGATAATGTCTGTGGACCCCCTTCTACAGCCCTGTCTCGCACCACAACCACTCAGCTGGGTGCTGTGAAAGCTGTGCTAATACAGGAGTCCATGATTTCTTCAATCTCCCCAGGAACACATGATGGATCTGCACAAAAAGGTGAGAATGAGGACTGATGAGGTCTCTGATTATTCTTACATGTTTCTGATATATTTAAATACTGTGTATGGTCGTATAGAGTATCCAGTTAATTTTATCTTGGTTATTATTGAAGATGGTTTTGGTTTACATCTTGCTGTTTTCAGTACAGTGAATAATAAATATTCAACTGGGCCGTTAGCATTGCTAGCTTAACAACACAAATCAGCACCATCAGGGATTCTATGGCTCTTTTCCCCCCAATTCTAGTCACTATATCAGCTCGTTCATTAATACATAGTCAGGTATCTGTCTCATGCATTCTGGCCCATTTTCTTATATTTTGGCCATGATAGCCAGGTAGATTTGGCTGTTAACATTAGCTGGTCTGAGCAGCCACAATCAGGATTGCTAACTGACTTTGAGGTAAACCTGCCAGGTACAAACTGACAGAGGAGTCTGCTAATCTAGCTGCTAGAAGTTCGCTTATTTTTATTTTCTCAGTATTCTTTCCATTCCTGGTAGACACCTGTTTAAACAGCCCAATCTATCAACCACAGACCATATAATTAATTCATATATGTTATTTTAGCTTAGTTTATTTTAGATTGCTGTCTCTGGACTGGACACCACCTGAATTAGCAATGGTTAGCTGCCATTAGCAAACTTAAGCTACAGTCACAAATACCCTTATGAATGGCTGTAAACACCACACAAACGCTTTTCAGACCATTTTGTACAACCTTCTTAAGGCGGCCGTAGAAGAATCCAGCATTCGTAGACCGTTCATAAGTTCATGGCCAGGTTGATGGTTTTGTTCAAGATTTCTTCGAATGCCCCACGAAAACCCCTCATCATATGGTGGCTGTACGGATGCCATAGGATCAATATAAAAACTACACAAGATGTTGGCCCTAAGTATGCCTCAAGAACACCTTAAGTTGTTCTTGAGGGCCCCTTGCAGCAGTCGTAGGAAATTTCATACAAATCCTCGTTCGTAGGGAGATTCGTACAGGGTGTGTAAGGTGACAGTGAGGCACTGATAAGGTGGAAGTACATCATTTGTGTGACATTTATGCCAACAAAATGTGCCCAAAGCCGTAAGATCTTCCTACCAATGATTTGAGAGTGCCGTGAGTTGCACAAACATTTTCATAAAATGATAGTAAGTATGCCGTAGGAAGATCCCAAGGTACCCTTATGAAGAACGTAAGAACTCTAGGGCCATCGTACGACAGAAAAGCACATTTCTCAAGGATGCCTCAGGTTGCTCTTGCAAATTGAACGGCAGCCATAAAAAACTATGTCCCCCTCCACGAATGTCTGCAAACTCTAGAATTTATAGGAACTGGGAGATTCTTACGAACCCATCGTTCATAAGAATCTTTGTGACGGTAGCTTTAGCCATTCAGTCATTCAGGCTTGTTTCTGTGCTTGTTATGCTCCAGGGATTGATCATGTGCAATCAACCACTGTCTCCAGTAGGGATGGGCATAATTAACCGATTAACCGATAATTGATCATTAAGAATTTCACCGAGGAAGTTCATTTTCATCGACAAACCGTTGTTTTTTTTAAACAATCCGAATGTACACTACCGTTCAAAAGTTTGGGGTCGCTTAGAAATTTCCTTATTTTTGAAAGAAAAGCACTTTTTTTCAATGAAGACAACTTTAAAGTAATCAGAAATACACTCTATACATTGCTAATGTGGTAAATGACTATTCTAGCTGCAAATGTCTGGTTTTTGGTGCAATATCTAGATAGGTGTATAGAGGCCCATTTCCAGCAACTATCACTCCAGTGTTCTAATGGTACAATGTGTTTGCTCATTGCGTCAGAAGGCTAATGGATGATTAGAAAACCCTTGTGCAATCATGTTAGGTCTGCAATGCTGTAATTGCTGCATATGGAGGATTCTTTGACGAAAGCAAAGTTTGAAGGAAAAAATTATTATTTCAAATACAAATCATTATTTCTAACCTTGTCAATGTCTTGACTATATTTTCTATTCATTTTACAACTCATGGTGGTAAATAAGTGTGACTTTTCATGGAAAACACAAAATAATTGTCTGGGTGACCCCAAACTTTTGAACGGTAGTGTAGGATATTAGGCCTAGTGCACGGCCGTCCTCAAACAATGCAATGCATTTAACTGTGCCACTGGCAAAATTTGGGCACCAGGGGGCAACATTACACCATCGCCGTACCCTGGCGTGCCTCAGTTGATACATGCGAGCTTCCGTAGGGCAATCGCCAAATCATGAAGAGGTTGCGGCGAAATGTTGCGTGGGACCATTTTAATTTAAAAAATGACCAGGTGTACTGCAATCACTGCAATGCAGCATACAAAAGAAAAAAGTAAAAGAAAGAAATATATGTTCCGTTATGTGTCCTGTATGTGTCTCCCGTTATTGTCTGGCTCGCAACTTGAAGCCTCCTTCGTTTGCGCAATGCGCATGTGTTCACGTTTTACTGCAAACTTGTCTTGTTAATAAATTCATCCTCGAAGAAAAACACTCTGTATTTTTTTTATTATTATTCTCAATACATAAGAGTACAGTGATCCCTCACTTATCGCGTCACCCATAAATAATACGTACGTTCATTCTCTCACGCTCTCTCTCATATGATACGTGTGTGTGTGTGTAAGTGTACATACATACGTAGATGTAAATAAAGTGTACATAAATATGATTTTAGAACTCTTTTATTCTTATAACAAGATACGTAACTCAAGATAAAGATGATTTACTGCACAGGTTAATGAGAGCTTTACTGCTCCTCAGGTGCTAGAGGCGCAGGATCGTCGAGGGAAGCTGCAGGAGGCGGCGTAGTGGCTCGACGGGAAGACTATTTCGCACAAAATGGCACAAGAGAACAACAAAAAGTTTCACGCGGCTAGACTAAGCAACACGAGCGATAAACAGCAATGAATGCGGTCTTCGTTTGTTGGGTGGCCGCTCGGCAGGGAGAGAAGCTGGGTAAAACGTCTCGGCCAATCATCTTGCGGGGTGAAACGTCTCGGCCAATCAGTTTGCGAGATTCCCGAGCCGAGCCAACCAGAGAGGTGGATTTGAGTTGTGTGGCTCTCCGTGTTGATACCTGATGTTCTAATGTAGTCTACCTGCCTTGTTACCTACCTAAAAATGTTAATGATTAACCGATTGTTAATCATTAATTCTCCCGACGATCGGTGAAGAAAATTTCACCGAATGCCCATCCCTAGTCTCCAGTAATGCTTTATTTGGGCTAACAAACCCATAACAAATGCAAAATATCCACATTTAGTGAGTATTTGTTAGTATGTAGTTGTTTTTACAAGCATTTGTTAGCACATCTGAAGCTAAAGGCTAATGTAAGCATGAAAACAGAGATCTTATGAAAGCGGGATGGTGGGATGAGCTGGGGCTCGTTAGCATTTAAAGCAGTGTACCATAACGACAGCCTGTCCTGATGAGAGCTCCTTCCCCGTGTGTAAAATGGTACTGCAATAAGTAAAGCCTAAGTTGCTTTGACAAACATGTTGCGGACAATTCATTTCCACCTCTGTAAGCTGCGTCCACATCCTGAGAAAGAGCATAATAGGAGCTGTTAAATTTCTATGTTGAAAGATACAGTACCTTAAGAAAAAGTAACATTTTTAGCCTTTAATATTGTGTCCTGATTTTGTGTCTGAGAGCCGACAGTTGTGATCCTGATAGCCTCACAGCCCTTCATGTGGGAATTACCAAAGGGATGGACATCTGTAGGCATGGAAACAAGCTGGTGGCCGATTCCAATCTAAGGAATGTAGCAAGAGGATTTATGGGTATTTCTATCTTCTTCCTTTACCATGTTTTTCCCCTTTAATGAGACAATCTAAAACGTCCTCCCTTTCCCGTTTATTTCTCACCCACCCCCACCCCATCATCTCAATAGTGTCAGCTCGCCGGTCCTTTCTCAGAATCCCCCCCCCACACACACACACACAGACCCCAATGCCAACAGTAGTGTCACTGCTGTTTGCGTTAGTATGCAGTCGATGGCTGCCCGGCCAGTGAATTTGACCCCGTCTGTGCTGTAGCGGTGGGAGTGGGCGGGTGGGTGGTTGGGGGTGTTTCATGCTTATGGCTGCCATTTTTCACCTGAACCTCTGACTGTCAATTGAGAAAAGGGAAGAAAAGGAATGGAGAATGCAAAACAATGCTAGCACAGTGCTAACAGCGGGACCAAAAGCTACCATACATTTACCATAAATCGCAGCAACAACCAAAGTCCAGCTAATGTTTATATTTATATAGAGATTTACGTGGAAAGTAGCGGAATTGGCTGAATGTCATTTGTGAATATTATGTTCATATATAAAAATGATAGATTCATCTCATTATCTCCTTTGGTGATAAACTGATTCAATTTTATCAGTGACTGCTAGCTTATTTAATGTTTACATTTTCTAAAAAAAATAGCTTTAATCTATAGGATGTGGTATGAGAAGCAGGTGGTGAAACAGAAGATGAGACAACCAGTGTTTGCAGCACTTTGCAACTCACATCCAGATGTTAGCGTCTTTTGTCAAGTTTTGTCTCAACAGCGTAGCAATTTAGGAGTGACTGTGCCGTGTCTGCGTGGGTTTACTCCGGGATTTCTCCGGTTTCCTCCCACATGCCAAAAACATGCAAGTTAGGTTAATTGGCATCAAAACTGGGGATTCTAAATTGTCCTTAGGTATGACTGTGAGAGTGAACGGTTGTCTGTCTCTCTGTGTTGGCCCTGCGATGGACTGGCGATCTGTCCAGGGTGGACCCTGCCTCTCGCCCAAAGGTACTGGGATAGGCTCCAGCCCCCCCCCCCCCCCCCCGCGACCCGAAAAGGATTAAGCGGAAGAAGATGAATGAATGAATGAATGCGCTGGCAATGGCACATTTCAATATGCTTCCTATACTAGTAGTTTTAAAGGGGTCACTGACTGAAAAATTGTGTGTTTGTAGGTTTTAACTGTCTGAAATGTGCCTATTAGTTACGTCATTTTCCAAAAAATATCAAAACAGTTAATTTTCTTAACCCCCCCCCCCCCCACACACACACACACATACACACACTGTTTTTCTCTCCCAGAAATGCCAGAAATGTTTTTGACTCTTCCGGGTAAATCGTATACGTCATGATTTGACAAAGCCAACCCACGGTCGTCCTTGAGACCCCCAGCTAACACTGGTACCAGGAAGCTTGTACCAAGCACGGCTTGCATTGTTATTTTCCTGAGATCTTTGTAACCTAAGTGACCACCTGGTTCACCAGTCCACAGTCCACAGTATACCTTGCGTCACCCCAGCCAATTTTCTAATAATTTTGTCGTGATTCCACAGCAAACGCCAGCACCAGCAGAGCGGGACACTGCCCATGGCTCGGCAGCTTGGCTTGGCAAGCTTTGCCTCTGCTCGGCCAACAGCCTCAAGTCCTGGGCCAGGTCGGTTGCAGCGACTGGGGGGCCGCCTGGCACACAGTGCTAGCAATTTGTTGTGTAATCACGGCAAAATTATTGGTAGATGGCCGGAGTGATGCGAGACACACCATCGACTGTCGATCAGTGAACCAGTGCCACTCATCCAAGCTAGGAGGAGGTTAAAAACTAAAGGCTAGAAGCTAGTCAGCTAATAGCTAATTGACATAAGAGGGAGGGTGGAGTTGAATAGGTGAAGGGTGTTTCTTAAAGGGATATAGGCTTTAAGTCAGAGCTTTTAAAGAAAGCCAGGAAAAATACAAAACAAATTTGCTTCAGTAATTAAAAAAAAGAAAATGTGAACAAAATATGTCACAAACACTTCAGTAAGACATGTGTGAGCCGTTAAGATTTGGAACAATAGCAGTCAATGAGCCCTTTAACATGTCACCCACATATAGCTGGAGATTCAGCGGCCCATTGTTCATCGTTAAGGGTAGCATCTCACTGGGCTGCGACAGCTTGCGACTAGTTGGAGAATAGCCTTCGTGAGAGCGTTTCCAGAATGTTTCCGAATGCAGGCTGCATTCAGACCAGGATAGTCTGGTGGTCTCAGTTTGATTGGGCGGGGAATGCCGAGAATTTTTACACCTTCGTTTGGTTTGCATTCACACTGCAGTGGACCAGACTACCTGGACAACGTCACGTAGTTACAACAACTGCTCCATTGACCAGGAAGAAAAAATCTCGGCGAAGAAGAAGAATCTGGCTCATCAATTGGCCAGGACCGAAAACGGAAATCTGTTCCCTTCAGTTGGGTTGTTTGTCCGCCACAAAAGACATTTTTTAACTTTTCTCCTCGGCTTTCTTCGGTAAAAGGATTTCTTGGATTTGCGCAGTTGCCTTTATTTTCTACCCAAAATGTACTACGGTAAACGTCACTTCCTCTTCTCAGACTACGTGTTGCTTTGGTTACACAAACACTGAGAGGCACTTCCACCCTTTGGTCTGCTGGATACTCTATTTGCATTCACACCGCAAGCGAAGCCCCATTTTCAGGCCCACCCACAGTCAGACACACTCCCAGCAGCCCCCCACCGGCACAGCAGCGCCACGGAGGCAGTAAACCCCAGTTACAGCAGATACGGGAGGAGACTGAAGCCCAAACAGCATGTGGACTGATGTTCTATTGTTCTATCTAAGATGCTGGGGGGGAAGTATAGCACGAGTTCAAACACGTCCTAAGATGGCACCAAACAAACTGAACTATTCACGGATAGTCCTTTGGTCCGGACCAAACAGTGGCCATATGAATGTGGCCGTAGTTTCCTCTCGTTAGTTGCAGGACTTTTCAACATGTTAAAAAAATTTGTGTGACAAATTCTCTCAACAAATAGTCATGGGTGTCTCAAACCCATCTCAAACCCTTCTCAATGTAGTTTCTGCGAGTCCCAAAGTGCCAGAAAAATTAGACAACTTTGTGAGGGGTTGGAGACCTTTGAAATTAAACTGTGACTGTTTGGAGACAAAAAGGACAAGATATTCTGATTGAGTGATGGGGGAATGACCAGCAACAGGTATCCTCATATTTTTATCATTAAAAATTAAAGAAAATAATTGCCTGGCGCTTCTCCTTCATGTTTTTTTTCATACAGTACCCCTGTTGAGAGGTGAGTGTCATTTTCAATCCTAACGTATCTTCATGTTTTGTTTATGTATCTGTATTTGTGTAATTCACCTTGTATACCATTGTCATTGACTGACAGTTTGGAAATAATAGCATATTTATGTTTATAGAGTTGTTACGGTTGTACGTCAAATAGGTTCATTTTGTCTTCTTTTAATTATTTATCTTTTGTTCATATGAAAGACAAAAAATAAAATAGAAAAATGTCTTTACCTTCTTTACATGTTTCAACTGCACTGCAGCCTTCGTCAGAAGAGTCAGCTGATTGCTGCCAGGTGACATTTATCAGCTGATTTTCGTAGGTGGGGCCAGCTCAGCAGATCTGTCGGATCCACCGAGCCGGCCCCGCCTCCCGCCGTCAGAAAAGACACCATGAACCGAGATGAGGGAGCCTTTATGCCTTCTCACACCTGGGACCACATTCTCCAGAGACCATCTGACGGCGGGAGGCGGGGCCGGCTCGGTGGATCCAACAGATCTGCTGAGCTGGCCCCGCCTACGAAAATCAGCTGATAAATGTCACCTGGCAGCAATCAGCTGACTCTTCTGACGAAGGCTGCAGTGCAGTTGAAACATGTAAAGAAGGTAAAGACATCTTTCTATTTTACTTTTTGTCTTTCATATGAACAAAAGATAAATAAATTGTTACGGTTGTGTTTCTTTGCTAGTTTGTGTAATCAGACTGATTTATGTTAACTTCGTGTAAATGCTGTGTATGAGCTGGAGTTGGCGAACTGTGAAAACATGGTTTTTCTATTGTTTTTTGTGATTGTCAGGCATGTGTAATTTATATTCAAAGATTCACAGATTTTTGTCAATACTCTATATGTACAAGACATAAAGGAGAATTGAAAAGCCATTTCTCTCTCGCTTAGTAGTGTGCGTAATGTATAAGAAAAGACGGAATAAGTAAGAAAACACAACAGCAGTCTATGTACAATAGCGAGACCCGTAGTGCAGACAAAGACAAAAATCCCAACAATCCCATGTGCAGTAATCTCGCAGTGCAAGTTCAGTGCAGTAGGGGAGGTACAAACAGTGACTGTTTGGAATGCACATGATCAGTAGTGCAATAACAGCAGCAGGTATGGTATTTGTGCAAATGGTTGCAGTAAGGTGCAGAGACATACAGCAGCAGATGCATTACTGTTGGTGTGCCAGATCTTTCTGTCCAAACAACTGAGGTAGAGTTTTTGTGTGGATGAGTGTATTACAGTACAGGGGCAGGGGGTGGTGGTGGTGGTGGTGGGGGGGGGGGGGGGGGTTGGCAGACATTCAGGGTTCTGATGGTCTGGTGAACAAAGCTGTTTAGCAGTCTTGTGGAGTGGCCCTGCAGGCTCCGGTACCTTCTTCCTGAGGGCAGGAGGGTAAAGAGGGAGTGTGAGGGATGGGATGTGTCACCTGCAATGTTGATGGCTCTGCGGGTGAGGTGGTGTGGTAGATGTCTGAGAAGGATGGCATTGGGGCACCGGTGATCTTGCTGGCTGCGTTCACTGTGCATTGTAGTGTCTTCCGGCAGGAGGCAGTGCAGCTTCCATACCACACCATGATGCAGCTGGTGAGGATGCTCTGAATGGTGCCCCAGTAGAATGTGCACATGATGGGGGGATGGGACTCATGCTGTCCTCAGTTACGAAGGAAATAGAGGTGAGTTTGAGCCTTCTTGGCCAGTGATGTGGTGTTGTTAGACCAGCAGAGGTCCTCAGAGAAGTGCACCCTCAGGAACTTGGTGTTGCTCACCCTCTCCACAGCTGCTCCATCGATGATCAGAGGGGGATGCTATGTGTGGCCCCTCTTGAAGTCGACCACAATCTCCTTGGTTTTTCCCACATTCAGGAAGAGATTATTTTCTTTACACCACTGGACCAGTTGGCTCACCTCATTTTTGGAGTTGCCTTCATCATTGTTGGTGATGAGGCTCACCACTGTTGTGTCGTCCGCAAACTTGATGATGTGGTTGGTGCTGTAGGCTGGTACACAGTTATGGGTCAGCAGGGTGAAGAGCAGCAGGCTAAGCAAACACCCTTGTGGGGCCCCTTTACTCAGGGGATTATGTTGAATGCTGAAGTCCAAGAACAGTATTTGAGTTCTTTGAGTCCAGGTGGGTGAGGGTTGGATGGAGTGCAGCAGAGGTGGCATCTTCTGTTTCCCCAACAACAACCCATGGATCACCAGTGGCTTGAAAGCACTCCTTAACAAGAAGAAGAGGGCTATCAGGTCTGGAGACAGGGAAGAACTGAGAAGAGTGCAGCGTGAACTGAGAGAGATGCTGAGGTGTAAAGACAATTACAGGAGGAAGTTGGAGGATAAACTTGGGCAAAGCAATATGAAGGATGTGTGGATTGGGAATTGTAATGGAAATTCACTGATTATGCATTTATCTGTTGAGATCATATGTTTTATAAGTGTGTGTTACGACATATGACTGTAACTTTTATCCATATATGAACTGTTTATTGTGCTATATTAACAAGCTGTTTGATTTTATAATACTTTGTGTCCCAAGATAAAATTCATACGTCACAGTAACAAGCTTAGGTATTCATGCTCTCACTCCCTCTCTTCCCCTGTTCATTTTTCCATGGAAAGGCAGTTCGATGGCCTTGAAGGCTGCACAGTGTGTCTTATGTGCTTTTTTTTTAACCTCAGTGAAAGAGCTATAAAAGTGCGTGTTTCTCTCTCGCCTCAGGAGAGAGCAGAGCTGTATTTCTGATCTTACCTCTTTATTGTTGCAGCAATTGAAAGGAGGATTCATCTCACAGATCCGATTGATTATTTTACTCCAGGACCTTTTAAAGTGTTTAGATAAAATTTGGCTACAGAATGAATCAAATCACTGGGTGTAAGGGGAGGCATCGGGGAGCCTTGAGACAGCCGATGAGCTGAATCTGTTTATTAATAGGTTGACCTCACCGTCTGCCACCCCCACAACACAGCCAGACCCCACACACCCCTCCCCCTCCTCTGCAGACACAAGCACCAGCCCCCACATCACGGTGACTACAGACCAGGTTAAGAAACAGCTGGAGAGACTCCGTCAGCGGAACGCTGCGGGCCCTGAAGGCATCTCCGTCAGGATCCTGAGGACCTGCGCCAACCAGCTAGCTCCGGTACTGAAACACCTGTACAGCCTGAGTCTGGAGAGAGTACTGGTGCTGTGGAAGACGTCTTGCCTAGTTCCTGTCCCCAAGAAGTCATCTCCATTTGACCTGAATGACCGTTGACCAGTTGCCTTCACATCTCATGTGATAAAGGTCCTGGAGAGACTGGTCTTAACCCACCTGAGGCCACAGGTGAAGACGTGGCTGGACCCTCTGCAGTTTGCATATCGGCCCCATTTAGGAGTTGAAGATGCTGTCATCTGCCTGCTGCAACGAGCCCATCTGCACCTGGATGGCGGAGGAGACACTGTGAGAATCACTTTTTTTTGATTTCCCCACTGCCTTTAATACCATCCAGCCACTGCTGTTGGGTAAGAAGCTGCAGGGGATGGGGTTCGACAGCTCTGTGATCTCCTTGCTTACTGACTACCTGACAGGCAGGCCACAGTTTGTCTGGCTGGGCAGTGTCTTGTCTGATGTGGTGGTTAGTGATACAGGAGCTCCACAGGGGGACTGTGCCTTCTCCTTTTCACCTTATACACCACCAACTTTCAGTACAACACCGAGTCATGCCACCTGCAGAAATTCTCTGACTCAGCTGTTGTTGGGTGCATAAGAGGGGGAGAGGAGGGGGAGTACAGGGCACTGGTAGACAGATTTGTGGATTGGACCAAGTAGAATCACCTGAGGTTGAACGTCAGCAAGACCAGAGAGATGGTGATTGATTTCAGGAAGAAGAGGACACCTTCTCAGCCACTGCAGATTAGGGGGGAGGTTGTGGGGGTAGTGGAGGACTACAAATACCTGGTTGTCATGATCAGCAATGGACTGGACTGGAAATCTAACACTGATGCTGCATACAAGAAGGGGATGAGCAGACTCTACTTTCTGAGGAAGCATACGTGTGCAACAGGATGCTGGAGCTTTTCTACCAGGCCGTTGTCACCATCGCCATCTTCTTTGCTGTGGTTTGTTGGGGTAGCAGTATCAGAGCCAGCGACACCAACAGACGACAAAATTATCAAGAGGGCTGGCTCTGTAATTGGTCTCAGGCCAGAGACCTTTGAGACTGTGGTGGAGAGGAGGACACTGAACAAACTGTGATCCATCATAGATAATCCTGATCACCTCCTCCACCACACACTAGACAGACAGCGGAGCACTTTCTCCAGCAGACTGCTACAGCTTTGCTGCTGAATGGTCAGATACAGGAAATCTTTCCTGCCACGTGCCATTTCACTGTACAATCACTCCCTATGATGTTGAATTCTGATCACAACTATGCTGCCATACTGCACCTTACAGTCTAATTGGTACCTCACATTTCACCCTGCACCTGATAGTCCTGCATTGTACAGCGGGTATGAGTCATGTACCTATACGGATCACCATCTATTCATCTATGATGTATGTAAGTTATTTAGGCAGTTTTGCTTTCCATGGGTAATCCCTTTGTTTATTATGCTATGTGTGTTTCTGTCGTCTTGGTCGTCTGCTGTCATGCTGCTGTTACACTGTAATTTCCCAGTTTGGGATCAGTAAAGTACATCTACTCTGTCTGTGGATCTGTTTGACCTGTATGCAACCTGAGATGGGTCGTGGGAGGGAGGGAGGATGAACTTAATGTTCAGCATGACCAGCCGCTTGAAGCACTTCGTTGTGATGGGGGTCAGTGCTTCTTGCTGGTGATCATTGTAGCTGGATGGGACGGGCTTCTTTGAGACTGGTATTATGGTGGCAGTTTTGAAACACGTGGGGACAACAGCTTGGCTCAGGGAGATGTTGAAGATGTCGGCCAGGACATTCTTGAGCTCTTCTTCACAGTCCTTCAGAATGCGACCTGATATGTTGTCTGGTCCAGCTGCCTTATGTGGGTTGATCCTGGAGAGGGTCCTCGTCACGCTAGCTGGATCCAGACTTATAACCTGCTCATTTGGGGGAGGAGTGGTCTTCTGTGCTGATGTGTTTTGTGCTTCAAAGTGGCCAAAGGAGTCATTTAGGTTGTTGAGCAGTGTGATGTCACTCGCACAGGTCTGAGGTGGAGGTTTGTATTTGGTGAGAGTCTGTATCCCATGCCAGAGAGAATGTGCATCTCTGGTGTTGCTGAAGTGACCGGATATTTTCTTGCTGTGCTGTCATTTTGCTTCCTTGTTACCTTGGGACAGGTTGGCCCTAGCTGTTGTTAGTCGTGCAGTGTCATCGGCCCTGAAGGGATAAGGAATAAGGATAAGGATCTGTACTTTTCTAGTGCTTTTTCTAGTCTCAGAGACCACTCAAAGGGCTTCACTCATACTAACCCTCTATTCTAAGGGCCTATAGGAGACAGATACCAAGGGACCCTAACCTGACATGCACGTCTTTGGATTGTGAGAGGAAACCGGAGCTCCCGGAGGAAACCCACACAGCACAGGGAGAACATGCAAACTCCACACAGAAAGGTTCCTAGCCCTGCCAGCCTGGGGATTTGAACCTGTAACTACCTAGCTGTTAGGCAACAGTGCTAACCACTGCACCACTGTGCTGCCCGAGGCTGCGCCCTGAGCCCTCACGAGGTTGTGGACCTCTGCTGTCATCCATGGCTTGTGGTTAGTCCGAACAGTGACGGTTTTGCAGTGAGTGACATCATCAGTGCATTTAGCTACTGTATGTATGCTACAACAACCTCAGTGTACTCCTCTAGGTTTGTGTGTTCATGGCGAGTGGCTGTGTGCTTGAAAGTGTCCCTGTGTGCTGAAGCAGTCTTCCAGAGCATAGGAGGCCCCCTCTGGCCACATCCGCATCTGCTTTTTTGCTGGTCTGATGGTCTGATTGTTTGTGATCACTTTTGTACCGTACTCCAGCGGGAGAGGAGCTGGTGTGATCAGGCAGGAACAACAATTCAGTGAAAATTGTCACAAATTTGCACGTTTGTTGTACTTTTTTAAAAATCTCCGACTGGTTGTGAACTGTT
Source organism: Pholidichthys leucotaenia (assembly GCA_020510985.1). Taxonomy (NCBI): domain Eukaryota; kingdom Metazoa; phylum Chordata; class Actinopteri; order Cichliformes; family Pholidichthyidae; genus Pholidichthys; species Pholidichthys leucotaenia. Next base: position 225,331,535 of record CM035842.1, on the reverse strand, counting down.
GCAGCCCAATGAGATACTACCTGTAGCGTTAGCAACACCCAAAGCTGAAAACTGTGTAGTTCCTCAGCTAGCATGCCCATGTGGGCCCCACTATAGGTTTAAGCTGGGCTTATGGGTCCCATTTGGGTTTGTCCACAGGTGCCATGTTGGACCCATCTGTGTTTGCCCACATGGACTTTACCTGTGGTACCCGCTTTAAAGCCATTTGGGCCCCACTTTAATGTGGGTGAGCAGGTTTCAGTAACACTGACACTATAGGCAAAAGAACGAGAGAAAAGTCACCAATTTCTGAAAAAAGTTGGAAATTTATGTGAAAAAAGTCACAAATTAAAAGAAAATAGTAGTTAATGTATGAGGAAAAAAGTGAACATTTACGAGATATTTACAAGAAAAAAAACTGTAAAATTACTTGAAAATACAAACTGAGAAGAAAAATTTAACAAATTTACAAGAAAAAAGTCACAAATTTATGCAAATATTAGAAAATTTATGAGAAAAAAGTCACAAATTTATGCAAAAAATTAGAAAATTTATGAGAAAAAAGTCACAAATTTACTAGGAAAAAAAGTGAAAATGTGTGAGAAAAAAGTTGCAAATTTACAAGAAAAATGTTTTAAAATTGCTTGGAAAAAAGTTACAAACTTCCAAGAAAAAATTAGCAAGTTTACAAGAAAAAAGTCACAAATTTATGAAGACAAAATAGAAAAAGTGGCAATTTAACACAAAAGTAGCAAATATATAAGTAAATAAATTGAAAATTTACAAGGAAAAACTAAATTTGCAAGCAAAAAGTCACAAATTTGAAAAAAAAAGTAGCAAATTTAGAAGAAATTTTTTTTTAAATTGCTCAAAAAAGTGACAAATTTACAGAAAAAAATTAGCAAATTTGCAAGAAAAAAGTCTCAGATTTATGAGGAAAAGTTACAAGTTTACAGTAACAAAAGTTGCAGATTTATCAGAAGGTTTCAAATTTTCAAGAAAAATGCACCAAATCTGTGGTGAAAAAAGGCACAAATTTACAAGAAAACATCAAATTTATGAAAAAATCAGTTGAAAATGGGTAAACGGGTAAAGTCCATGTGGGTAAACACAGATGGGGCCAACATAAACCCACATGGGATCCATAAAACAGCCCAGTTAAACCCACCATGGGGCCCACATAGACATGCTGGCTGGGTCCTTCTGCTTTTGTCTAAATGACAAAGTGGGGTTGTCATTCCTTATTTCAATTTAAAATATTTAAAAAAATTAAAAATGCCACAGATCCTTTTTTGTCTGTTCTTCATCACAGGCAAACGAGGCTAGCATGTTAAGTGTACTGTATGTATGATTTGATATATGCTTATCCCATGAGATGATTTTCAGATTTGGCACGTCCAATAATAATGCATAATTTAGTCAAGATTTTCTTTGCCTAAAACCTAGCTTGCAGTGTAACATTTTGCGAACCCTTTTGCCAACATGTACCAACCACACAAACATTGTTGGCAGACAAAACACCAGTTAATGCCGGTCAAAATACCAGCCACTATTTGGAGACTAAGACCAGCAGCTGTTTACCTGTCTGCTTATTAAAGGACAAGAAGGGATTAACAGGCATTGGGTGAAAATCTCCAAAACATTCTGCAGCCCATTTTGTGGTTATACAACATCCCCAATCCCATTAACAGCAATGCACAGCCACGCAGTGAGTAGCAGGGACTTATACGCAGTCAGACTGGCTATCAGTACAGGTCAATGACGCACTAACGTTGATCGACCATTAGCTTGTTCCTGTCTCTCTCTGTGGCACATTCTGTGCATCTGCTTGTCACTACATGCTGTTATGTATAGAAAAGGAGTCGGAGTCTCTCTTGTCATGCAGCGAACCAACACACTTTATTGAGAACACAGAGCTATATTTACAGAACAGCCGTGCCCGCCTGACGTCACGTTAGGGGCGGATATGGCAACACGCACACACCACACGACATTCGCCTCCCCCTTACAAAAGTTTAAAAACACACACACACACACACACACACACACACACACACACATAATCAAGACCCTCCCCAATTTAGGACCCAAATTGTGTACTAAGCAAACAGGGAATAATGAACTGTAATAAAACGGCCTACCACATTCACACGAAACAACTAAAATCGGACCGCGTCTCTCAGAATAAGTAAAATAATCCCATATCATACATACTCACATGCACACCAGCAGAATATATACATATTTACGTTACAGTGTTTATGTGACACCAATGTCCATTGGCAACCAGAGGTAAAACTGACCCGGGGGCCCAGCGCAGCCCCAAAGCATGCACGCGCCTGGCCGTCGAAGATAAGACCAGCTCGGAGGCCCCGGGCAGCCCATGGCACGTGCGCCCCTGGCCGCCATCGGCCTCTGGGATCAAAACCGACCTCTTCTGCAAAAATGTCTCCTCTCACCACCGACTGCCTCACTCCTCGGGACCCACAGTGCTGCTGTCTGGCACACCGTCCCTCCATGCTCGTTGGACCGCTCCAGACCACTTTCCACACCACTGCAGCTGCCATCATTGCCCTGAACACTCTGACACCCTGTGGCCGCCCTCCAGGGAAAACCGAAGCTCGCTCGTCGATGCCTCTTGTTGCCTCGGGCGCCTCGCCATAATGCCCAGCACCCTCGTCCAGGCACGTTGAGCTTCGGCACTGAGACCCTCCGTGGTGCACGGCTGTTGCTGCTCTCTCCTGGGGCTCCCAGCGTCACTCATCGACCCAGGCACCTCGCCGCTGCTCCCAGCACTCTTGTCCCAGGTGCGCCACTGTTTTCGTGCCTGGCTGTCGCTGCTCTCTCCCGGGGCTCTTAGCATCACTCTCGCCAGCGTCACTCTCCGACCCAGGCACCTCGCCGCTGCTCCCAGCACTCTTGTCCCAGGCGCGCCGCTGTTTTCGTGCACGGCTGTTGCTGCTCTCTCCTGGGGCTCCCAGCGTCACTCATCGACCCAGGCACCTCGCCGCTGCTTCCAGCACTCTTGTCCCAGGCGCGCCACTGTTTTCGTGCCTGGCTGTCGCTGCTCTCTCCCGGGGCTCTTAGCATTACTCTCGCCAGCGTCACTCTCCGACCCAGGCACTCAGTCGCTGCTCCCAGCACCCTTGTCCAAGGTGCTCCGCTGCGCCATCTCCATTCCCGGCTGTAGCTGCTCTCTCCTGGGGCTCTCAGCATCAGTCTCGTTGGCGTCACTCTCTGACCCAGGCGCTTCATTGCTGCTCTCAGCACCCTCGTCCCAGGCGCTCCGCTGCGTTGTCTCCATGCCCGGCTGTCGCTGCTCTCTCCCAGGGTTCTCAGCCTGCATGTTCCTGCTCTCCCGCTGCCCAGCCTCCAGCTGTGGGGATGACTCCTGTCGCTGCTCTCCCTCTCCGCTGTCATTACCTCCACCAAAGGGGGAGGTTATGTGATCATCGGCGTTGGTTTGTTTGTCTGTTTGTTTGTTTGTTTGTTAGCAAGATAACTCAAAAAGTTATGGACGGATTTTCATGAAATTTTCACAGATTGTCAGAAATGGGGTATCCTACAGATGATTAGATTTTGGTGGTGATCCGGATCACTGTCTGGATCCAGGAATTTTTTGTTTGTTTGTTAGCAAGATAACTCAAAACATTATGGACGGATTTTAATGAAATTTTCACAGATTGTCAGAAATGGTGTATCCTACAGATGATTACATTTTGGTGGTGATTCAGATCACTGTCGAGAAGAAAGCCGCCATTACGGAAAATGCCATTTTCATCAATAACTAATGAACCACTAATCCTATCATTGTGAATCCAATTGCTTGTCATATGTTTTCATGGTCAAGGAATCTGAAAACGTACACACAAACACTGTATGGGGGGAACTGTGGCGCTAAACCGCCATTACGGACAATGCGATTTTCGTGAATAACTACTCAACCACTAATCCTATCATTGTGAATCCAATTGCTATGTGATCATCGGCGTTGGTTTGTTTGTTTGTTTGTCTGTTTGTCCGTTTGTTTGTTTGTTAGCAAGATAACTCAAAAAGTTATGGACAGATTTTCATGAAATTTTCACAGATTGTCAGAAATGGGGTATCCTACAGATGATTAGATTTTGGTGGTGATCCGGTTCACCGTCTGGATCCAGGAATTTTTTGTTTGTTTGTTAGCAAGATAACTCAAAAAGTTATGGACGGATTTTAATGAAATTTTCACAGATTGTCAGAAATGGGGTATCCTACAGATGATGACATTTTGGTGGTGATCCGGTTCACCGTCGAGAAGAAAAACGCCATTACGGAAAATGCCATTTTCGTCAATAACTAATGAACCACTAATCCTATCATTGTGAATCCAATTGCTTGTCATATGTTTTCATGGTCAAGGAATCTGAAAACGTACACACAAACACTGTATGGGGGGAACTGTGGCGCTAAACCGCCATTACGGACAATGCGATTTTCATGAATAACTACTCAACCACTAATCCTATCATTGTGAATCCAATTGCTAGTCATATGTTTTCATGGTCAAGGAATCTGAAAACATACACACAAACACTGTATGGGGGGAACTGTGGCGCTTGGCGGAGGTCTGCGCTCTCCGAGTGCTTTTCTAGTTGTTCATTGCGCCATCGACCTCACCAGTGCTGCAGTCCCGTACCGTGCTGAGCTCCTTGGCTTGCCTGCCATCTTCAGTGACTGGGGACTCCTCCACTCACAGCCCCGGTCCCACCTTGATGCCTAGCTGGTAGCCTGGAACTTGCTTTTCATGCGTAGTTAGCTTTGTGGCTACCTTGCCCATAGACACTGAGTGGGCCATTAGCTTCTCTGCACTAACTAGCCTAGCTCCATTTGGCACCAACACTCTCGCCACCCACATCTTCGTGGTCCTCGTCTGCTCGGCGAAGTACCCGGCCAGCCGCTCGACAACATCCGCATAACACCCCATTTCACCCAACGTACCGAGAATTCTTCGGCCTTCCGCGCCAAGATGGTGGGCCAGAAGTGCTCGTCTTCGTCTCCCATCGAGTCTACTTTGGCCCAGTGCCCCGATGTCATCCTCGAGCATGGCCACCCACTTAGGCCACAGGATTACTGGCTCACCTGTGTACTCCAGAAATGGTAGTAGGGATGGAGGTAGCCCATATGCTCCCATAATTTTACTCTCATCGCCAAAATGTTATGTATGGAAAAGGAGTCTCTCTTGTCATGCAACGAACCAACACACTTTATTGAGAACACAGAACTATATATAAAGAACGACAGTGCCCGCCTGACGTCACATTAGGGGTGGGTACAACAACACACACCACACAACACATAACCACCAATCCTAAATCTCTTTTTTTAGCTTTGATTTATAATGGCCATTTCTTCAGTTGAAAGTAATCTCTTGACTTTTGTTGTTTATATTAAATCCTTATAAATTTTTTTTTTTTTCTGGGGGATAAGCAGTTTGGAGCTCATCTGCCAGGAGATTAAAGCTACGGTCACAAATACCCTTACAAACAGTTGTGAACACCATATTAATGAGTTTTGGACCATTTCGTATGCCCTTTTTAAGGTGACCATAGGAGAATCCAGCATTCGTAGACTGTAAGTTCGTGGCCAGGTTGATGGTCTTGTCCAAGATTTCTTCGAGCACCCGCCGAAAACCCCCCATCGTAGGGTGGCCATACAAATGCCATAGGAACAACATAAGAACTTTGCAAGATGTTGGCCATAAGTATGCCTCAAGAACATCTTAGGTTGTTCTTGATGGCCCCTTACAACAGTTGTAGGAAATGGTGTACGAATCTTCATACAACAGAAAAGCACCTCATTTGTCAAGAATGCTTCAAGTTGCTCTTGCGAATTGAACAGCAGCCGTAAGAAACTGTGGCTCCCTCCATGAATGTCTGTGAACTCCAGAATTTGTAGGAACTGGGAGATTCCTATAAACCCATCGTTCGTAAGAATCTTTGTGATTGTAGCTTAAGAGGTAGAGCACACCTAGGCCTGACCATCTCAGGAGAAGAAGGCAACAGTATGCCGAGGTTTTACAGGTGATTTTCCATAGAGCTACAGTAAACTGTCACCCAAGTCAGTTATGTAGTTTTTAATAATCTATTTTAGCCCTCAGTTGTACAGTATTTTAAAGTCATACCAGTCAGGTATATACACTTTACATGAGATCCTTGTAAATCATTGCACTGCTGCTAGTTCATAACTGCTGTAATGGTATGTTCAGACGAAATGCTAAGTGAATTTTTGGTGCGCTGTGATTACATGTTGACTTAGTGTAAACACGAGAATACCTCCAAACTGGCACTTGAGATTCCACCATCTATGGAGTAAAAATATCAACACTGGAAAATAAAGTATTTAGAAAATGAGACCTACAGACATGGACAGCTGAAACAGTGTGTCAGGAGTTTATCCATCCATGCACTCATGCTATGGATGTGCTAACGAGGGCTCGCAAGTTAGCAGTGTAAACAGCCATCATTCAGGTGCAGTTTCTGGAGGAGGCAGTGACAGTTTCCCAGCTGTGTGTCCCGCCATTGTAAACCTAAATGTGACGGCATTTTTTGGGTTTCCATAGGAGGGAGAAAGCAGCTGCACAAGTTATGAAGGCAACCCCACCTCTCTGCAACGTGCAGTTTGCCTCTTTGCATTGAGTTTACATGTAATCATGTTGCGTGAAAAATTTGTGCTTTTGCGTTTGATCAGAACACAACATAAGACTTTGATTGTCAATTTAAGCTAGACTAGAATTCATTGGACATATTCTGAACTTGTTATTATACTCCCTGGTTAGCCAAACACACCTTAATTAAAGCAACTCAAACAAGATGAGGATTATACAATCAGTTTCAAACTGAACAAAGAGAAACTGAGAAGAGTATGGCTGTTGATCAAACCTTGGATTCAGGAGGAGAAACGTGGTTTAGTCCTGGTCATTCGCTCTGGCCCATTTGCTCGACTCTTTACCCCGGGGGTGTCCAATCATGTGCCGTGGAGGGCCAAGACCCTGCAGGTTTTCTCTTCTACCCAGTCTCTTCAGCAGGTGTTTTTACTGATCAGCAATCAGTGGGAAGAAATTCAGTGAAATCTGCTGTTGAAGACACTGGTTGGAGGTAAATTCTGCAGGGTTTCTGCCCTCCATGGCACATGATTGGACACCCCTGCTTTACCCTTTCCAGAATCCTCAACGGTTCCTGAGAGTTTGCTCAACCAGTACATGTGTTTTGTGGACTTGTAGAAAGCATTCTACCACGTAACCTCATAGTTTCTTATAGGGGTGCTTTGGGAGTATAGAGTATTGGGCTCATTGCCCGAGCTATCCATTCTCTAGCAGTCCAGTTTCATCCCAAGAAAGAGTACTGCAGATGCAATGTTTGCTTTAAGACTGTTGATGGAGAGGTATAAAGAAGGTCAGAAGGAGTTGCACTGTGTCTTTTGAGGTGGTTTGTTCACCTGATCAGAATGGCTCCTGGACACCTCCCATATGAGGTGTTTTTGGCACCCTGGGACGGACCTAGGACTATGTCTACAAGCTGGCCAGGGAAGGCCTTGGCATCCTCCCTGAAGAACTGGAGGAGGTGGCTGGGGAGAGGGAAGTATGATATTTTCGGCTTAGACTGTTGCCTTTGCAGTCTGGACCCCTGGATAAGCAATGGATGAATTTTCTTGCTTTGTCATAGAACAATATGCTGGAAAGGACTTTGAAGAATGTTACAATCAACTTAGGTTCACTAGCAACCTCAGTGAGTCATAAATAAAACCTTTCCAACAGCCTGATTTCTACTTCACATCTTCGTGGAACTTGAATTGACAAGTAAAAGATTGTGTTATTTCTGCTCATTAAGGCTCAATGTTGAACTGAATATTGTGGGCAGAATTCAGCTGACTGATAATATAAGATAACTGATGTATACATCTATGTAAAGCAGGTATTCATCCATCTATAAATGGACAGAATCTCTGTGTGTGTGTGTGTGTGACTGTTCCATGCATATCTCTTAAACCATTGTCAGACTGACCTAAGACTTTAAAGGTGGTTTGCTGAGGTTATGAAGGTGTGCATCCCCAAGTATGGAGTCACTCAGTCAAAATATGTAATTTTTATCAACAAAAGTTTAGCCACCGCTCAGTCTCTTCATGCCATGTCTTCAGGAAGTGTGGGCGGGGTTTTGGATTGACTCCGTGCTGACTGGATAATACCATGCTGATTGGATAATACATGGCATCACGACCAGTCAGTCACCACAGTGTTCACTGGACAAAACAAGGAAGTGAAAAACATCAAATTTGACTAGAAAAAGGTAATACTGAAGACTTAATGCTTAAAAAAAAAATACACCATAAAGTTGCTGTAATTGCTTAGGTCTAAAGGATAATAATAATAATTTGGCATATGTGGAGAACACGAGGTGCGCGAGCAGACTGGGCGGAGCATCAGCGGGATCGGGTCTGATAAAGAACACCGGTGTATCAACAAAGAACATGCCGGGAGAAGCAGCGCCCCGACACAACCTGGCTCAAAGGCACGCTAACTGATGACGATAAAAAAAATGTTTATTTTCAATAAAGTGTATTGATACAAAGAAGAAATTCAATATTCCACTGAACTCCATCACTGAACAGTGATATAAACTAAAATAATTACAATGATGACTGAACAAGTCCCGTTCCCCAAAGTGAAGGTAAACTATTATAAATATAAGTGATAAAAGATCAGACAAATAAGTGAACTGACAAACAAGGGATCTGAAACAGTCACTAATATTAGATGTCCCATTCATTTTCAATATTTAGGTATTCTCTAATTAATATTCACACTATCAAATAAATGTTAGTGCCATTTATTCTCTTTCATTTTTGTCAGTCTAACGTGATTGCCTACATATAGGCTACACCTCTTTGTATTCCACTTTCAAACACAGCCTACATTTGGGCTTGTAAAGCCTGATTGGGATCCCTGTTTCAGACAGGAGTACTTGCATTCTATGGGCATGCATTAGTTATCTAATAATGACGAAATGTAATGCACATTGAACTCCATTTGCCATACTCTGCCTTTGCAAGGATGGAAAAAGGCAGAAAGAGGGGGTGAAGGAAACCACAATAGAGGTTCTTCTTTTTGTGTGCCAGATTTCTCATGTGGATTAAAGTGTTGGGATTCTCTCTCATGGTGTCTTCTGTTTTCAATGGTTGGGTTAGGTAAATCTCCAAAGTGAGAGATTTTCTGTGTTCTCTGCTGTCTGTCATCTCTTAATTTCAGACTGTTTTGAAGTCTTTGTTCTAATCCTTTTATTCTTGTTTTCTCTGTTTTTATCCCCACTCTCTCATCATAGGCATCCACAGCCAGTCAGCAGCTTTTCAATTGAGAAGAGTCCTGGATAGGGATGAACACAGACCTGGGGGGCTGCTCCTCAGCAATCCCAGAACTCCCACTCCACCAAAACTTAATTTCCCATGGACTCGACCGCCTCCAGCTCACAAGCAAACTATGTATGGTGAACCCCGCTTGGGGCATGCAAAGTCTGACCCAGTGCCTGAGCCTAACAAACAGACAATAGAGGGCTTAGAGAGTGCAGAAGTAGTGAGGGTTGGAATTGGAATCAGCAAGGTAGGTGGGCAGGGGAGTGGGGGCGAGGTGTTGAGCTACTACAGGCCCTCTCGTCGGGGATCCCCGAGGCCTAGCCCCCATGGTCACTTTGACATCAATGAGCACCTTCCCTGGATGATTGTGCTGCTGCTCTTGCTGGTGCTTGTGGTGATCGTGGCATGCAGTATCAAACGGAGCTCCCAGGTGCTGAAGAAGGGCCCAATGCAGGACCCGAGCAGCATCATGGAGAAGGCCATTCACAAGAAGCCATCTCCGCCACTGACGCAAGTTAGAGAGAGGTGGATCTACTATTCCAATGGGCAAGGTGAGTCTGCTCATTCTTTGGGCTGCTTTGGTGACACACAACTGAATAAAACACAGGATTAAACTTAGAGGAAAGTTACCTTCAGTAGTTAACTATATATGATATATTTGGTCAGAACACATCATGGTTTAATTATGGAAAACCCATATTACACCCAGTGGAAGGAACACTTCTCACCAGGGGCTGTTTTTGTTGATTCTTCTTATAATGCTCATGAGCTCCAGTTCACCCCACCTAGAGCAGATTGTAACCCCACTCTCCCTCTTTTGTCCTTGTTGATCTCTGTGGCTGGTGACAGCATTACGTGGCTAATATTTGCTGTTAGCTCATAGCTCCGGTAGCAAACAAATTTTGAACGCACAAATGTATTGGCTGATTGTAAAAGCCCAAATAAAGCAGGGATATATGGGTCAAGTAGTCAATTATGACCTATTGATGGGGTGTATTTATCATAGAAACAATCCTAAATAAGTGAATGGCTAGTTTTGCTAAAGACAGCTAACTGCTGCCAGTCAGTGTAAAATAAAGAATAGAATAGAATAGGCTTTATTGTCATTGTACAGTTGAACAGGACAACGAAATTGTGGGTGCTCCACCAGGCTACTGCGCAGTAAAGTAAGTGAGAAGAATTTGAAATAAAACAGTTACAGAACACACGATTAAGCACACGACTGAAATAAAAATGAAAATAATAAATAGCCCATAGGTATATACACAGGTATGGTAGTGGCTTCGTGGGTGGAACTATGTACATAAGAGTACGGTGTGCAGAACACATAAATGAGTAAAATGGCCCAGGGATTATGGAAAATATGTACAATAGTGATTTTACGGATGGGTCAATATACATGAAAGTGAGGAGTGCAAAGACAGGTGAGTTATTGTGATAATTAAAAGGTCCTCAGTTCTGTGCATGTGAAAATTGGGGGGCGGGGGGGGGGGGGGCTCTGACTGTTTGCAGTCCGGATGGCCCAAGGGAAGAAACTGTTTGTGAGTCTGGAGGTGTGGGACCTGGTTGATCTGAACCGTTGTCTAGAGGGAAGCAGGTCAAACAGGTGGTGGGCGGGGTGTGAGGGGTCTCCTTTGATGGCCTTGATCCTTCTGAGACAGGAGGATCTGGAGATGTCTTTGGGCGGTATTGATGACCCTCTGCACAGCCTTCCTGTTCTCAGCCGTACCACACACCTAGACAGTAGGTGAGCACACTCTCCGCTGAGCAGCGATAGAAGGCCAGCAACAGCTTCTGGTCCAGGTTGTGCTTCCTCAGGACACGGGGGAAGTGCAGCCACTGCTGGGCTTTTTCACCAGGGCATTGGTGTTGACAGTCCAGAGGAGATGTGGGTGCCCAGGAACCCGAAGGTGGGGACGTTTTCCACACGGTTGCCATTTATGAGGAGGGGTAGTCCTGTCTGTTCTTCCTGAAGCCCAGAATGAGTTCTTTGGTTTTTTTGGACATTCAGTTTCAAGTTGTTTGCTTGGCACCACAGCAGCAGATTCTCTACCTCCGCCCTGTATGCCTTCTCATCATCATCGGTGATGAGCCCAACCAAGGTGGTGTCATCCACGTATTTCATGATGATGGTGATTGGGTCGGTTGGAATATATTCAGAGATGTACAGGGAGTGCAGTAGAGGGCTTAGCACACAGCCTTGGGGGGAGCCAGTGCTGAGGGACAGTATGGAGGAATGGTGGGGGCCGAGTCTGACTGTTTGTGGGCAGTTGGTGAGAAAGTTCTTTATCCAGGAGTAGGTAATGGGGGGGGGGGGGGTCTGGAGGAGGTGCAGTTTGTTGACCAGGATGTCTAGGATGATGGTGTTGAAAGCTGAGCTGTAGTTCACAAAGAGCATCCTCACGTACACTGGGGCAAAAAAGTATTTAGTTAGCCACCAATTGTGCAAGTTCTCCCACTTAAAAGATGAGAGAGGTCTTCAATTTTCATCATAGGTATACCTCAACTATGAGAGACAAAATGAGAAAAAAAAAATCCAGAAAATCACATTGAAGGATTTTTAATGAATTAATTGGTAAATTCCTCAGTAAAATAAGTACTTGGTCACCTATAAACAAGCAAGATTTCTGGCTCTCACAGACCTGTAACTTCTTCTTTAAGAGGCTTCTCTGTCCTCCACTCGTTACCTGTATTAATGGCACCTGTTTGAACTCGTTATCAGTATAAAAGACACCTGTCCACAACCTCAAACAGTCAGACTCCAAACTCCACTATGGCCAAGACCAAAGAGCTGTCAAAGGACACCAGAAACAAAATTGTAGACCTGTACCAGGCTGGGAAGACTGAATCTGCAATAGGTAAGCAGCTTGGTGTGAAGAAATCAACTGTGGGAGCAATTATTAGAAAATGGAAGACATACAAGACCACTGATAATCTCCCTCGATCTGGGGCTCCACACAAGATCTCACCCCGTGGGGTCAAAATGATCACGAGAACGGTGAGCAAAAATCCCAGAACCACACGGGGGGACCTAGTGAATGACCTGCAGAGAGCTGGGACCAAAGTAACAAAAGCTAGATCAGAAACACAGTACGCCGGCAGGGACTCAAATCCTGCAGTGCCAGACGTGTCCCCCTGCTTAAGCCAGTACATGTCCAGGCCCGTCTGAAGTTTGCTAGAGAGCATCTGGATGATCCAGAAGAGGATTGGGAGAATGTCATATGGTCAGATGAAACCAAAATAGAACTTTTTGGTAAACACTCAACTTGTCGTGTTTGGAGGAGAAAGAACACCATACCTACTGTGAAGCATGGGGGTGGAAACATCATGCTTTGGGGCTGTTTTTCTGCAAAGGGACCAGGACGACTGATCCGTGTAAAGGAAAGAATGAATGGGGCCATGTATCGTGAGATTTTGAGTGAAAACCTCCTTCCACCAGCAAGGGCATTGAAGATGAAACGTGGCTGGGTCTTTCAGCATGACAGTGATCCCAAACACACCGCCCGGGCAATGAAGGAGTGGCTTTGTAAGAAGCATTTCAAGGTCCTGGAGTGGCCTAGCCAGTCTCCAGATCTCAACCGCATAGAAAATCTTTGGAGGGAATTGCAAGTCTGTGTTGCCCAGTGACAGCCCCAAAACATCACTGCTCTAGAGGAGATCTGCATGGAGGAATGAGCCAAAATACCAGCAACAGTGTGTGAAAACCTTGTGAAAACTTACAGAAAACGTTTGACCTCTGTCATTGCCAACAAAGTGTATATAACAAAGTATTGAGATGAACTTTTGTTATTGACCAAATACTTATTTTACCGAGGAATTTACCAATTAATTCATTAAAAATCCTTCAATGTGATTTTCTGGATTTTTTTTTTTTTTTACTCATTTTGTCTCTCATAGTTGAGGTATACCTATGATGAAAATTGGAGACCTCTCTCATCTTTTAAGTGGGAGAACTTGCACAATTGGTGGCTGGCTAAATACTTTTTTACCCCACTGTATGTTATCCGAGAGGTGGAGGAGAAAATGTCCATGGTGATTGGTTCAGTACATCTGGTCAAAACTTGGTGTACAGATTATCTTTTTCTCAGGAACCATCACACTCTCTCAGCACCAGTCACACCAGAACAGTACATGCGGACTAAAACAAAGCGATAACACAATACAGCTGCATCAGCATCTTCAGCACTTTCACACAGACTTTGAGACAAAGCAAATAACAAATTTGAAACTGTTCTATCATTTTCCTCCCCTCTGATGCCATGCAAGGCATCATAAAAGAACTGTTTATGGCATCTAAAACCCCATCTGGCAGCTACGTTAAAGTAGAACTGAACTGAACGGCATTGAACGGCACTGGGTGATGGTACATACAATTATAAAGATAATTTATCATTGGCATCCCCTCCACAAATCCCGGAATCTTGGAGAAAATCGTGATTTTGAATTTCCCGCCCTGAAAAATCAGACAAATCCGCCGATTAACCGAAGTGCAGCCGGAGTTCCGCGTGACGTCACAAGTGTGACACAGTCCTCCATGTTTACCATTGCGAGCACGTCGACACTGGTTGTTTTTGGTGCATTTTGTTGTGATAGTTGACTACAAAACACTTCCAACACCTGGGAAGATCTGTTCAGTGGCCAAGGAAAACTGTCATGGCGACGAAAGAAAAGAAAGGGGGAGGAAAAGCGACCGGGAAGCGATGCGTTTCTAGATATAGATATTACAGTGATCCCTCACTTATCGCGTTTAATGGGGACCAGAACCGACTGTGAAAAGTGAAAAACCACGAAGTAGCGTCACCCCCCCTCCCCCAAAGGCCGTCACAAGCACTATTTTGCACAAAAAGGCACAAGAGAACAGCGAAAAGTGCCACTAAGCAACACGAGCGATAAAGAACAATGATGCGGTCTTCCTTCGCTGGGTATGGGCGCTCTGCAGGGAGAGAAGCTGGGTAAAACGTCTCGGCCAATCAGCTTGCGAGGTAAAACGTCTCGGCCAATCAGCTTGCGAGATTCCCGAGCAGTGAGAGATGGGTGGAGAGGAGTGGAGCGGTGGTCAGAGAGGTGGATTTTGAGTTGTGCGGGCTCTCCGTGTTGATACCTGATGTTCTAATGTAGTCTCCCTGCCTTCTGCTAGCACCCGGGCAACTTTTGTGCCATTTTTTTCTCAATTTTGAATTTTTGATGAATATTTTTGAAAAATCCGCGATGCACTGAGGGCGCGAAAGGTGAAACGCGAAGTAGCGAGGGATCACTGTATTTATAAATAGCACAGTCAAATGCAGAGGCCAGTTCTGTTCATGTGTATTGCCACTATAGTCTGTAGAAGTATTGTAATACATAGCCCAATTTTTTGAATGAATGAATGAATTTATTTATTTCGGATAGTACAGTACAGGTTGAAAGAAACTGAATGATATAACAACAAGGTCAAATTGAACAATGACTCATCTGATTATACAATTCAACGTAAGTTATCCGAAATGGGTGATGGCTGAAGCCGCAGCTTATATTGCCCACCCATATACCATCCAAGAATTCAAAAGAGAAAACAGGCAAGAGCGATTACAATTCAAAACAAAACTAAGACAAAATGTGACAGAGAAAAAAGAAAACTAAGCTACAACACAACACAGGCTGGATATGTTACAACTCGCCGCTCATTAGCGGCACCAGCTGCGCGCACACTTGCGCCTCGTCAGCAGCGTGGGATATAAGCCACTCTGCCCTGGGCTTCGGCATGAAGCCGTCTGATTCCTTCAGCCCTCTTGCTGCAGAGGAACCCCCTCATCTCCCAGCAAGATCTACAGCGTAAGCATACCTACCTTTGCCTTTCCAGTCTCTCACCTGTGCACAGATGTATTCCCCGGCGGCGGACCTCGCCTCTGCATCGCCGTCTGCCAGCTGCTGTCACAGGTGCATCAGGTCGCTGTCTCCCGGGCTCGACCTTGTGCACACCTGCCACCTGCCACACTCCTGCATCCTCCTCTGTCTCGTCACCGATCCTGAATGCCTCTTCACTCTGAAAACTCTGGTTTTCTTGACTGCTGGAACTGCTGGAACTGCTATCATCTGCCATTGTTGTTTTGTTTAGGGATCACACTCGTGACGTCACGCAGCGTTGTCTGCACTACTTCCGGTTTGTTTGGCACTGCCAGCCAGAGGCAAAAGTTTATCGGCTTATAGCTTGGCCATCGCACGGCCTAAAAATTTCTTTTATGTGTTGAAAAATACAATAGGTAATAAGGAATTAATCTGCTATTCTACTTTTTGTGCCAAAAGGTGGGTTCAGTTCTACTTTAAGCTCCAGTGCATTTGTGTGCAGCAGATCCTAACTAGCTAGTGACGGGGAAAGTCCACCATCGGCCCCGCTGCCCCAGGCACCAGCTAACCTTTTAGTCCTTTAGGAGGAGAAATAGTGCAATAAAACTCATTAATTAATGATGAAAGTAATTAATGGTAAAAACAGTGAAATCAAAATAATAATAAAATAATAAAGATACAATAAGGATATATGTGTGTCATAGCTACATTTGTTATTGCAGCTTGTATAAAAACAAACAAAACATAAAAACAAAACAACAATAATAAAATGTAAAAATGGAAATAAGAGTAACATAAAAACAAAATAAAAGTAAAAATAATATTAAACTTCATAAATGTATTTACAGGTAGTACATTTCAACTTCACATCATGGTCATGCAACTCCTTTCGGTTTTCTGCATGTCAGTCATAGTTTTACTCTGTGCTTCGGTCATGGAGAGACACCTTGAGGTCACACCGTTTGTTCATCATCCCCACCATCCCCGGCAGCTGCTCCATGGTACATCACTAAGTTAACTTGCAAAAGTCTGATCTTCATACTACGGATGCAGGGAATGACACAAGAACAGATCAGAAGTAGTACCACAAAAATCATTAACAGGCTGATGATGAAACTTCTCCATGAAGAGAGTGACCAACTTAACCAGGTATGTTCATCAGTAACATTGTCCTTGGCCATGGCAGCCTGCAAAGTGGTCAGGTTCTGTATGGCTGAGGCAATCACGTGACCATCTGCATCATTTTCAGGGATAAAGATACAATGATAATCACCCACAATTGCACACACACCCCCTCGGGCGGCAGTTATTTGATCAAGAACCATTCTATTTTGGGTCAGCATAAGTCTGAGCCGTTAATTCCTCATTTATACCAGAAAAAGCATACAAGAAAAATTCACAAATGATTGTAATCTATAATTTGTTTCAATCCACAAGGTGTTCTTAGCCACTCCCACCCAAGGAAACAGGGAATGAAGTATCTTCTGCCCAGTAGTTTCTAACTTGAATTCTTTTGGCACATCTGTGCCCCAGATGGGATCATGTGGTGGAAATGACACATCTTTCTTTACCCTGCCCGCCTGTCCTGCTGACAGTATGGTGGTATGGTCAGTCACCACTACGGGGGCACACACCCCTCCCCAATTCATGGACAGGTGTGAGCAGGCATGATGACCACTCTTGTGCAAAGTGATGGATGGTAGAGAAGACATATTGGCTGTCTGTATACACTGAGTGCTTTTCCCTGGCCTAATTTACAAGCTTCAGTTAGAGCCACTAATTCAGCTGCTTGTGCAGAATAATGTGATGGGAGTTTTTGTGCCCGTAAAGCCATGTCATGGGTGACCACTACAAAACCGGATAAGCTTGAATCCTGTGCAGTCATGTTTGGAGGAGCCGTCAACAAACAATGTGAGATCAGAGTTCTCCAAAGGTGTGTCCTGCAAGTCAGGGCATGGCAATGTTTCACTCTCAATTTCTGCTAAACAGTTATGAGGGCCGCCTTGTGTTGAGACTGGCAAAAAGCTTGCTGGATTTGTTACCGTGTAACATTCAATGGTTAGATGAGGCCGTGGTAATAACACTGTCATGCATGCAAGGTGTCTGGATGGTGAGAGGACTGATATTTTACTTTGTGACAAGATGATTGATACTGCATGTGTGACCTTTAGGGTCAGGGGATGAAAAAGAACGAGCCCTGCTGATGCCTGCACCGCCACAGAGGAAGCTATGACAGCCTGCAGCATTGCCCTTGCCACAGGGTCAAGTCGTCCATCCATCCATCCATCTTCTACCGCTTTTCCGGAGGTCCGGGTCGCGGAGGCAGCAGTTCAAGCAGAGAAGCCCAGACTTCCCTCTCCCCAGCCACCTGCTCCAGCTCTTCAGAGGGGATACCAAGGCGTTCCCAGACTAGCTGGGAGACATAGTCTCTCCACCGAGTCCTGGGTCTGCCCCGGGGTCTCCTCCCAGTGGGACGTGCCTGAAACACCTCAAGTGGGAGGCGTCCAGGAGGCATCCTAATCAGATGCCCATACCACCTCAACTGACTCCTTTCAATGTGGAGGAGCAGCGGTTCTACTCTGAGCCTCTCCCGGATGACTGAGCTCCTCACCCTATCTCTGAGGGTGAGTCCAGCAATCCTACGGAGAAAGCTCATTTCAGCCGCTTGTATCCGCGATCTCGTTCTTTCGGTCATTACCCAAAGCTCGTGACCATAGGTGAGAGTAGGAACGTAGATTGACTGGTAAATCGACAGCTTTGCCTTAGAACTCAGCTCCCTCTTCACCACAACAGACTCGTGTTTAATAATATGCTACCGGACACATTTTTGTGCCACTTGGCTGAAGAAGGACTGATGTCATGTGCCCCTCTCTACAATCAACCATTTGCACAAATGGTTTTTTGTAATTAGGGAGCGCCAGGACGCCAGTGCTGACTAAAAGTTTTTTCATTTTAACAAATGCCTCTTCTGCCTCAGGTGTCCACTCAATTTTGTCCACCTGAGCCATGGGTGTTTTGTATATGAGATCAGATAAGGGTTGCACTTAAAATGAACGATTTGCAATCCAAGAGCGACTATAATTTAGAAGGGCAGCCCTCAGGTCATTGAGGTTGTGGGGTGCAGGATTACAAGCCTCTACACGGCGACTCAGCTGATCCCATAGGTTTTCTATGGGATTCAGGACTGAAGAAACTGCAAGCCACCCCATTTGGGGTATCCCAGCCTCCAGCAGCCATTCCCTAATGATGCAACCTCGATGAACTGGAGCATTGTCGTCCATGAAGATGAAATTAGGCCTGTGTTGTTCATGCAGGGGCACAATGACTGGATTAATGGTGTTATTCAGATAGTATCAGCTTCTCACTGTACCATTCACAAGGTGTAGGCCAGTTCTGTATTGACTAGACACACCTGCCCAGACTAACACCACCACCACCAAAGGCTCGTCTGGTAACAACAGCAGCTGATGCATGGTGCTGTCCTTGACGTCTCCAACATTGTTGGCGGCCATCATTTCTGCTCAGCATGAATCGACTTTCATCAGAGAACAGCACTGAGGCCCAATGGTCCCCTTTCCAGTGTAAATGCTCCCTGGCCCATGCAAGACGATGATGCCTGTACCTGGTGGTGTGGTCAGGTACCCTTGCAGGCTATCTACCACGCAGACCACACTGATTTAAACGTTTTGAATGGTCTGACGTGACACTTGGGTGCCTGTCATCTCCCTTAAATGTGCCTGGAGTTGAGTGGCATTCAAGGCGCCTCATTTTATGAGGCGCCTTGTATGGGTGCCGCGTCATTAGGGAGCGCTTAGAAACGAGCGCACCTTAGTGATAAGTAAAATTCCTTGTATGTGTAAGCATACTTGGCAATAAAGTTGATTCTGATTCTGATCATCCGGTTCTGCACGGCACTGTTCACAATGAAGTGGTCATCAGCGTGGGATGTGGTCAAAGGGCATCCACTTCTATGTCTTTCTGTGACTCTTCCAGTCTCTCTTTATCTCTGTTGCAACCTGCTGATGACACTCTGTGACGCTCTAAGATCAGTAGCCACTTCCCTCTGAGAACATTGTAGCGGAACCGGTACCAGGTAGACGGACTTGCTTCAATGTAGACGGACTTGCAACAATGAGACCAAAGGAACTTTGCCTGTCCTTCTGCTCACCAGCCCCCAACTCTTTCTTCACAGCCCTTCGAACAATGAGGAATGAATACTCATTGTTATTCTCTTTTCTCCCAACTCCCTATACTGCCTTTGCATTCAAGCAGACCTCTGTGAATTCTTATCAACACCTAGGCGAGAAATGATGGAAAATTCCCTTCTCCCCTAGGAATCAGCACCCTCGGACGGTCATGGAATACCCAAACACTGCCACAGGACAACTGGTGACTTTTGTCTCAGATAAAAACAATCTTAAATGTCACTATGCATCTGAACCCTGTCAGTAATCTACATTTGATTCCCACAGGAAATAAGAACTCGGAGTCACACAAACTGGATCATCGACTGTTAGAATTCTAATCTTCATGACTGGACTTCAAATATACCTTACACATGTCTGCCTTTTTGTAAATACCTGCATGCTTTATGATCAAGTTATTTTTAGTAAAGATAGATAATTAGCCAAGTAGAACTGTTTAGTTACGACAGATGTGTTTCAGTATTAGTTATAATGTTTATACAATGTGGCTACTGGTTTTTTTCCCCCCTCTTCCTTCATGTGGGGTTGCCCTAAAGACCATCAGACCTCTGTGCAGTTTCTCTCTCTCTCTGATTCACTGAGAAATTCTAAGCCCCTCTCCTCAAGCATGTGGGGAGGGAAGTTTATGCTTAGAACACACACAAGATTTTTTTTCTTCTTTTTCAGACTCTCCAGGTGTTTACGTCTTCTCTCTCTTTTGCCACAGTCTTTTTGCACCTCACTTTTTTTTTTTTTTTTTGCCCAGGTGATTGTCTGCGTTTTCTAGTTACTGTTTTGTAGATTTTGTAGTTCACATTTTTCTGTAGAGTTGGCCTTTGTTAGATCTAAGGATTCAAGCCTGAATAGTTTTTGCCTTTTTTAGAACTTACCTAGTTTAGCCACCGATCAGCGGGAGACTGCATACCAGCCTTGTATCCGGTCCAGCTGCCCTTATCCAGTATATTTGCGAGTTGAAACCCAGGATTGGGTCTCCCCACTCTCCCTGGAGCAAGCCTTCCTTGAGTGACCTAGGAGTGAAGCCATATGGATTTTGCGGGCCAAAATCCCCAACGAGGCGCCGAGGAGGGTCCCCTTCCCTTGGCCTGGAACGACCCTTACCAGGTTTTCATATCCACAGTAGGCACTCACCTTTTTACCTCATCTGTTGTGGTGGTCATACTGGTTTAAATTTGGACCATCAGAAAAGCAGTTGCAAGCCTGTTAATTAGACCTCAACAGTGCTTGGTCTTAGATACATTCCTGATTCTATGCATCCTCCCTCTATTTCTTTAAATCCATTAGAATCCAAATTCTACACTAAATTTTTGCAACTCTTTGTCATTAGACCTGCATAATTTTCTTTAACCTCAGGGTGGCTGCACAGATCAGACCTTTAAGTACCACATCTTAATCATGATAACAATAAGGTGATCTTAGGTGTATAGTAGGGCAGCGCAGTGGCGGAGTGGTTAGCACTGTGGCAGCACAGCAACTCACCCTTGGCCGGGGGATCCTGGGTTCGATCCCAGCCCCGACCAACAGTGATCTGTGTGGAGTTTGCATGTTCTCGCCGTGTCTGCGTGGGTTTACTCCGGGATTTCTCCGGTTTCCTCCCACATGCAAAAAACATGCAAGTTAGGTTAATTGGCATCAAAACTGGGGATTCTAAATTGTCCTTAGGTGTGACTGTGAGAGTGAATGGTTGTCTGTCTCTCTGTGTTGGCCCTGCGATGGACTGGCGATCTGTCCAGGGTGGACCCTGCCTCTCGCCCAAAGATGCTGGGATAGGCTCCAGCCCCCCGCGACCCGAAAAGGATTAAGCGGAAGATGAATGGGGGAAAAAAAAAGGTGTATGGTATGTTCATATTTCGTGCAATCAAGTAACCCCAATTATTGCCATGTTTTATTCTGCTGATCTTAAATACCTTATGTTTATGCCACTCCACTGAGTTTAATAAAGAGGGGTTACTAAAGCTAGAAGGTGTGATTTCTCCTTTTACATTATTCTAGCAACTTGGTGTCAAGAACTCTGCCTAGAAACTGAGACTGATTAAATATTGCCAATAAAATTACTAACGAATGCTTAATGCTCCGCTACAATGCTACAATGCTACAATGCGCCGCACTGTGTGTTTATATATTCATATATTTATTCCATCTAGCTACAATGCTCTGCACTGTGTGTCTATATATGTATATATATATATATATATATATATATATATATACACTACCGTTCAAAAGTTTGGGGTCACCCAGACAATTATTTTGTGTTTTCCATGAAAAGTCACACTTATTTACCACCATCAGTTGTAAAATGATTAGAAAATATAGTCAAGACATTGACAAGGTTAGAAATAATGATTTGTATTTGAAATAATAATTTTTTCCAGATACTCAACCTGCTCAAAGGAAGGTCAGTTTTATAGCTTCTCTAACCAGCTAAACTGTTTTCAGCTGTGCTAACATGATTGCACAAGGGTTTTCTAATCATCCATTAGCCTTGTGACGCAATGAGCAAACACATTGTACCATTAGAACACTGGAGTGATAGTTGCTGGAAATGGGCCTCTATACACCTATGTAGATATTGCACCAAAAACCAGACATTTGCAGCTAGAATAGTCATTTACCACATTAGCAATGTATAGAGTGTATTTCTGATTAGTTTAAAGTTATCTTCATTGAAAAAAACAGTGCTTTTCTTTCAAAAATAAGGAAATTTCTAAGTGGCCCCAAACTTTTGAACGGTAGTGTATATATATTTATATTTATATGTACATATGTATACTTGCTGCTCTTGTTTTTTCTCTTGCCTTCTGATTGTTGCTCTGAGTGTTGCTATCCCTGTGCTGTTGCAATCCTGGAATTTCCCCAATGTGGGACTAATAAAGACTTATCTTATCTTATCTTAACTTGTTAATTGCTTATTAATTAAGCTAAGTGTTTTAATAGGGTCCTCATTAACCCTGTCCCAAAGATGAGTGGTGTCCCACCTAGTGTTAAAATGAGGTATTATAAGTATTATTAATAAGCTTTAAACTCAGTTTAATATCCATCCATCCATCCATCTTCTTCCGCTTAATCCTTTTCGGGTTGTGGGGGGGCTGGAGCAAACTCCACACAGATCACTGTTGGTCGGGGGCTGGGATTGAACCCAGGATCCCCCGGCCAAGGGTGAGTTGCTGTGCTGCCGCAGTGCTAACCACTCCGCCACCGCACTGCCCACTCAGTTTAATAATTATTAATAATTGTATTTACAAATTGTCGGACTCAACGCTACAACATCCTGTTTGACGCCTTGCAGTGGTACTGTTGATCAGTTGTTAGGTATTGTCTTGGTCTCATGATGTCAAAATGTGAACAGCATGATGAAGAGGACTGTTTAAATACCACTTCTAATTGAACCAGAAAATTTATTGGTCGATTCATGGATCAAATACCTGTTGTGAATTTTGCTGTTGAACACCTTGTTAGAGAACAGCAATTTATGCAACAAGTATTGAACCATTGAACAGTTGGACATGTGCATTCAAAAGGTTAGAGAAGGTCAAATTAAGTTCACCTGTAAAGGTTGCACGGTGGCGCAGTGGTTTAGCACTGTGGCAGCACAGTTTTACCCTCGGCCGGGGGATCGTGGGGATCATGAGATCGTGGGTTCGATCCCAGCCCCCGACCAACAGTGAGCTGTGTGGAGTTTGCATGTTCTCCCCGTGTTGCGTGGGTTTACTCCGGGATTTCTCCGGTTTCCTCCCGCATACCAAAAACATGTAGGTTTAGGGCGCTCGCGCACGCAGCAACCGGCAGCCGGTGGCTTGTCACCAGACTGCAAACCAAATCTACCTACGGGTACAAATAAGTAACAAAAAAAAAGAAAAAAAAAAGGTGCATCCTGAAATTTAACCCAAAAGCTGAATATCCCTAACTTTTTGTGAATAGTGTATAAATGGCGTTCACTTATATAGCGCTTTTCTTCTCATCTAGGATGACCAAAGTGCTTTACAGATCCTGCTATCCACCCATTCTCACACACATTCACACACTGATGGCGGCAGAGCTGCCATACATGCAGGCGCTAACCAGGAGCAATTGGGGGTTCAATGTCTTGCGCAAGGACACTTTGACAAGCGGACAGCAGACAGAGCGGGAATCGAACCCATGACCCTCCGATCAGTAGTCAGTCACACTACACCTGCGCCACTGCTGTATGTTAAAATAAATCAAGTATTAATACATTGTTCTCTAATTTTGATCTCCACTGTATATTCAAATACGCCAAAATAACCTCTAGGATTGACATATCAGGTCTTTCTAGATGATCCTGCTGGGGTTATGGATTGTGGAGTGAACAAATAATATAGGAAATAATAAGTAAGTAAGCTAATGCCATTGGCCTCATCTGCAGTGGTATGTTGACCTTTGAGATAGATGGATAAAGACAGACAGATGGATGGATATATACTGTAGATAATAGAAAAGGAGTTACCCAGGGCAGTAAAGTAAAAATGCTTAGATAACTTTATATACAGCATAGGCTACTACTAGGTTCAATAGATGATGATCCTTATGAGTCAATGGATAGTACTGACTGTACAGAGAAGGATTACACTGGTCAACACCAAATTTATTGTCTAAGTTTTTTTTAGCTGATTTAGGACAATTTTGATGTGCTGAATCCAAAAATCACATTGGTTTTGCTCAATCAGGTCAACTTTTTGAACTATGGCCACATGTTGTTTTTTACATTTTTGTTTACATGTACGAGTATTTTCGCTTTATATGATGCAAATTTTTTTTTATTTCTTGAAATTGACATGGTTTTATGACCCAGTGACCACACACAGACTCAAGAATAGATTCAATTAGATTTATTAATGTAAATGTGTGTGTGAATGTGTGCGTGTGAGTGTGTACAGGAACAGCAGGGGACAGAGCAGGACACCGTTCGGCCTGGCAACCCTGGAAACACACAGAAGCGTGACAGTTAACGGAGAAGACAATTGGTGTTGGATAATTAGTCAGAGGCTTACTGGGCGTGAAGATGGTGGGAGGCTCAGGTTCATCTCGGCGGCTGCGGCCAGGGAGACAGTGTCCGCTGTCGGGTGTTGTAACTCCTGCTGGTGTGTAGATGTGGAGGAGTGGTGTGCTGAGAGAGAATAGGAGTCCGCCGCCACAGAGGAGGAAAGGATCCGCCGCCAAGGCGCTCCACCTGTGCACAGGGGACTGGAAGACAAGGTGAGTTGAGGAATGGTAGCTTACGTGAGCTGTGAGCGATGTCCCTCAGGTGTTGGGACAGCAGGCTTGGGTAGCAAGGGACTGTAGACTCTGGCAAGGACGAGAGGATTGACGGATGAAGCTCCTCTGGAGCGCAGTGAGACATCACCGCCCAGAAGCCTGGGCAGAGCCGTCTAAATGGGTCCAGGCCTGATGGGAAGCAGGTGTGCGCCCAGCTGCTGGCAATCAATCATAGAGCAGACCATGACAGAAATTTCTCGAACTCTGAAGAGTTTGCATGCGCCAGTTTATGACATGTCATAAATTGTCATGATGGCTGATTACTGAGAGACATCCCTGCCGCTGAGCATTCTAGAGGTTCGAATAAAATAAAAACCTGACCTGATTCAGAGAAACGGATGTCATTTTCGGATTCAGCGGTGCAAAATTTTCTTAAATCAGTTTAAAAAACACAGACAACTTACAAAAAAAACTATTTTTGTAACCCTGTGTTATTTGACTTATCATTTGATCTATAATTTTTAAGCCAAAAACACCCATCACAATATCCCAGAATGCAAGGTGTTCAGCTGTTGGTTTGTAAACAAAACTCACAAAACTAGTTATTCAACTTGTAATGCCAAAACCAGAAAAGTGGCAAATTTTAATGTTTAAAAAGCTGACACAATATTTTTAGTTTTAACTAATTTAACAATATTTATATTTTTAAGTTTTGGCCTGGGGAAAAAATTTTCAGTCAAAATGTTTTTTTTTTTTATTATTACTTTAATCCCTGAACTTTTTAGATAAGTCAGAAAACATGGAAAAGTATGTTGTAAGCCCTTTAACAGGCCCCAATCAATTAATGTGTCTTTGGACTGTGGGAGGAAACCACAGAACTTGGAGGGAGCCCATGCAGACATTGGAGAATGAGGCGTCCTCACAGCTGCAGCTGATTGTTCATTATCTGGTTTATTAGATCAGCGCATGGATTGAAAGTTGCCTCGCTGTGTCATTGGGTCTTTTATGTCGTTCCTGTCTTGATGGAGTGGTGAATAACCTGTAAGTGATATGAGATCTCTTAATGTTTTTCCTTTTTTTTGTCTTCCCCTGTGCTTTTCTTTATGGTCTCTGTACTAGTCTGATGTGGCGCTTCATCTCCAGCACTTTTGGTGTGTTTCATGGTTATTGACCTGATCAATTCTAACCTAGAGCACAGTGTGGAGGGCAGTGGATATACAAACAAGGACATGACCCTGCTGTGGTCCACAAACCACCCCAACACGCACGCTCAGGTCACATTACACCCCCCCCCCCTCCAATTACATCTTGATTTTCCCAATATCTCTTCTTATCTGATCTTAGTTGACCTCTCCCTTCCTGTCAGCTCTCCCCAAACTCCTGTATGATCACGGTCACATATTTCGTCATCCCCAACCCACACACATATGAACGGGAAGGGAATCCCCTCCCCCCACCACCACTGCAGCAGAGTTTTCAGTTTCACAAAACAGCCAAACTCAGGGGAGTCTCCGCACTGAAAGTCTGTGTTGTGTGCGCTCCTTGCTGTGATAAAACCGAGTCACTCTCCCTGCTCCCTCGCTGACTGACCACAAAGAACTGGAATGATCTGGTTTCAGCTGCATCAGAGTTGTTGTTTGGTTGGCAAGGGGCATTACTGGGTCAATCAGGTCTCTTACACGATGAGCGAGAGAGAGAGGATACGGACTACAGCTCCTGACCAGATAGTGATGATATAGAGTGAAGTACATGGCGGTAATGCACCTGTAAACTGGTTGCCAACCGCCAATCAGAGAGAGAGAGAGAGAGAGAGAGAGAGAGAGAGAGACTGTGAAAAAGCCTTTATTAGAGAGAGAGAGAGAGAGAGAGAGAGAGAGAGAGAGAGAGAGAGACTGTGTGTCTGTTAGGAGGTGGAACGTGGGAAGTTTTGTAGTGTAGAGGGCTAAAAATGCTGTGGTCTCCCCTTTGTCAGCCATAGTCGTTTCCTCCATTGAGCAAAGTATGCAAATGTGAAGGGCCCCCAAGCTATAAGGTGACTCTCAATACTGTAGCGTTAAGAACTTATTAATATTTCTAAACTTAGACTATCATCATTTCATGTCTCACACAGCGCTACAACAAAGGGTGGTCTATCCCCGCCATACCATGTACACTAATGATGGTGACAGAGATAAAAATTACAAATATGCCAATGGAAACGGCTTTGACACATGCACGGGAGTAACACACAATAACTTGTCAATCTAACTAAGGAGAACATGCTCATTTTCTAACCTTTACTATTTCCCATCGACAGGATTTCCGTTAGTCTTCTCAAAAATACCAACTTGTGCAAAGGACATTGAAAACCGCATAAAAGCTGCACACTCTGCATATGGACACCTTTGTCATCGAGTCTTCAATAATCATACGATAACCATCCGCACCAAAATCATGGTTTTTTGGGCCGTTGTTCTTTCCACCCTTCTTTACACCTGTGAAGCCTGGACCTTGTATTGTCGCAATATCAAGCGCCTTGAGAACTTCCAACAGAGAAAGCTCAGACAAATACTTGGCATTCGTTGGGAGGATCGACTTTCAAACAATGAGATTCTCAAGTGTGCTCTGCTGCCTAGTGTGGAAGCTACCATCTTGCAGCACCGCCTTCGATGGGCAGGACATGTCGTACGGATGGACCCCACCAGACTACCACGAATCATTCTCCAGGGGGAGCTTGAGACAGGAAAAAGACCACATGGTAGGCTAAAACTGTGCTACAAGGACCAGCTAAAATGTTCCCTGAAGCAAGCCAACATAGACAAAAGATCTTGGGAACAACTTGCCACCAACAGAGCAGCCTGGAGAAGAAGGACTTGGGAAGGCACAGACTCATTTGAGAGGTTCAGAAAACAACAGGATGATGATAAACACAAACAAAGACAAGAAAAACAAAACCAACTACGTCCCCCACCCACAATAAAATGTTACTTCTGCCCATGACAGTTCTATCATAGGCTGGGCCTTCAGAGCCACATCCACCATCGACATCGATCACAGATGGCAACGTCCTGAAAACTAAGACGAAACCAATGCTCGGACACGAGCTGCAGCCGACGAAGATGACTGTTTCCCATCAGTCCTTGCGGCTGCACTCACCCATTCCAAATTGTATCAAAAGGCTTCGGGGTTGGGACGGAAGACCTTTGCGGTCTGGGATCCGCCATTTGCGGAGCCCCACTATACAGTGTGTAGAGTGATTCAAGACCCAGCCTGTGCCTTTGCTGAAAGTTGTTTCAGAAGGAACCAAACAAAAACTGCACCTGTTACTGTAGAATGGTGTCACAATGCACAGTGGCAGGTGCCTCCTTGTATCTGCTTCTCTATGGTTACTGTTCATGTTAAATACTTTAAAATACTTAAAAAATTTGACTGGGTGAATCCCATTGAAGCCAGGTTTGTTAGCTAGAGTTTGTGTGTTATGTACTCGTGTGTTCTGCTGATTGGGGTGAGTAATCCAGCTCCCATGTGTATGCATTTATGCAGCGATGTACAGTATGTATACACATGGAGTCCCAAACAGGCATTTTACACTGCTATTTGGTCTCTGGAACATAAAACAGCTTCTTAATCCTTCCAAGGTGCGTGGCTGGCTTTCCTTGAAGGTTGTAATGCTCCTTTTACTAGAGCAGTTAAAGCACTCGCCCAATAAAGGAAGAAAGAAGGGGGAAACTGCAAAGCGTGGATCACACACATACACTCCATGTGCTCAGAGCCGTCCAGGAACTAGTGAAAGCTGCTACTTTTCCTCTGTGAGGGCTGAACAGGACTCTCCGGGGCCATGGGCCCGAATTGTGTGATAAGTATTTGCTTGATCTAAAAAGAGACAGAATAGTGTCACAGTCAAATGAGATGATCACAAAAAAGATAAGATGCCTTGATTGTTATTAAAAAACACAGCCTTTATATTGTTGTCTGATTGGCCATTTTAACTCTTCCAGGTTTGCCACGGGACGTCATAAAATGCTAAACCCGGCCAAGTGCCATCCCTGATGCCCACCCACTGCTCTATTATTGGCCAGCCTAGCTTTCTATCATGTAGAGAACAGTGAGCGAAGTATTACTAGAAGTTCGCCTTCCAAGCGTGGCTTATATTGTTGTTTTCTTTAGATTTCAGTCACTCGAATAGACATCCCAGTTTCCACCTGGTTCACTCATCCACAGACAATAATACTGTACATCTCATGCCATTCAGTCTATTTTCTTATATGTTTGACGTGATTCTATAATGATAAGATAAGATAAGAAACTTGATTGTCCCTCAAGGGGAAATTTGTCTTGGGCTGATCACCCGTACTGCAACCACACAATCCACACATACACAGTGGATGTAGTACATAAGATCCTTCATTAAAAAAAAAAAAAAAAAAAAAAAAATATATATATATATATAAATATAAATATGGTGTACGTGAGAGAAAAAAGAATAGTCCCTGCCGTTAGGATGTAAAAAACGCCAAGGATCTGTAAGGCTATATTCCTCAAGAAAAGACTTAACATAAGTTGCAGATTTATTAAGACTAGCAGGTTTTGAAGATGAGCGATCTAAGATCGGATCCATATACAAATTAAAGTCACCCCCAAGAATTAGAGAATGAGTATTTAGAAGTTGCGAAAAAAGGTTGCGAAAAAAGTGCACATCATCAAAATTCGGTGCATACAGATTAGCCAAAGTGACATGTTTATCGCCAAGTTTACCTGATACTATTACAAATCGTCCATTTTTATCTGATACAACATTAGAGGGAATAAATGGGATATTTCGATCAATAAGAATAGCAGCGCCCCTGGCCTTAGCTTTAAAATTTGAATGAAAAAATTGTCCTGACCAACATTTTGACAAACGCAAGTGGTCGGAATCCTGCAAATGGGTTTCCTGCAAAAACAGTACCCCAGGCTTAAATTGCTTTAGACGTGACATGACTCTCTTTCGTTTAATTGGATGGTTCAACCCCTTCACATTCCAGCTTACCAAAGTAAGATTACTATTCATTCAAAAAGTAAGATTTATATATTATGTTGTGTAGCCCAAAGAAGAATAAAGTGAGATACGGGTAAAAAAAAAAAAAAAAAAAAAAAAGGAAGGGGTAAGGGGGGTGTAAATAAAACCATAACAAAAAAAACAAAACAAAAAAAAAATAAATAAAAAAATTAAAATTAAAAAAAAATAAATAAATAAAAAAATCCAACAACCAAACCTATAACAACACTCCAGCCGGTTGCAAAAAAACAGCAACCGCTCCATCTCCTGCTCTATTTTCATCCTAACAGAATGCTCCCATACAACTGGCTTCAATCCTGCATAATATGAACGTTTTACCCTAAACGTTTTCTCTCACGTACACCATATTTATACCAGAATAGATTATTTTTTTGTTGACAATTTATTAATTAATAACCTTTGCTCTTGCAGTTATGATAGCATCTCGGTTTCTGATCATGCCCCTCTTGTACTTAAAATGATCCTCCATGGATGTGACTCCATGAGAAAGCATTGGAGATTGGATCCATTATTACTTACAGATGAAAAATTGGTTGCGAATATTTCTTCTAAAATTAATTTTTTTTGAAAGAAAATAAAACTCCTGGTATGTCAAATAAAACGATATGGGAGGCCATGAAGGCATTTCTTAGGGGGGAATTTATTTCATTGGCAGCATTTAAAAGACGATCCTTAATACAGGAACAGAAGGTTATTTTAGATCAAATCCTGGACATTGACAGACAATATGCTCAATCTCCATCACCCGCTCTGTACAAGGAACGTATGACATTACAAACTAAATTTAATTTACTTTCTACTCGACAAATTGAAGGTTGTTTAATAAGGAACAAGAGTGAATTTTATGAACATGGCGAAAAAACCAGTAAACTTCTAGCTAATCAACTACGTGGTATTAGAGCTAAGCAAATTATTACTGGAGTTAGGACAGATAAAGGAGAGGTGACATCTGACCAACAAGCGATTAATGATATTTTCAGGTCATTTTATTCCAAATTATATACCTCAGAATATACAACAAACTTAAAGGATTTGGAAATTTTTTTTGATTCTATTGATATTCCTTTGATTTCTTCAGAATCTCGGCAAATTTTAGAAGCTCCCATCACAAAAGAAGAAATTCAGCTGGTAATATCATCCATGCAATCAGGAAAATCTCCAGGACCTGATGGGTTTTCCGCTGATTTTTTCAAAAAATTCTCTGATGACCTCGCCCCTTTCCTTTGTCAAGTTTTTACAGAGTCGCTTGACTCTGGTACACTTCCTCCTTCATGCTATCAGGCCTGTATCACTGTGTTGCTTAAAAAGGATAAGGATCCTGTTGATTGTGCTTCTTACAGGCCTATTTCCTTGTTAAATACCGATGTTAAAATTTTGTCAAAGTTGTTAGCTTCAAGGTTGGAAAAGATTCTTCCTTTTATAATTTCACAGGACCAAACCGGTTTCATTAAAAATCGCCATTCTTTTTTTAACTTGCGGCGGTTGTTTAATATTATTTATACTCCTCACCACAACATACCTGAATGTCTTATTAGTTTGGACGCTGAAAAGGCATTCGATAGGGTTGAGTGGGAGTATTTGTTTTTTACTTTGGAGAGGTTCGGTTTTGGTCCTTCCTTCTGTTCCTGGATTAAACTTCTCTATGCTAGTCCTTTAGCTTCAGTGTTAACTAATTGTCGCTATTCTGACTATTTTAGACTTTACCGTGGTACGAGGCAAGGCTGTCCTTTGAGCCCGTTGCTCTTTGCCTTGGCAGTTGAGCCGTTAGCTATTGCAATCCGTGGGAGCCGGGACTTTCTAGGCATTCGTAGGGGTGGCATTGAGCATAGGGTTTCACTCTATGCTGATGATCTTTTATTATTTCTCTCCAACCCACTTACTTCATTACCTGCTATACTTAATATTTTGGATAGTTTTAGTAGGTTTTCTGGTTATAAAATTAATCTTAATAAGAGTGAACTGTTTCTGATTAATGAAAAGATTCAAGTTCAGGATTTTGAAAATTTTCCTTTCAAGGTTGTTATTGATCATTTTAATTATCTTGGGATATGTGTCACTAAACAATTTAATTACTTGTTTAAAAATAATTTTCTCCCCTTACTTGACCAGTGCAAGTTAATACTTTCCAAATGGTCCCCATTATCCTTGTCTTTAATTGGCAGAATCAATTCTGTAAAAATGATGTTACTTCCAAAGTTTTTATATTTGTTTCAATGTCTCCCCATTTTTATTCCTAAATCCTTTTTTAAGTCTTTGGACTCTCTGATTACCTCATTTATTTGGAATGGTAAACATCCGAGATTGAGGAAAGTTTTTCTTCAAAGACCCAAATCAGTAGGTGGCATGGCTCTGCCTAACTTTCAATATTACTACTGGGCAGCAAATACCAGGTGCATGTTATATTGGAAACATTTTTATCTGGAACCCAAATCACCTATTTGGATCCTTATGGAGTCACATGTGGACAATCAAACTTCCCTACCGGCAATTTTAGGTTCACCACTTCCCCTTGCTTTGTCTACACTGGGTAATAATAAAGTAGTTCGTCAGTCTCTTAGAATTTGGTCTCAATTCAGGAAAAATTTCGGTCTTCAGTTTTTTTCCATTAGAAGTCCAATTGCCGCAAATCATTTATTTACCCCATCAACTATTGATAGTGCATTTCATATATGGCACAGAAAAGGTTTAAAATCTTTTGCGGATTTATATTTTGATGGTCAATTTGCAAGTTTTTCTCAACTTTCCACCAAATTCGACATCACTTCTATACACTTTTTCCGCTTCCTCCAGGTCAGACATTATGTGCAAACCATGACAAAACAATTCCCTCAAAAACCTTCTGATAATCCTCTAGATGATTTTTTATTAGTTAAACCAACTTCTAAGGGGGTAATGTCAGTTTTATATAATTTAATTTCAAATTTACAATCTTCTTCTCTGGCCGCTATCAAATTGAACTGGGAACAAGATCTTAATTTTACTTTTACTGATGAACTGTGGGACTCTATTCTTGGCCAGGTTCACACTGTATCAATGTGTGCTCGTCACGCTCTTATTCAATTTAAGATTGTACACCGGATGCACCTGTCCAAGGTTAAGTTAGCACGTATTTACTCGGATATAGACCCAACTTGTGAAAAGTGTGGTAGCGCTCCTGGCACTTTGCTTCACATGTATTGGTCCTGCCCGGCATTGATGAATTTTTGGCATTCTGTTTTTATCACTATGTCTGAAGTCCTGCAATATCAAATTAAACCTGATCCATTATGCGCCATTTTTGGTGTGGCTCCAGAACCTGTCTTGCCAAGTTCCAAATTAAAAGTATTCAAATTTTCATTATTATTGGCCAGACGTGCTGTATTACTGAAGTGGAAAGACTCTTCGCCCCCTTCACATTTACAGTGGATAAAAGATATAATGTCCTGTTTGGATTTAGAAAAAATCAGATATACAGTCTGTGGCTCTGAAAACAAATTCTATAAATTATGGCGCCCGTTTCTTGATTTCTTTGAAAGACCCACGATTATAGTTTCTGAGTAGCTCATATCCCCTTTACCCCAACCCCATTTCACACACATAATTTTTCTTTGTATTTTTTTTTTTTTTTATTGTTTATTTAAAGGTTTTTGTGCTTTGAAGCATTTACATTTGTTGGCTTTAAGTTCTAGTTTTTTACTGTTTGGTTGAAACAAAAATGAAAATTTCTAATACTTTGTATTGTATTGATACTTCAATTAATAATAATAAAAAGACCTTTGAAAGAAATATAAATTAAATAAAACCTGATAAATAATACAAGTACATACATAAATAAATATATAACAGCAGTCATTAAGAACAGGAGTTATCAGTGTCCCTGACCTATTTATCTGAGTTTAAAGGTTTACTGACGTCGGGATAAATGAGTTTTTGTATCTATTGAAGCTGCACTTGGGGACTCTGTATCTCCTCCCTGAGGGCAGCCGCACATATTCATTGTTTAGTACATGGCTCATGTCACTGATTATTTTTTGAGCTTGTCTACAGGCTGCCTGTTCGTATAAGATCTGCATGGGTAAATACTCTTTAACTCCAATAATTTTCCATGCTGTATGAATTAAACGCAACACTCTGTTCTTTAGTTTCACAGAGATGTTGCCAAACCAAGCTGTAATGCTGTATCTAATACAGCTCTCCAACACAGCCTGGTAAAATATTAACATAATCCATTTATCAACGCCATGTATTCTTAATCTATGCAAGAAATGCAGCCGCTGTTGTAGTCTACTGCAGAGGTAATCAATATGTGTGCTCCAGGTTAATGAATTGTCGATAAATACTCCCAAATATTTATAGGAACTAACCTGTGTTATAGTGTGGTTGTGGATGACCACAGGCCTGTGGTCACCAACTCCCTGAGGGTCAAACACCATCTCCTTTGTTTTATCAGTATTCAAAATGAGATGACTGTCATCACACCAATTGGCAAACCTCTGAATTTCTATAAAATAGCTTAACAGATCATGAGTCTTTTGAAGTAGTGATAAAATAGCAGTGTCATCAGAAAATTTAATAACTCGATTGCCTGGATAGACACTTCTCCACTCATCAGTGTACAAGGTGAACAAAAATGGTGAACTAACACAGCCTTGGGGAGCTCCTGTTCCATTTACACTAACTTGCGCTTTATGATAAGTTAAAAATGAGTGGTACCATTAAATAATGACAGGATGCACTTTAAAATAATTTAACCTCTTAATTAAAAGGTGTGGCTGCAGTGTGTTAATGAGCTGTTAGCTGTTAGCACTGGCTTGGCTTATCGGTCTGACCAACATGTACCGACATTTGACCATATATGTCATTCTTAGACATTAGTTTTGCTAGACATTATTTATTACACACTCTTGTCCACCAGTAATGCTTTATTTCATTCGTTCTTTAAGGCAAATTTATGTTAGTTGGCCCAGGCTCACTAGCTAGCTAAGGTTAGCAATAGTGAAAAAAGCAGGAGGGCAGAGTTAACAGTGGAATTTAAAGAGACATGCCCTGAAACAGGTCATTCTAAGTAAGGCTGAAAAACAGGATTCACAGTCATACTACAATAATAAAAGACAATTTCACCAGAATATGTCACAACAATTTTATTAATACCCATGGGAGCTGTCAACATGTGAAAAAAAGGCAGCCAGTGATCCCTTTAAGGGGATTAGACATTGACTGTGTTTCCATTATTAAAACCTTTGTCTGTTTATATAATGAAATAAATATGCAATGACATCAATTTCGTATGTGTAAATTATCTATGATTGTGACCACATCCTACATAATGTTACATAGAGTTGTGTTCTAATTAGATATCACAGCAAGATACATGATGAAGCATTTAAAATTAGAATGATCTGGATATACGCTGTGACACATTTCCAGTTCTGGATAATCCGGTTTCTCCATGTGCTTTCTGCATTCTCACTCTGTTGGCAGTTACATTTTGGTAGATTTATCATGTCTGTGCAAAGAAAAGTATTTAAGTTGGAACGCTTAAAGACAGTGGAGAAAATAATTTGAGCTTGTCATACAGGAGTCATGGTAATAATCACAGTTTTATGACGACATTTAAGTTTTTGGCACCGTGGCGGAGTGGTTAGCACTGCGGCAGCACAGCAACTCACCCTTGGCCACAAAGAAAATGGAGGCGGGGGATATTGCACTCGCCTGAGTGCTCTTCTTTACAATATAAATAGACAGAAAAAATAAAATCATTAGAGATTAACATTGGTCAGAAGCTACTACTATCTTGCACCTGGCCCTCAGCCAGAACATTGCATTTAGAGATCGTAATGGTTTGAATATAGTAATTAGATTTTTTTTTTAAACAAATAGGGACACACCGACTGCAAAGTTTTGGCCCAGTATCGATAATTAAAAATAACTATTGATAATACTTATTTACAAACTAGCTGTAGTTTTCACATTGCACATCAGGACTGCAGTGTTTCTCCTACGTCTACAGCCTTGGGGGGGTGGGGGGGTGGGGGAGGACAGCGTGAAGGCCAACAACTAACTAACTAACTAACTAACCTGCACTTATATAGCGCTTTTCTAGTCACAAAGACCACTCAAAGCGCTTTCATTAATACTAACCCTCTATTCTAACAACAAGCTCTGAAAGGAATCAGGGTGTTCTGGCGTTAAATAGAAAAACAAAATTAAGTAAAACTAGTGCATTGCCCGTAGAACCGAGTATTCCTGTCTGAAACAGGTATCCCAATCAGGCTTTCCAGGCCCAATTGTAGGCTGTTTGAAAGTGGAATGCAAAGAGGTGTAGCCTATATGTAGGCAATCACATGTTAGACTTTGAGAAATTTAAAAGGGATAAATGGCACTAAGATTTATTTGATTGTTCATTCATCTTCTTCATCTTCTTCTTCCGCTGAATCCTTTTCGGGTTGCGGGGGGGCTGGAACCTATCCCAGCATCTTTGGGTGAGAGGCAGGGAACACCCTGGACAGATTGCCAGTCCATCGCAGGGCCAACACAGAGAGACAGACAACCATTCACTCTCACAGTCATACCTAAGGACAATTTAGAATCCCCAGTTTTGATGCCAATTAACCTAACTTGCATGTTTTTGGCCTGTGGGAGGAAACCGGAGAAATCCCAGCGTAAACCCACGCAGACACGGGGAGAACATGCAAACTCCACACAGATCACTGTTGATCGGGGGCTGGGATCGAACCAGGGATCCCCCGGCCAAGGATAATTTGCTGTGCTGCCGCAGTGCTAACCACTCCGCCACCGCGCTACCCGTTATTTGATTGTGTGAATATTAATTACAGAATACCTAAATATAGAAAATGAATGGGACATCCAATATTAGCGACTCAGATCCCTTGTTTATTTGTTTGTCAGATCACTTATTTGTCGGATCTTTTATCACTTATATTCATAATAGTGTATCTTCACTTTGGGGAATGGGAGTTGTTCAGTCATCATTGTAATTATTGTAGTTTATATCACTGTTCAGTGATGGAGTTCAGTGGAATATTGAATTTCTTCTGTGTATCGTCAATAAACTCTTGCAGTACTATAACAGGACACCTTTACAAATATTTCAGACTCATTGTAGTGCATCAGTTTATATTTTAGCAATATTTTGTTATTAAAAGGTTTTTATCCCCTTTCAGACTTCCCCCAAAGGGGGATTATGTTATGGGTCAGTCCATCCGTCTGTACCACTTTTGTGAAATCAACTCCTCCTACAGTTTTTTTCCCATTGTTTTGAAACTTGGTACCATGGTTTGGTATTCACTGATGATGTGCATATTGCAGTTTGGTTGTGATTGGATGATTTTTCCCCCTCATGGATCATCACCTTATTGTGCTGCGGGGTTTGCGTGCCCTAGTGATCCCAGGAGCTATGTTGTCCGGCAATTTGCCTCTGGTAGGGTCACCCAAGACAAACTGGTCCTGGGTGAAGGGCCAGACTAAGAACGATCCAATAGACTCTCATGATGAACGCTAGAACAGGGATCCAGTGTACCCCACCTGGTATGGGGTTACCGGGGCCCCACCCTGGAGCCAGGCCTGGGGGAGGGGCTCGATGGCTAGTGTCTGGTGGCCGGGTTTCCGCCCATGGGACCCGGCCGGGCTGAGCCCGAAGGAGTTACATGGGTCTTCCCTCCAGTGGGCTCACCACCAACAGGAGGGACCATGGGGGTCCGGTGATGTCTGGATCAAGTGGCGGTCAAAGGCAGAGACCTTGGCGGTCTGATCCCAGGCTTCCTAAACTGGATTTTGGGACGTGGAATGTCACCTCTCTGGTGGGGAAGGAGCCTGAGCTGATGCATGAGGTTGAGAGATACCAGCTAGATATAGTCGGCCTCACCTCAACACACAGCTCCAGTTTTGGATCCAGTCTCCTGGAGAGGGGCTGGAGCTTGTCCTACTCTGGAGTTGCCCCGGGTAAAAGGGGATAAGCAGTGGTGGGTATTCTTGTACCCCCCCCCCCACCTTGCTGCCTCTATATTGTAGTTTTCCCCGGTGGATGAAAGGGTTGTTTCCCTGCACCTTCAGGTTGGGAAACGGGTCCTGACCACCATTTGTGCCTATGCACCAAATGATGGTTCAGAGTACCCACCCTTTTTGGAGTCTGTGACTGGGGTGCTGGAGGGTGCTTCTCTTGGAGACTCCACTGTCCTTCTGGGGACTTCAGTGCGCACGTGGGCGATGACAGTGAAACCTGGAGAGGGGTGATTGGGAGGACCAGCCTGCCCAACCGGAACCTAAGTGGTGTTCAGTTATTGGACTTCTGTGCTAACCACAGTTTGTCCATAACGGACACCATGTTCAAGCATAAAGGTGTCCATATGTGCACCTGGCACCAGGACACCCTAGGTTGCAGGTCAATGATCAATTTTGTTATCGTGCCATCAGACCTGCGACCGTATGTCTTGGACACTCGGGTAAAGAGAGATGCAGAGCTGTCAACTGATCACCACCTGGTGGTGAGTTGGATCCGATGTCAGGGGAGAAAGCCATTCAGACCTGGTAGACCCAAACGTACAGTGAGGGTGTGCTGGGAACGTCTGGCTGAGGCCCCTGTCCGGGAGGTCTTCAACTCCCACCTCCGGAAGAACTTCAACCACATTCCGAGGGAGTCTGGAGACATGGAGTCTGAATGGGCCATGTTCGCCACCTCCATTGTTGAAGTGGCTGCCCAGGGCTGCAGCCGCAAGGTCGTCAGGGCATCTCGTGGTGGCAACCCCCAAACCAAGTGGTGGACACCGGTGGTGAAGGGGGGCCATTAAGTTGAAGAACGAATCCTGTCAAGCTTGGTTGGCTTGTGGGACTCCTGAAGCAGCTGAGGTGTACCGGCAGGCCAAGCGGAGTGCAGCTCGGGTGGTTGCTGAAGCAAAAACTCTGGTATGGGAGGAGTTTGGTGAGGCCATGGAACAAGACTTTCTGTCAGCCTCGAAGAGATTCTGGCAAACTATCCGGCATCTCAGGAGGGGAAGCAGCTCCCTGTCCACACTGTGTATGGTGCGGATGGGGCGCTGCTGACTTCAACTGGGGATATCCCACTGATATGCCTTCCACAGAGGAAGCAGGGCTTGTGGATGAGGGAGATGACTCGCCTATCACAGGGGCTGAGGTAGCCACAGACGTATCGGAGCAGCGTCTGCAGTGATGCGGACGTTGTACCGGTCTGTTGTGGTGAAGAGGGAGCTAAGCTCTAAGGCGAAGCTGTTGATTTACCAGTCAATCTGCGTTCCTACCCTGATCTATGGTCATGAGCTTTGGGTAATGACAGAAAGAACGAGATTGCTACTCAATAAGACTGACGAGCTAGCGGCTATCTCCCGCTACGAGAGCATCTTCAGAGAGATTAGCTTGATGTTGTTTACTGGAAGGCAAGGGGCGGAGGAGTGATAATGTATGTCAATAACAGCTGGTGCAGACTGGGACATATCGCGGTTAAACAACAACACTGCAACAAAGACATTGAGTTGCTAGCTGTTAGCATGCGGCCTATCTCCCGAGTTAATACTCACACGTGATCTGCATTGTTATTTATGCAAATCCGACGGCGAACGAGGGGACAGCGCGTGACGCCATTCATTTAGTAACTGGCAGCCTGCTGACAGAACACCCAGATGCTCTCCTACTCATCTCAGGTGATTTCAACCATATTTCACAGTCCCCCATTCTGCCCACGTTCACCCAGTATGTCACATGCCACACTAGAGACAATAAAACACTGGACTTATTCTATGCAAACACTAAGGAGGAGTTCACCTCATCACCACTCTCCCCACTCGGGAGATCGGATCACAACTTGGTTCATCTCCTGCCGGTGTACAAACCCCTAGTACACAGACAACCTCCGGTCATGCGCACAGTGAAGTTATGGTCTGAGGAGGCAATGGACACTCTAAAGGACTGTTTTGAAACCACTACCTGGGAGCGGCTCTGCGATTCATATGGTAAGGACATCTATGGCCTCACTTACACCATCACGGACTACATCAACTTCTGTGTGGACAACACCGTACCCACCAAGACCATACGGTGTTGCTCGAACAACAAACCCTGGATCAGCTCTGAGATAAAAACACTTCTGAGAGAGAAGAAGAGGATCTTCAGATCGGGGAACAGGGAGATGCTGAAGTCCGTACAGAGGGAGCTGAGGAGGAAGATCAGAGAAGGCAAGGACAGCTTCAGGAATAGGATGGAGGACAAGCTGCAACAGAGCGACATCGGCGGGGTCTGGAGAAACCTTAAAACCATCTCTGGGCTCCAGAATACCTCCTCCCAGGCCACGGGGGGCAGGGAGTGGGCGAACAATCTGAACCTGTTTTTTCATAGGTTTGACCAACCGCCCTCCCCCCCGACTGCACAACAACCACTGCTGCCTCTAAAGTCATTGAGACCTGCTGTCCACACCCCACTCCACCAACACCCCCCCACTCCTAGCACACAGCCCCCCAACCTGACCCTCACTAAGATCCAGGTGAGGACGGAGCTGAGGAAGATCAAGGCGAGGAAGGTGTCGGGACCGGACGGCATCAGCGCAAAGCTCCTCAAGTCCTGCGCAGACCAGCTGTGTGGGATTGTGGAGCACATCTTCAACCTGAGCCTGAAGCTGGGGAGGATACCACAGTTGTGGAAAACATCTTGTGTGGTACCTGTACCAAAGACTTCCCACCCCAAAGACCTGAACAGCTACAGACCAGTGGCCCTGACGTCACACATGATGAAGACCCTGGAGAGACTGTTCCTTGCTCACCTCCGCCCCCTAGTGGGACCAGCGATGGATCCACTCCAGTTCGCCTACCAGCATGGCATTGGGGTGGAGGATGCCGTGATCTTCCTCCTTCACTGTTCCCTGTCCCACCTGGAGAAGCCCAGGAACATGGTGAGGATCATGTTCTTTGACTTCTCCAGTGCTTTCAACACCATCCAACCGATGATCCTGAAGGACAAGCTGCTGTGCGCAGGGGTGGACCAGCACCTGTCATCATGGATCCTGGACTACCTCACTAACCAGCCACAGTTTGTGAGAACCCGGGATTGTGTGTCCGACACGATCATCGGTAGCACGGGGGCCCCCCAGGGAACAGTTTTGGCTCCCTTTCTGTTCACCCTTTATACTGTGGACTTCTCACACAACACAACACACTGCCATCTACAGAAGTTCTCTGATGACTCTGTTATCGTCGGCTTCATCTCCAACGGAGAACGCCTTGACCCAGTGGAGGAGATAGAAGGGAGAAGGATGGTGGCTAAACTGTCATCTCTGCTGGAGTCCGAGTCCCACCCTATGCAGGACATACTGAACGCACTGAGGAGCTCATTTAGCAGTAGACTACATCATCCTAGGTGCGCAACTGAGAGGTTTTGCAGGTCCTTCCAACCTACGGCTGTCAGATTGTATAACCTAAGCAGGGCTGCTCGCAGAGATAGCAAAAAAACGTGACGACCTAATAGTATTGAATTCAAAAGACGCAACAGACTTCACCAAATGGTCCCCTCCAGTATACAACTAGGACAATATCAGTCACTATGGAGGGTGACAATATGTATGGGTACATATTCATACCATGTAGGGTAACTAAATAGAAGGTTATGCTGTTTATTCCATCTAGCTACAATGCTCCGCACTGTGTATATATATTTATATATTTCTGTGTACATATGTATATTCACTGCTCTTATTTTCTTATCTCCTTAATTATTGCTCTGAGTGTTGCTATCCCTGTGCTGTTGCAATCCTGGAATTTCCCCATTGTGGGACTAATAAAGGCTTATCTTATCTTATTGCAGATACAAGTGAATGAAATGAGCTTTCTTCGTAGGATTGTTGGACTCACCCTCAGAGATAGGGTGAGGAGCTCAGTCACCCGGGAGAGGCCCAGAGTAGAACTGCTGCTCCTCCACATTGAAAGGAGCCAGTTGAGGTGGTATGGGCGTCTGATCAGGATGCCTCCTGGACGCCTCCCACTTGAGGTGTTTCAGGCACGTCCCACTGGGAGGACCCAGGACTTGGTTTGAGATTTTTCTCCAAAATTTATAACAATTTTCTTATAGTTTTCTACTTTTCTCTGTAAATTTATCTAAATTAGCAACCATTTTCCTCAAATTTGTAATTTTCTCTTGTAAATTTGAGACTATTATAAATTTGTAGATTATTTTATGGCTAATGTTTATTTTTTAATCCAATCCAACTTTATTTATAAAGCTCTTTAAAAATGACAGTTGACACAAAGTGCTGTACATCGACGATAAATAAAATATAAAAACAATGTAACACAGCTAAAGTACAAAACAGCACAAGCTCCATCAGGTTGGATGGAAAGCGTTGGTGCACAGACATTTCCAGATCTCTCCAGAGGTGTTCAGTTGGATTCAAGTCTGGGCTCTGGCTGGACCTCTCAAGGACATTCACAGAGTTGTCCTGAAGCCACTCCTTTGATATCTTGGCTGTGTGCTTAGGGTCGTTATCCTGCTGAAAGATGAACCTATGACCCATCGCCCCAGTCTGAGGTCAATAGCGCTCTGGAGCAGGTTTTCATCCACGATGTCTCTGTACATTGCTGCATTCATCTTCCCCTCTATCCAGACTAGTCTAACAGTTCCTGCCGCTGAAAAACATCCTCACAGCATGATGCTGCCACTACCATGCTTCACTGTAGGGATGGTATTGGCCTGGTGATGAGCGGTGCCTGTTTCCTTCAAACATGACGCCTGGCATTCATGCAAAAGAGTTCAATCTTTGTCTCATCAGACCATAGAATTTTGTTTCTCATGGTCTGAGAGTCCTTCAAGTGCCTTTTGGCAAACTCCAGGCAGGCTGCCATGTGCCTTTTACTAAGGAGTGGCTTCTGTCTGGCCACTCTACCATACAGGCCTGATTGATGGATTGCTGCAGAGATGGTTGTCCTTCTGGAAGGTTCTCCTCTCTTCACAGAAGAATGCTGGAGCTCTGACAGAATGACCAGTTCTTGGTCACCTCCCTGAGTAAGGCCCTTCTCCCCTGATCACTCAGTTTAGATGGCCAGTCAGCTCCAGGAAGAGTTCTGGTGGTTCCGAACTTCTTCCATTTAATAATAATAATAATAATGCATCAGATTTATATGTATAGCACTTTATCATAGACGCTTTACAAATAGATACATTCTTCATTCACTCCAGACAGTGTTTTAAGTTCAGTGGATCACAGTCCAGGGTCTGGGTCACAAACTGTCCAGATGCATATCTGTGCTTGAAATCCAGCCATGGCTGTTGCGACAAGAGTATTTCCACTTACCAGCCGTGGCTGTTCAGATAGCGTAGATCCACTAACACGGTGTTGTTAACATAGCATAGCACTAGCTTTGTCAGAGTTTTGTTGCTGTTTTCAAGCGCTTCTGAAGATTGCAGTAGGTCTCAACCGGCACTTAGCTTGCAACTCACCAATATTCTTTTGTCCTTAAATACGACAAAGGAAAAATAATCTTGTTTATTTTCACTAAAACAAAGTAGCTTCATCTTTTCCTCCTCCGTAGTGGAGACTCAGGCTCTTTGCAACAGGTCACGTCGACTGACAGTTCATCTCAGCTACGGTAGGGTCAGTTTGTATTTTTTTGTACTTAAAATATCTATCCATATTAATAAAATAAGTAACGAGTAGCGCATCTGATCAAATTTCAGTAACTGTAATGCATTACTGAATTTTTAAACAGTAATTTGTTACACAGCTCGTTACTGCAAACGTAGTGGCATTACAGTAACGCGTTACTTACTCCCAACACTGGGTGGCACACAGTTCCTCAGCCGGCACTCCTTTCTACTATTGACCAGGCAGGTTGAGCTTGCCTCCCCATGAATTACTGTAGTCCGCCAGTCCGGCCCCTGCATTTCCAGATGTGCTCTGTGTTAGATACACTGGTGTTCTTTGTCAAACCCCGGGTCTCCGCTGGCACTCCTCCCAGTCTGTTGACGCGCCTCGTGTTCACATATGCCGAATTATTCTTTGGGCAGCTCGGTGGCACAGTGGTTAACACTGTGGCAGCACAGTAAGAATGTTGTGGGTTCAGTCCCACCCCCTGACCATCAGTGACCCTTCTGTGTGGAGTTTGCATGTTCTGTCCATGTCTGCGTGGGTTTACCCTGGGTACTTCGGTTTCCTCCCACAGGCCAAAAAAAAAACAACAAAAAAACATGCAAGTTAGGTTCAATGGAGACTCTTAAGTGGCTCTAGGTGTGAATGTGTGTGAATGATGAAGGGATCGGCGCCGCACCCTGACTGCCTCATCCATCCATGTGGATGCCCTGAATTTCCCTCTGGGATTAATAAAGTATACAAAAAATAAACTTTGACCTATGCAATCACAGCAACTTTATGGTATAATTTTTTAAGCATAAAATCTTCAGTATTGTCTTTTTCTAGTCAAATTTGTCACTTTTCACTTCCTTGTTTTGTTCACAAAGCGCTCTGGTGACTGGTTGTGATGCTGTTCTGGAGTGGCCATCACAAAGCCCTGATCTCAGTCCCATAGAAAATTTGTGGGCAGAACTGAAAAGATGCGAGAGAGCAAGGCTAACTGACCTAAAACAGGAAACGTTTAGTGTGATTTAATGTGAGAAAACAAAGGTCATGTGTGTTTTTATTGTGTATGTACACTTCTGGTTTCAATTGTAAATGTCAGGAGCTAAGGTTTTCCAGCAAAATATTCCACTGTAACAAGACGAGGAAGGCTGTTAACTAGTGGTACTGCTGATGTTTTAGGTCATGCTTCTTCTATATGCTGATCTTCACATATTTTATTAAATATAAAAATATTAAAAATTGCTGGCATTCTTCAAGGATGCAGATCAGTCTGAAATTCTTGTCTCTACCTTAGAAATGTGCAACTT
The DNA here is from genome assembly GCA_020510985.1 of Pholidichthys leucotaenia. Lineage (NCBI taxonomy): Eukaryota > Metazoa > Chordata > Actinopteri > Cichliformes > Pholidichthyidae > Pholidichthys > Pholidichthys leucotaenia. The sequence continues at coordinate 225,287,024 of CM035842.1, read as the reverse complement.
ATGTGCAAGTTGTTGTCAACAGCCATAAACACAGAAAAAACCCATACGACCCATTAAGGGAAGATGATGTCAGCATCACAGGCAGGTAGTTCCTGGCGTGGTCATTAGCCATATTATTTACAACATACATTTCCAAAGTAAAATGCCAATTGTTTAGGAAAACCTCATTCTACCTGCCCACCATCTTTGCTCATTAAACATCCACAATGTTAATAGAGCCAGGTTCCACATCCAAGCCCAGCAGGGAACCATGTGTTACAATATACTGCTCTGTTTGGTACCCGGGTGGGCCAGAGTAGTCTGCTCCCAGTTCAGCCTGGGATTGATTGTGAAGAGTTGGGTTTGAGGGGCTTTCTGCCTGGTTGGAGGTACACAGTGATTGCTGTGCTCCCACAGAACCATGCACACATTTCACCAGTTTAATGTTGTGTGCGCCTTAATTGGAATGGAGAGGAGCATGAGATGTGATTAAATCAACCAAATAGTGTTTGTAATGATGCTGACACACAGCATCCTGCTTCATTTTATACCAGAAACAGTATGGGCTTACAGAAGTGAGACCACTTGTTGAATCCAGCATTTCACCCCTTACCACCATCAGTGTGTGAATGTGTGTGTGAATGGGTGGATGGCAGGATGTGTAAAGCGCTTTGGTCATCAAGAGATGAGAATAAAAGCGCTATGTAAGTGAACACCATTTACCATTTACCATTTACTTGCAGTTGCCCATTGGATTCCATGGGATCTAGGATGACGTTTTAAGTGTGGTTGTGGTATCAATTAAAAGAGCAACGTAAGATGTTTCAAAACAGAAAATGCTTGATGTATCATCAATCAGTAAAAAAAAGAGCATTTTTCCATTGGTAAGTTAAGCCACCTGACAGGTGTCACATATAAGATAAGATAAGATCAGCCTTTATTAGTCCCACAATGGGGAAATTCCAGGATTGCAACAGCACAGGGATAGCAACACTCAGAGCAGTATTTTAGAAGATAAGAAAATAAGAGCAGTGAATATACATATGTACATATAAATATATAAATATACACAGTGCGGAGCATTGTAGCTAGATGGAATAAACAGTATAACCTTTAATCAAGATGTTGATTAAAGCTACTGTCACAAATACCTTTATGAATGGCTGCAAACACTGTATAAACAATTTATGGACCATTTCGTACAGCCTTCTTAAAGCGGCCATAGGAGAATCAAGCATTCATAAACCTTTCATAAGTTCGTGGTCAGGTTTTCTACAAATTTCTGCGAACACCCCACAAAAACCCCTCATTGTAGGGCGGTTGTACAAATGCCATAGGAACAAAGAGCTATGCAAGATGTTGGCTGTAAGTATGCCTTAAGTTATTCTTCAGTGCCCCTTACAATGATCGTAGGAAATGCTGTATGAATCCCTGTTCATACGGAGATTTGTATAGCATGCATAAGGCTGTAGTGAGATGCTTATTAGCTGGAAGTACTGTATGTCATTCGTGTGACATTTGTGCCGACGAAATGTTCTGAAAGCCTTAAAGTCTTCCTACCAATGACTTGACAGTGCCATGAGTTGCACAAAAACTTTTGTAAGAGGGCAGTAAGCATGCCGTAGGAAGATCCCAAGGCACCCTTAAGGCTTATACATACTCCACAAGAACAGAGAAAGTTGTTCTGTGTCCTGGGCCTACAAGAACAAAATGACGTTGTTTTGTTCTTGCAGCCCTAGTTTGGGAGTTCTTGCAGCTTGTTCTTCACACATCATCGTGGCAAAAAAAATTTTCTAGCATGGTGTCCAAGAACTATTGTGTGATTGGCCAGAAATGTGAATTTCCCAGGAGTTCTACATCTGAGTTTCTTGTGAAGTATGAATGTCCTGGCCAGCTGCCCTCCTTGGGCATGGGGGTTCCTGGGGTGTGTGTCGGCGGTGCTGAGGTGGGGGTGGGCCCGCTGTAGGGGTGTCTGGGGGGGGCTTGCGCCGGGGGCGCGGGCCGGTTTCCAGCCTGGGGGAAGGGGGGCACTGGCCTCCTGGGGCCTGGGGGCTGGCATTGGCCCCACTAGGGGGGTGGGAGCTGGCCCGGTGCGCCACGCTGGCTGCTTTGCGGCCCAGCCTCCCTCAGCTGTTCTTCCTAAGGTGGATGCCTGGCTGTCCTGGGTCTTGTTGGCCTCGGGACGTTTGTGCTCTGTGGCACTTGTAAAAAATTAGCAGTTTTACTCTGAAAAATGTGACTTTTCCCCAGGGAATTTGCCACTATTTTCCACCTGTGAGTTGACCATTTTTGCCACCTTATTTCACCTTTAAATTAACATCTCTTTTAACCCCTTGAATGTGTCACTTTTTTATTCCCTGTAGATTTGCGCTGCCTCCTTTTCTTCCTACAGATCTGCCACCTTTTAACCCTCGTAAATTTGTCAGCGGTTTTTCTTCCTGGTGCATCTGCATTTTCCCCCAGTGTAAATTTGCATTGCCACCTTTATTATCCCTGCTAATTTACCACATTTTTCCCTCTAAAAATGCAGCTTTATTCTCAGAAATTTGCAGAATCACTTATGGATTTTATCTATAATTTTTCTGCGTAAATGCACTAGTTTTCTTAAAGATTTGTAACCAGCTGGCAATAGGACCATATAATGTGGGTGACAGTGGGTCAGGAGGTAGAGCGGGTCGTCCAATAGCTGGATGGTTGGTGGTTCTAATCCCGCTCTCCCCAGACATCCTGCTGTTGTGTCCCTGGGCAAGACACTTTACCCACCTTGCCTCCAGTGTCCATGACGCTGGGTATGAATGTGTAGAAGTGTTCGGTAGTGATCGGAGAGGCTGTTGGGGCGGATTTCTGTCAGTCTGCCCCAGAGCAGCTGTGACTACAGCAGTAGCTTACCACTACCATTGTCTGTCTGTGGAGTGAATGAATAATGGACTCATTGTAAGGCGCTTTGGTTATCTTGAATGATGGACTCATGCTAAAGACCATATAAAAAGGGAACTTCCTGCTGTCCAGCTTGGTGATCAGCAAAAATGGAACAGAGGAGGGAAATGTAGGTGGCAGTGGGCCAGGAGGTAGAGCAGGTCGTCCAATCACCAGAGGGTTTCAGGTTCATATCCTGCTCTCACCAGCCATCCTGCTGTTGTTTCCCTGGGCAAGACACTTTACCCACCTTGCCTCCAGTGTCCATGACACTGGGTATGAATGTGTAGAAATGTTTTGTAGTGGTTGGAGAGGCTGTTGGCGTGGATTGGCAGCCACATTTCCGTCAGTCTGTCCCAGGACAGCTGTGGCTGCAGTAGTAGCTTACCACTATCAATGACTTTCTGTGATTGAATAATGGACTCACTGCAAAGACCTTTGGGTATCTTGAAAGGCGCTATATACAGTAAATGCAGTTCATCATTATTATTGTTGTTATCACTGTAAAGCGCTTTGGGTATCTTAAAAGGTGCTATAGTGCATCTGAAAAATATTCAGTGCTTCACTTTTTCCACGTTTTATGTTGCAGCCTTATTCCAAAAGGGATTAAATTCATTTTTTCCTCAAAATTCTACACACAATACCCCATAATGACAATGTGAAAAAAGTTTTTTTTTTTTTTAATTTTTGCAAATTTATTAAAAATAATAAAAAAAACTAAAAAAACCTACGAAATCACATGTACATAAGTATTCACAGCCTTTGCTCAATACTTTGTTGATGCACCTTTGGCAGCAATTACAGCCTCAAGTCTTTTTGAATATGTTGCCACAAGCTTGGCACACCTATCTTTGGGCAGTTTCCCCCATTCCTCTTTGCAGCACCTCTCAAGCTTCATCAGGTTGGATGGGAAGCGTCGCTGCACAGCCATTTTCAGATCTCTCCAGAGATGTTCAATTGGATTAAAGTCTGGTCTCTGGCTGGACCACTCAAGGACATTCACAGAGTTGTCCTGAATCCACTCCTTTGATATCTTGGCTGTGTGCTTAGGGTTGTTGTCCTGCTGAGAGATGAACCTTTGTCCTAGTCTGAGGTCAGGACCACTCTGGATCAGGTTTTCATCCAGGATGTCTCTGTACATTGCTGCATTTATCTTTTTATCCTGATAAGTCTCCCAGTTCCTGCCGCTGAAAAACATCCCCACAGCATGATGCTGCTACCAACATTAGCGTGGTTATGAATGGTACGTGGTTTCCTTCAAACATGATGCCTGGCATTCACACCAAAGAGTTCAATCTTTGTCTCATCAGACCAGAGAATTTTGTTTCTCATGGTCTGAGAGTCCTTCAGGTGCCTTTTGGCAAACTCCAGGTGGGCTGCCATGTGCCTTTTACTAAGGAATGGCTTCCGTCTGGCCGCTCTACCATACAGGCCTGATTGGTGGATTGCTGCAAAGATGGTTGTCCTTCTGGAAGGTTCTCCTCTCTTCACAGAGCGACCATCGGGTTCTTGGTCACCTCCCTGACTAAGGCCCTTCTCTCCCGACCACTCCGTTTAGATGGCTGGGCAGCTCTAGGAGGAGTCCTGATGGTTCCGATCTTCTTCCATTTATGGATAATGGAGGCCACTGTGCTCATTGGGACCATCAAAGCAGCAGAAATTTTTCAGTACCCTTCCCCAGATTTGTGCCTCGAGACAATCCTGTCTCAGAGGTCTACAGACAATTCCTTTGACTTCATGCTTGGTTTGTGGTCTGACATGCACTGTCAACAGTGGGACCTTATATAGACAGGTGTGTGCCTTTCCAAATCATGTCCAATCAACTGAATTTACCATAGGTGGACTCCAATCAACCTGTAGAAACATCTCAAGTATGATCAGTGGAAACAGGATGCACCTGAGCTCAATTTTGGCTTCATGGCAAAGGCTGTGAATACTTATGTACATGTGATTTCTTAGTTTTGTATTTTTAGTAAATTTGCAAAAATCCCCCAAAAAACTTTTTTCACATTGTCGTTATGGGGTATTGTGTGTAGAATTTTAGGGAAAAATTAATTTAATCCCTTTTGGGATAAGGCTTGAACATAACAAAATGTTGAAAAATTGATGTGCTGTGAATACTTTCCAGATGCACTGTATATAAATGCAATCCATTATTATTATTATAAAGAAGCCAAAGAAGTTTGGGGATTTTTTTTTGTGGAGCGATGGACAAAATTTGAGCTTTTCGGGCCTGTGGATCAGTGGTATGTCTAGAGGAGAAAGAATAAAGCATATGCTGAAAAAAACACCCTGCCTGCAGTGAAGCATGGCAGTGGCTCAGTGATACTCTGGGGCTGCTTCACTTGTTCTGGGATTGGAAACCTGCAGCATGTGGAGGGCAAGATGCATTTAATCAAGTATCAGGAAATCCTGGGAGAAAATGTCTTGATGTCTGTGAGGAAGCTGAAGCTTGGGCATCATTGGACCTTCCAACAGGACAGTGATCCCAAGCATACCTCAAAAACCACCAAGGCTTGGTTTCAGAAGACGTCCTGGAAGATACTAGAGTAGCCATCACAGCCACCTAACTTGAATCTCATTGAAAATCTCTGGTGGGATTTGAAAAAGGTGGCTGCAGCACACAAACCCAACAATATTAGTGAACTTGAGGTCTTCGCCCCTGAGGAATGGGCTAAGATTCCTCAGGAACAATGCCAGAAGCTGGAGTCTGGCTATGCATCATGTTTGCAGCAGGTCATAACAGCAAAAGGGTGCTCTACTAAGTACTAAAGATGCTTGTCATGAAGGGGTTGAATAATTTTGAGACTGCAGTAGTCATGAAAGGAGGCAAACCACTTGTGAGGCAAACTACTTGTAAGAGAAACCACCACTTGTAATATTAATTGTGTTGATCTATTTAAGGTGATCTTGTTATGCCTCGGTGAACGGAGACATACAGTAATCACTCAGTGCATCTGTGTTGTGGATCTGTCCACCTGTCTGTTTCAGCTCGTCTGATCAAAATTAAGTGGAACCAAAGGCTTGTATCATTGTGTCATCATATTTTCTCGACTTTTAATTTCCCAGAATTTCCAGATACGGCTTTGTTTTCAAAATACAAATTTAGCTCACCTTTATCATCAATGGAGCCCGGAAAAAGGTACTGTAATAACTGTGCCGGGCCACTAGAGGCGGCAGTGGAACTTTTTACAACCCATGGATGACTTCTTGTCGCAGTCGATTAGGGCTGGGTGATATACCAAATATATTCATTGTAGCCGTACATTTGGCCACCCACAAAACATAAGTCATTATGTTGCAGATACTCGAATATTTATCACATTAAAATGAGCTGCTGCTGCGAGACAAGTTTGTCTGCATCTTGGCCGCTGAAGTCTGACAGCGGAAGCTCTCTAGCTCAACGCAGCTGCCCTGCCCCTCTGCATGCTGTTATGTCGTTATTAGGACGTATTATTGTGTGACACTGGTGGTGGCACCACCTTTCCGGTTCTGCCACCACCTGGGGTATCAGAAGGTTGTAAGGAAGAGGAGCAGTCTCTTGAGCTCCTCTCAGCCTGACGGCAGCACCTTGTATTGTACGAGTGTCTACAATAAAGTTGTGTTCAGTTGAACACTCAGTCTTGTCCCTGGTTCTCGCTTTACCGACATAACATTTGGCGATGAGGGTAAAAGTATGGACCCGGGGGTTTCTACTATTCGGCCATTTTTGGAGCTTCCTGGTTAGCCACCAGTTCTTTGGGGTGAGGTGGTTCGCCGTATTCCAAAATTACTTGGTGGCATTGAACCTTAGTAGTCTGGAGAGGTTGTGGGCACGGACACTGGTGGTTGACAACTTGGGAATGGAACAGCATTATGGACAGCATATCCTTAGTACCTTGGGCGACAGTGATCGCTTTGATGAAGTGGTTGAGCTAATGAATTCAATTCAATTCAACTTTATTTATATAGCGCCATTTCACAACAACAGTCATCTCATAGCACTTTCAACTGTAGGGGAAACCCCCACAATTGCAGAAAGGCCCCAGCAATCAGGTGATCTCCTGTGATCAAGCGTTTGGCGACAGTGGAGAGGAAAAACTCCCTTTTTACAAGAAGAAACCTCCAGCAGAACCAGGCTCAGGGAGAGGCAATCATCTGCTGCGACTGGCTGGGGGGTGAGGGGATAGAGAAGATGAAAAGAACAGACATGTAGAGAGCAAACAGCATGATGGGGACTCAATCTAGGTGAGAGAACAAACAGATGTTAACCCTCTAACTGCCCCAGGTGCTACACTGGGGCAACGCAAGGCCCCTAGTGGTCAAAACTGGTAAAAAATTTTTGTCAATAAAATAGTTGAGATTTCCAAGGCTATAACTTGAACGTTACAAGAGATAATGGCTTACTGTCAATTAGAAAGATGTAGAATATGATCCAAAGTTTCAGATAGGAATAAATTTATGCGTCTAATTTGCATAATGTCATGGCAGCTATATAAATTACATAACTCAGTCAAAAGTGGACTTTGGACACATTTACACAAAGAATGGTCCTTTTTTTTAAGCCGATTTGTCTACAGGGGTATGTTTTCATCTAATCTTCAAATATATGAACCAGAATATCAATAAAATGTCAAAAGAACATATTTCTCTCTTACCTGTTGCGGGGGGGTCCCGCCCACGTGACCGGTCCGTTTTTGTGCATCGTGGTCAATGTTTTGCGTTTGCTCATCCATTTACACCGTGTACCACATCTACAAACTCTTATGATTACCCCACGTGAATTTTGTTTGTATTACGTGGCTATTTTTTCTGTTTGGTGCATTATTCCTGTGGGAATCCATGCCGCTTGTGGGCACCGCCGTCTTGGTAATGGGAGCTCAGTTTTTCGTCCATCATGGTCGATGTTTCGCATTTACTTAGTAATTTACACCCACTTCCACATCTACAAACTCTTATGATTACCCCACGTGAATTTCGTTTGTATTACGTGGCTATTTTCCCTGTTTCATGCAGTTTCAGTCATCATCGCTGCCGCCATGGCAGATCATGGCGACATCCACATTGGTGTGTGAGCTCAAAGCAGAAAAAAGAATAATAATAATGAGGATTTCTCCTTCTTTGCTATATTCCATGTCAGCCATGATTCCTTCGGCACGTGTCTTCCACCTTCTAAACTGTCAGATCAATACGGATTAGTACAAATTCTCAGTATAGCCGGGAGATGTCAATAAGTCGACACGTGCAGTTGTTGCGCTGTGCCACTAGGGGCGTGCGACCCGTCCATACTATGCAGGCAATTAGAGGGTCAATGACCAGCAAAAATATTTAATTGAGAGTGAAGAAAGGAGTAAAGTCCAGTGCATTATAGGAGGTCCCCCGGCTGTCTAAACCTATTAGCAGCATAACTAACGGAGGGTTTAGAGACACATGATCCCTCCCTAATTGTAGGCTATATCAAAAAGGAAGGTTTTAATCCTATTCTTAAAAACAGAGATCAAGTCTGACTCCCAAATCCAGATTGGCAGCTGGTTCCACAGGAGAGGAGCTTGATAATTGAAGGCTCTGCCTCCCATTGTACTTTTGGAGATTCTAGGTATTACAAGTAATCCAGCATTTTGGGAGCGTAGTGCTCTGTTAGGATAATAGAGTAGTATCAGATCTTTTAGATAAAGAGGGGCCTGATTGTTAAGAGCTTTGTAAATAAGAAGAAGGATTTTAAACTTAATTTTAAACTCTATGGGAAGCCAATGAAGGGAGACCAGAACCGGAGAGATATGATCTCTCTTTCTAGTACCTGTTAAAACTCTTGCTGCAATATTTTGGATCAGCTGAAGACTTTTTAAAGATGTTTTAGGACAGCCTGATAATAAAGAGTTACAATAATCTAATCTAGAGCAAACAAAAGCATGGATTGGTTTCTCAGCATCACTCTGAGACAAGATGCTCCTAATCTTGGCAATATTACGCAAATGATAGAAGGCAGTCTTAGAAACGGATTTAATATGTGAATTGATAAACAGATCTTGATCAAAAATCAGAATCAGAATCAGAATCAGAATCAGCTTTATTGGCCAAGTATGCACAACACATACAAGGAATTTGACTTTGGCTAAAAACTTGCTCTCGTTGTTCAGGTGAAGGATTTAAATAAGGATTCAATGACAACCAGAGTATGTACAGTAAATTACAGTCTGTCCACGTTTCTATAAAAGAATGCAAATATATACAGGAATATATGCAGTTATTTACTCGGACTAACCACACTTTGCAGAAATATATGAAAAAATATACAATCACACAGTATTTCAATGTGGACTCAGATTCAGTGATATAATGTGAATGAAGTAAAAAGCAGTGTGAGAGTTATGTGCAATGTAATAATGGATGAAAAGTCATGAGTACAGCAACAGGTAGGACTAGGTGAATGTTAGGAGTTCATCAGAGTGATGGCTTGAGGAAAGAAACTGTTCCTGTGACGGGTGGTTTTGACCTTCAGTGATCTGTAACGACGACCAGAAGATAGAAGTTCAAACAGTTTGTGGCCGGGGTGTGATGGGTCAGCACAGATGTTTCCCGCCCGTTTCCTGGTTATGGACCGATATAAGTTCTCAATGGAGGGTAGGTCGGTACCAATGATCCTCTCCGCAGACTTAATGATCCGCTGCAGTCTGGTCTTGTCCTGTTTAGTGGCAGATCCAAACCAGACAGTGATGGAAAAGCAAAGGACAGATTGGATGATGGCGGTGTAGAAGACAACCAGCAGCTCCTGAGGCAAATCAAACTTCTTGAGCTGACGCAGAAAAAACAACCTCTGCTGGGCCTTTTTCCGGACAGTGTCAATATGGGAGGACCATTTCAGGTTCCGGGAGATTGTGGTACCCAGAAACTTGAAGGAGTCCACAGTGGATACTGTGCTGTTGAGGATGGTGAGTGGGGGGAATGAAGGGGGGTGTCGCCTGAAATCCACAGTCATCTCCACCGTTTTGGCTGGGTTAAGTTCAAGATGGTTCTGGCTGCACCAGAGGATCAGCTGCTCCACCTCCCGCCTGTATGCAGACTCATCATCATCCCGGATCAAACCGATGACTGTGGTGTCGTCCGCAAACTTCAGGAGCTTCACCGAAGGGTCCTCTGAGGTGCAGTCGTTGGAGTAGAGGGAGAAGAGCAGTGGGGAAAGGACACATCCTTGGGGGGCGCCAGTACTAATTTTTCGGGAGCTGGATGTAAATCTCCCTAGCTTCACCTGTTGCCACCTGTCAGTCAGAAAGCTGGAGATCCACTGGCAGGTGGAGGGGGGCACCTTGAGCTGGAGGAGTTTCTGATGAAGAATGCCTGGGATGATGGTGTTGAACGCTGAGCTGAAGTCGACAAACAGGATCCTGGCGTACGTCCCTGGGGAGTCGAGGTGTTGCAGGATGTAATGTAGTCCCATATTCACTGCATCATCCACTGACCTGTTTGACCGGTAGGCAAACTGCAGTGGGTCCATCAGGGGGCCTGTGATGACCTTCAGGTGGCTCAGCACCAATCTCTCCAAGGATTTCATGACCACAGAGGTCAGGGCAACAGGTCTGTAGTCGTTTAATCCTGTAATAGAGGGTTTCTTGGGAACTGGAATGATGATGGAGCGTTTGAAGCAGGAAGGCACTTCACGCAGCTCCAGTGATCTGTTAAAGATCCGGGTGAAGATGGGGGCCAACTCGTTGGAGCAGACTCTCAGGCAGGACGGAGACACACCATCAGGTCCTGCAGCCTTCTTGATCTTTTGTCTCTGAAAGACCCGGCGCACCTCCTCTTCACAGATCATTAGTGCTGGTGGGAGGTCAGAGTGGAGGAGGGATGGAGTTCCTGGGGCTGCAGATAATCCTTTTGTGTGGGTGGGAGGTGAGAACTGTAGGTTCTTTTCAAACCTGCAGTAAAAGCTGTTTAGGTCATTAGCCAGCTGGAGGTTTTCCGCAGGGTGGGGGGATGGTCTCCTGTAGTTGGTGATATTCCGTAGGCCTCTCCAGACAGAAGCAGAGTTGTTAGCTGAGATGTTTTTTTGTAACTTCACACTGTAGCTCCTCTTAGCAAGCCTGGTCTCCTTCGTCAGCATGTTTCTGGCCCGCTTGTACAGAGTCCAGTCACCAGTCCTGTAGGCCTCCTCCTTGGTCTGACGTAGCTGCTTCAGTTTAGGAATGAACCAGGGTTTATTGTTGTTGTATATGCAGAAGGTCTTGGTCTGCACACACATGTCCTCGCAGAAACAGGTGTATGATGTCACAGTGTCAGTGAGTTCATTTAAGTTAATGGCTGCAGCTTCAAAAACACTCCAATCTGTGCAGTCAAAGCAGGCTTGTAACTTCAGCTTTGATTCCTCAGCCCATTTCTTCACAGTCCTTACAACAGGCTTGGAAGTTTTTAGTTTCTGTCTGTATGTTGGAATAAGATGGAGCAGGCAGTGGTCAGAAAAACCCAGAGCTGCACGGGGGACGGCATGATAGGCATTTCTTAAAACTGTGTAACAGTGGTCAAGTGTATTTGTGTCCCTGGTGGGACATTTAATATGCTGTCTGTATTTAGGAAGCTCATTTGTGAGATTAGCTCTATTGAAATCACCCAGAATGATAAGCAGAGAGTCTGGATGTTTTTCCTCCACCTCTGCTATCTGGTCAGCGAGGTGCTGCAGTGCCTCCGTTGTACAAGCAGCAGGCGAGATATAAATTCCGACCAGAATAAATGAGGAGAACTCTCGCGGTGAATAAAAGGGTTTACAGTTTATGAACAGTGACTCTAGGTTAGGACTACAAAACTTCTTCAACACTGTGACATCAGTACACCAACCTTCGTTTATGTAGAAGCAGATTCCACCACCCTTAGTCTTTCCAGAAAATTCTCGGCTGCGATCAGCGCGAAACAGTTGAAATCCGTCCAGACGCACCGCGCTGTCCGGGATGTGTTCACTCAGCCAGGACTCCGTGAAACAAAGGGCGCCAGATCTGCTAAAATCCCGGTTTTTGTGAGTCAGGAGCAGCAGTTCATCCATTTTGTTCGCCAAACTGCGGATATTTGCCAGATGGATCGATGGGAGCGGCGTGCGAAATCCTCGTTTCTTCAGCCTGACTAACGCACCGGCACGTTTACCACGCCGCCTTCGTTTCCGGCCAGCGCCAATAGCCGCTGCTCCCACAGCTAAGATGGACTGAAAAAACTTCAGATCAGCAGCAGTAACTGGCGGAGAAGTTGCATTGGGAGGTAGTCTGAGTGAAAGTAGTTCCTCCCTTGAATAGGTGACTCGGACAGAAGAGCAGAAGTCCAAAAAAACACACAAAATTATCAAAAACATCAGAGAGCAGAAGCCAGTGGCTGCCATCCGCGGCGCCATCTTGGATTTTTTTATATAACTCCAGGAACAGGAGTAGGGCCTAGCACATATCTCTGTGGAACTCCATGACTGAGCTTTGAGTTGGAAGAAAACTCATTCATCATCATCATCATCGGCGGTCACTCGTAGTCGAGTATGACTGTCCTCCCTCTTGGTCCTTGTGGGTCTTCAGGTGGGCATAGAGGCCAATTCTGGACCCGATTATTCTGCTGCAATGTGGGCAGGGGAATGTAATGGTGGTGGGTTTGGGTTGGTCCTATATAATTTTTTAAATAACTCCAGGGTTCCTCAGAGAACTAATCAGAGAAAGAGTAACCACATCCAAACTAAGAGTTTGATTTGGAAAGGTATTTCTAAGGTTTTTTGGACCAACAAGAATGACTTCAGTCTTATCTGAATTTAATAGCAGGAAATTACAAGTCATCCAAGCTTTGATTTCCTTAAGACAGGCTTTTAACTTGGCTAATTGATTACTATCATGTGGCTTCATTGACAGGTATAATTGTGTGTCATCTGCATAACAATGAAAATATATACAGTGCTTTCTAATAATGTTGCCTAACGGAAACATATATAAACTAAAAAGAGTAGGGCCTAGCACATATCTCTGTGGAACTCCATGACTGAGCTTTGAGTTGGAAGAAAACTCATTCATCATCATCGTCATCATCGGCGGTCACTCGTAGTCGAGTATGACTGTCCTCCCTCTTGGTCCTTGTGGGTCTTCAGGTGGGCATAGAGGCCAATTCTGGACCCGATTATTCTGCTGCAATGTGGGCAGGGGAATGTAATGGTGGTGGGTTTGGGTTGGTCCTGATTGTTGGTTGCTCTGTCCTTCCTGAGTCTACGTTTGTCTTGTGCAGCATGATGGAGGTCAGCGTTGTACTGTGCGGCACCCTCACGGACAATGTTTCTCCAGGTCGCCCTGTCGGTTGCCATATTTTCCCAAGCTTTTAGGTCTATGTGGCACTTCTTTAGGTTTGTTTTTATGTTGTCCTTAAATCTCTTTTTCTGGTCTCCTGGAGCCCGCTTCCCTTCAGCTAGCTGGGAGTACAGGACTTGTTTCGGGAGGCGAGAGTCAGGCATTCGGATAACATGACCAGTCCATCTGAGCTGGTTTTGGGCAATGGTGGCAGTGATGGTGGGAAGGTTAGCCTCCTCCAAGACGCTGGTGTTGGTGTGTCTATCCTCCCAACTAATCTTGAGGATTTTTCGGAGGCATCTCTGATGGTGTACCTCAAGTGACTTTAAGTGCCTGCTGTATGTAGTCCAGGCTTCTGATCCATACAGGAGAGTGGGGAGCACCACCGCTTTATAAACCAGGATTTTGGTTTTCACTTGGAGATCGCGGTTCTCAAAGACTCTCCTCCTTAGCCTTGAGAAAGCCCCACTGGCACTGCTGAGGCGGTGGTGTATTTCATCATCGATGACGGCTTTTGATGAGAGGAGGCTGCCAAGATATAAGAAGTGGTCCACATTTTCCAGTCGGATGTTATCAATGGAGATGTTTGGGGGTATGGCAAGTGTACTGCAGTTTGGTGATGGATGGTGGAGTATTTGTGTCTTTTTTATATTGACGGCCAAACCGAGCTGTTTGTATGCTTTGGCAAAGGCAGACAAGATGCACTGAAGGTCCTCTTCTGAGAGGGCTACGAGAGCGTTGTCATCAGCATACTGCAGCTCCATAATGGATATGGTGGTGGTTTGACCTTTAGCTCTAAATCGGTTGATATTGAGAAGTTGACCGTCGATTCTGTACGTGATTTTGACTCCCGTGGGCAAATGTTGGTTCGTGAGATGGAGAATAGCAGCAATATAGATGGAGAATAATGTTGGAGCGATGACACATCCCTGTTTGACTCCTCTGTCAACCCTGAAGGGTTCTGTTTTGTCTCCACTGCCACTGAGTACCGTGGCAGACATATTGTCATGCAGCAGTCTCAGTACCCGGATGTATTTTTCTGGGCAGCCAATCTTTGCCAGAACCAGACAAAGGGCCTGACGGTTTACTGAGTCAAAGGCTTTGGTAAGGTCTATGAAGGCCATGTATAATGCTAAATTTTGTTCCCAGCATTTTTCTTGCAATTGGCGAGCAATGAAAATCATGTCTGTGGTGCCTCCGTTTGGGCGAAAACCACTCTGGGACTCGGGAAGAATGCTCTCTGACAGGGGGGTGAGTCTATTGGCCAAGACCCGGGCAAAGGCTTTCCCTATGGTGGACAGGAGAGAAATGCCACGGTAATTCCCACAAACTGCCCTGTCCCCCTTTTTAAAGATGGAGACAATCAAAGCATCCCTGAGCTGTGCAGGGATTTCCTCTACTTCCCATATTTTCAGGAGCAGGGCATGGATGTGTTTCAGAAGATCAGGACCGCCTTTCTTCAGGACTTCTGCTGGGATGCCGTCAGGTCCAGCAGCCTTGTTGTTTCTCATCTTCCTGATGGCGTCCTGTACCTCATCCAAGCTAGGTGGTTTTCCCATGCTTTCCTCTATGGGCTGTTGACGGAGTTGATCAAGGGCCTCCATCTCAGGAGTGGTGTCCCTGTTTAAGAGGTCCTTAAAATGCTCTTTCCACCTGTCTGTAATTGCCTCCTTGTCCTTCAGAAGCGAGAGCCCATCTCTGGAGCGAAGAGGGGTTAGGCAGCGGTGGCTGGGGCCATATTCCGCTCTTGTGGCATCGAAGAATCCTCTCGTGTCTCCAGAGTCGACAAGCTGCTGGATCTCCAGGGCCTTCTTTGTCCACCACTGGTTCTTCAATTTCCTAACAAGTGTTTGTACGGCTGCCTTCGCTTTGGCATGGGCTGCTCTTTTAACCTTGCAGTGAATGTTGTTTTGCCAGGTGATAAAAGTTTGCCGCTTGATGTCAATGAGCTGTTGGATCTCACTGTCATTCTCGTCAAACCAGTCTTGATGTCTCCGCTTTTTATGACCGAGGATGCTTCTGCAGGAGTCCACGATGGCAGTGGAAAGTGTGCTCCAGTGTTTTTCAGTATCCTCTGGGTACTGTTTGGGCAAAGCTGCCCTAAGAGTATCCTGCAGCTGTTGTTCGTAGATAATGTCGTCCAGCAGCATGATGTTAAGCTTTGGCTGGCTCTGTCCTTTCTGCAACCTTCTTTTCCGCATTAAGTGGATAGACATGGTGGAGCGAATGAGGCGGTGGTCAGTCCAGCAGTCATCTGCACTGGTCATTGCTCTGGTGTTAAGGACATCGCGGTGGTCTTTGGAGCGGACTATGATGTAGTCCATGAGATGCCATAATTTGGAGCAGGGATGCATCCATGACGTTTTGAACTTGGTTTTCTGACGAAAAAGTGTGTTGGTGATGACCAGGTTGTGCTCTGAGCACTTGGTTAGCAGTAGTATGCCATTGGAGTTTGTGTTTCCAACCCCTTCTCTCCCCAGCGTGCCGCTCCATAGATGATGGTTTCGTCCCACTCTGGCATTAAAGTCTCCAAGCAGGATTAACTTATCCTCCTTTGGGACTTCAGATAGTATTTTGTCCAGGTCAGCATAGAAGGCCTCCTTTACTTCGTCCTGTGCATCAAGCGTTGGAGCGTAGGCACTAATAACGGTGGCCATTTGACTGCAGGCAAGCATCAGACGAATGGTCATTAGGCGCTTGTTGACGCCCACAGGGAGTTCATGGAGGTGGTTGATGAGGCAGTTCTTAATAGCAAATCCCACACCATGGATTCGTGGCTCATTTGCAGGCTTTCCCTTCCAAAAGAAAGTATACCCGCCTTTTTCCTCCTTCAGCTGCCCTTCATCAGCCAGTCGGGTCTCGGAGAGTGCTGCGATGTCGATCCGGAACTTCCTTAGCTCTCTGGAGATGATGGCAGTTCTCCTTTCAGGTCGATCACTGGCTTGGTTGTCCATAAGGGTTCGCACATTCCAGGCTCCAGTATGTAGTTTTGTATGTTTCTGACCGCGTGGTGGTGATCCCTCTGGATGCGGTATTCCAGACAGGATTTTGTGAGGCAGGCTATGTTTGGGGTACCTTTTCTAACCCCCTCCCCTACTGGGGTGAGCAGAGTGGATCCTGAATAGGGCTGCTCAGTCATGAGTGCAGCTGCCGAGAAGCTCTTTCTGCCTCAGTCCAAGAGCTTAACGACTGTATCACGCACCCATCGCCTGTGTGCCAGGTCGTGGCTAAGAACTCCCAGACTTCACTGTTCTGTCCCCGTTACCACTTGCTGATCGCCACAGGACTTTATCTTGTCCAAGATGTAAAGTGGATGGGCTCCCTTCGGGAGGACGCCTGCGCGTGACGTCTTTTATCGTGGGGAGACTGATGCGCCTGCAGCCACCACACGGTCCTTGGCAGAGAGGGGCTTGAATCCAGTAGCATGGAAACCAAAACGACTGGAGACCACTCTCTGTTGCAGCCTTCATCCGCCTTCAGTGCCGTTGTGACTCATGGTGTCGTCCTCCGCCACTCCCACCGTTGAGGTCTTTCTTTCTTTCTTTGGATCGCTCTTAGTCTGGGACCTCCCCCCTCGACCTTACCGCCATGGGTGACCCTACCAGGAGCCAAAAGGCTCCCGACGGCATCGCTCTCGGGATCATTGGAACACACAAGGTTCTCCACCGCGACAAGGTGGCGATCCATGGAGAACAAACTGGAACCTACAGTATCAGATAAATGATAGGTTCCAGTTATTTCACATGTCTTAGTAAATCCTCTTTACACCGCCTACAGTTAGTCCAGAACTCTGCTGCAAGATTACTAACTAGATCCAGTAGATTCTGTCATATCACTCCCGTTTTAGCCTCCTTGCATTGGCTTCCTGTAAAATATAGAGTTGATTTTAAAGTTCTTGTTCTTACTTACAAAGCCATTCATGAAGAGGCACCTTTTTATATTAGTGACCTGCTCCATCTACACCATTCCAGTAGGTCTCTCAGGTCTTCTAATCAGAATCTACTGGTAGCCCCTAGCACTAGGCTCAGAACCAAAGGCGATAGAGCCTTTGCTACTGTTGCTCCCAGACTTTGGAACTCCTTACCTTTTGAACTTAGATCTGCACCTTCCATTGCTGTTTTTAAGAAGCAACTAAAGACCCACCTTTTTAGCCTGGCTTTTTAATTAACTATGTGTTGATTGTATTTTTATGTGCTTTTACTGTCTACTTTGTTCTTTTACTGCTTTATGTGCCTGTATTTTTATTTGCTTTGTTTTTTTACCATGTTAAGCACTTTGTGACTCTGTCTGTGAAAAGTGCTCTATAAATAAACTTATATTATTATAAATAAAATCTAAATCACTGTAACAAAGTTCCATTAAGTCCAACATAGTGTTCTAATCTATCAAGTAGAATATTATAATTGGTGGTATCAAAAGCTGCACTAAGATCTAAAAGGACAAGTACAGAAACAAGTCCATTATCAGATGCGATAAGGAGGTCATTAGTGACCTTCACTAAGGCTGTTTCAGTACTATGATGGATTCTAAACCCAGATTGAAACTCTTCAAATAAACCATTTCCCTGCATGTGGTCAAATAATTGTGTAGCAACAACTCTTTTTAGGATTTTTGAAATGAAAGGCAGATTAGAGATTGGTCTATAGTTAGCTAAAACTCTTGGCTCGAGCATTGGCTTTTTGAGTAAGGGTTTAATTACAGCAGTTTTAAAAGCCTGCGGTACATGGCCTAATTTTAATGAAGAATTGATTATTTGAAGAATAGAGTTACAAATAAATGGGAAGACTTCTTTAAATAACCTGATAGGAATAGGGTCTAAAAGACAAATTGAAGGCTTGGATGAGGAAATTATTTTATCTAACTCTAAAAGGTCAATTTGGAGTAAACTCATCCAAACAGATATCAGTTGAAGGAGTTGTAGTAGTTACTGTATTTAAGTTAACGGTGGGAAGAATCTGACTGATTTTATCTCTGATAGATAAAATTTTATTATTGAAAAAGTTCCTTTAGTCCTGACTAGTAAGCTCTAAGGGAATGCTAGGATTGACAGAGTCCTGCCTGGCCTCAGTCAGCCTGGCTACAGTGCTGAAAAGAATCCTGGGATTATTTGTGTTCTCTTCTATTAATGCAGATTAATAACTTGTTCTAGCTTTAGAGTTTTAGCTTTATCTAAGAGATTTTTTATAAATTAAAAGATGATTTCTCCAAGCTAATTGACGAATCTTTCTAATTGATGAGTTTTCTGTTTTAAGCTATGAGTTTCTGTGTTGAACCAAGGAGTTAAAAATCTCTGATTAGACTTTTTCTTTTTTAAAGGGGCCACCATGTCTAGAGTCTGATACAGAGAAGCTGTAACACTATTTACCATGCTATCAGTTACAGAAGGAGAAAGTTGTCTATAGCTTATTACCGTTGGGTTGACACATGGCATAGAGGAAACAATCTGCATAAATTTGGCAACAACATCACCTGAGAGGCATCTGCTGTAGTAATATTTTTCTTTAGGAGCCAAATAGTCAGAAATAGTGAAATCAAAGGTTAACAGACAATGGTCTGACAGTACAGGGTTATGAGGAGACACTACCAGATTTTCTATTTTTTTGCCATGTGTCAGAGAACAAGGTCCAATGTGTGGTGGAGATAATGGGTAGAATTTCCTACTTTCTGAGAAAACCCCATCGAGTCTAATACTGAATTAAATGCCATATTAAGACAATCACTATCTATATCTACATGTATATTAAAGTCCCCTACTATAACTATTCTATCTGATTTCAGCACTAAATCAGCTAAAAATTTGGCAAATTCAGATAAAAACTCTGAGTAGGCTGAGGGAGGACGATAAACTATGGCAAATAAAATTGGGTTTAACCTAAAATTGCTAAAATGCCCAATACTGAAGATCAGGCCCTCAAAGAAGCTATAATGTGTTTTTTTTGCTTTACATTAACTAGTAATTTAGAATGGTAAATTGTTGCTCCTCCTCCTCCACGACCAGAACTTCTGGGATTTTGACAGTTTAAATAACCAGAGAGAGCTGATTCATTTAAACCAACATAATCCTCTTGCCCTAACCAAGTCTCTGTAAGGGATATTAAATCAATTTGATGGTCAATTAACAGATCATGGAATAGCAGAAACTTGGGAGTTAGAGACCTAATATTTAACAAACCACATTTAATTTTTAAATTATGAGGAGGAACAGAGACCAAATCATTCAGTTTAGAGGCTTCATGATTAATTTGAGTTTTACCAACTTTTTGTTTAATCACTTTGGGATGCTGATGCATTATATTTTTATTTACTTTGGAGGGAGCAGACAATGATTCGCTGATGGGGAAGACAGGGGCTAGGTTGAGGGGTGGTGAATGAAGAGGAGCTGCAGAGAGGCGTGTAAAACTGTGACTCTGCTTCCTGGTCCCGACTCTGAGTTGTCAAGGTTTTGGAAATTTGGATAAAAATGATGCCAGTTTGTTAGATAAGAGACGCACCATCCAAAGTGGGATGGATGCCTAATAAGACCTGGTCTAATGAGACCAGGTTTTCCCCACAATGAATTTCAATTGTCTATGTAGCCCACATTGTTTGCAGGACACCACACAGACAGCCAGCGGTTGAAGGATGACAAGCTGCTAAACATGTCATCACTGGTCAGGTTGGGGAGGGGCCCAGAGAATACTACAGAGGCAGACATTGTTTTTGCAAAGTCACACACCGATTCCACATTAAGTTTTGTGACTTCCGACTGCCAAGAGTTGGATGTCATTAATGCCAGCGTGGATAACAATTGTGGAGTATTTGATTCGATGTCGCCTGCTCTGGCCCCGGGAATGCATTTGACTATGGCCGCTGGAGTCTCTAGGTTAAAATTTCTGACTACAGAGTCGCCAATGATCAGAGTTTTTTCCTCAGTGGGTGTGTCGCTGAGCAGGGAAAAGCGATTAGAAACATGAATAGGTTGGTGGTGTACCAGGGGCTTGCGGCTAAGCTTCCTTCTCATCGTCACCCACCTGTTCTCTCCTGGCTGCTCAGGAGAGGTCGGAGCCGGGGGACCGCTAGCAGGCTGCCGTATACTAGGGAGCTCTGCTGCAGTTAAGGGGCGTCCGTCATTATTAACTGGCGCAGATGGTGTTTCAATGCAGTGGAGCCGGGATTCCAAATCAGACAACCTTGCCTCGAGCGCCTCAAAAAGACAACATTTATTACATTTACCATTATCACTAAAAGAGGCAGAGGTGTAGCTCAACATCTGACAGAGCACACCAGAAGAGAAGGGGAAGGAGAGCTAGTAGCCATAGCTAGTGGCTAACCCGAAGCTAACACAAGCACCGATGAAAGGTGAACAGAAGGCTAAAGAGGGTGATTAGGTGACACTGAGTGCGCACACAGGTGCAAGAAGCTTGTTAAACAGAAGTGAGAGGTGATGGTAGATAGAAAAATAATGATTAAAATACAGTTAAAGGCAATGATCCTCAGGAGAGCGAACCACAAAGCAAACCAGAACAGCAGCTAGCAACCCAGGAAGTGATGATACATAATCACAGGAAGTGTCCGTTCCATAACTGACTGACATTAATGGCACAACATTTTTGCGTCCCAGGAAGCAACATCGTCAGGAGGATTCAGTTTCTGCCGCGCCGCCAGCGGACCGGCAAGTCAGTACAGCGGTATGTAGCAGACCTGTGTCAGCTGGCCAAGGACTGTCAGTTCGGAGCATTAGAGGAAGAGATGGTCCGCGACCAGCTGGCAGAACATACCCTTTGCTCAGTGGCAAGGTCGCAGCTCCTAACACAACTGGGCGAATTGACGTTACCCATGGCCATCGAGTTAGCTTAGCAGTGTGAGGCGGCAGACAAGCTATCAAGGGAGCTCGGTAAGAGAGCGTCACACCGCCATTTTGAACCACAGTTGACGGCGCAAGCTGTGGACCTGGACAGCGACAATGGCGCGGAGGATGAAGAATGTGCCAATGCTGTAAAGATGAGGTCTGCCCCGGGATCACCCAGGTGTTTGGGTTTTGGGTACACTGAGCACCGTTATAAGGCTAGAGAGTGTTCAGCAAGAGGAAGACGCTGCGGCACGTGCAGATTCTTGTATCATTTCACCAGGGCATGTTACAGGTTCGAGCAAGGGGATCCGAGACACAAGGAGGATCTCCTTGCTTCACCTCCCACGGTTGTTCGCAGTGTATCCCCAAGTGTCAACAATCGTTGTTACTGTATGGTGGAACGGAACGGAGCAACAGTGCCGCTGCTGATTGACATGGGGGCGGTGAGATCCATGTTAGATTGGGTAGCCGTGAGGAGTTCCTTCTCACAGTATCGGGTTCGAGAAGAGTGGTCGGGCTGTGGTTTGTTGGACCGGCTGATTACGCAACCAGTGGATGGAGCTGTGTGGGACGATCCTTTGCCTAGTAATCTAGACAGTGAGCAGGACCAATTCCACCTAGGGCCATCGCGAGAGGGTCCCAGTGCCAGCGCCCAAGTAACCCTAGTTGAGGGAACTGGGCAGCGCGGTGGGACACCAGTGACGGCGGGTGATGCCGAATGGAGGGCCCATTCTACTCCCAGATTTTGGCTGGAAGGAACCGGAGAGCAGGGGGTTACAACGGCGACGCCGGCAGTGAAAATGAAAGAGAGTGGTGCAGGACTGGCTGGCACGGTGAAACGATGTGCCAAACAGAGACACTGGAAGCCGAGTAGGGCCCCTCTGGGGGTCGCGGACGTGGCCCGACCCAGAGAGGTGGCCCGGCCGAGAGGTGTTCAGGACAAACACCGACGAGAAGATGACCAGGGACGGCTGCAAGTGGTGGCTGTTGGGGAGGATGCCTGCCTCCAACTATCTGATGGCTCGTGAAGGCATCCCAGTGAGCTGCGCCAAGCCAAAGAGGAGAAGGTGGTGTTTGGAATTTGACATGGGTCATCCCCGGGAGCGAAGAAAAGAGGGTGCACTGGAGAGGAACCGTCTGACAGTTTTCTGAGGGTGGGGGTGGTTCCTCAACAGGAGCAGACTGATGGTTGGCCGATGTATATAACGCATGGTGATGGAAATGGGGGATAACCGAATTGTATATTAGTTCTGTTAATGGGATTGTTTTGTGTTTTATACTATTTATTTTAGGAACACAGCAGTTCTCTGTTTAATGGACTGTGCTTTTAGTACAGACGGCAGAATAATCCGTCTTGCCGTGTGGAAGTGGAACGGTAGTCCACCTGTTCCCCCCTAGTTTCAGTTGGTTTTGAGTGAGTGTGATAGATTGCTTAAGTATTTCTGGTTAGTTTCAGTGCATGATTCGGGTTCCAAATTGGGGAGGGTTTCTATTGTATGCATGCGTTGGACCATTTTTTTTTTGAAGGGAGGGGTGTTATGTTGTTATTAAGACGTATTATTGTGTGACATGGGTGGTGGCTCCATCTTTCTGGTTCCGCCGCCACTGGGGTATAAGAGGGCTGTAAGGAAGAGGGGCGGTCTCTTGACCTCCTCTTAGCCTGATGGCAGCGCCTTGTATTATACGAGTGAGTCTACAATAAAGTCGTGTTCAGTTCAACACTCAGACTCGTCCTTGGTTCTCGCTTTACCGACATAACACATGCTCACAGAGAAATCTAAACTGCAGCGAGCAGAGATGGCAAGGAAGATTGGGGGGGGAGGGTGTTAAACATTTCAAGTCTGAACTCTGTTCACTAAATGAATGAACTTAACAAATTAATTTTTAAAATGAGAGCTCCTATCCGGTCTTCCAACCCTTTAAAATAAGAGCAAGTGGCTCGCCAAATAAACAACTGATGGAATGTAGACACATTAAAAAAAGGGCGATAAATTATACTTCTATCACGTTTTAGACCACCAGGTATTAACCATGTGTGGTAAAGTGAAACATTTCTGCCCACGTGGATACACTTGATCACCTGATAATGTGAGTTCTGTTAAACAAATGAAGACGCTGTGCTCAGTTACATATTGTGAAGAATTTTCTCTGACATAAGTTTTCATTTTATTATTCAGCTTTTTCACAAGTAAAATGAATATATACATACATTTCTAATAAAAATGTAAGTAAAGCAAAAATGTTAAAGTATGAACCAGGAAATGTGTAGGAGAAGGCAGAGCGGACCAATCACAGCTCTTGCAATTTGCATAACCACAATGCCTAGTTACATTTCGCAAGTGGTGGGGTAGAATGTAGCTACTGCATTGGGTACACCGTTGTTTTGACACAGAAGCATTAGGGGGTGTGTTCTGCTGTGAGCGACTGTTTTCTATTCATTCTCTATATGTGGCTGTGGCACAGGTGTAATGTGGCTGACTACAGATTGGAGGGTCAGGGGCTCGATTCCCGCTCTCGCTGCAGTCTGCATGTCGAAGTGTCCTTGAGCAAGACACTGATCCCCCAGTTGCTCCTGGTGGGTCAGGCCAGCACCGGTACATGGCAGCTCTGCCACCATCAGTGTGTGAATGTGTGGACAGCAGGATCTGTAAAGCACTTTGGTCATCTAGAGATGAGAAAAAGTGCTGTGTAAGTGAACGCCATTTACCATATTTTCTCGACTTTTAATTTGCCACTATTTCCAGATGAGGCCTTCTTTTCAAAATAAACACAAATTTAACTCATCTTGACCATCAATGCAGCTGCGAAAAAAGCTATTGTAATAACTATGCCCCACCCACTAGAAGTGGCAGTGTGACTTTTTTACAACCCCCCATGCTACCATGACACAGGCACAGAGGCATCAGTACCTTGGTGCTTTCATTGCAAACAGCTGCTAGTTTGTACATTATGCCAATAAACTAATTTACAGAGGGGGGTGAATGATTGCGACTGCAACTGTGCAGTACAGGGAGTAGCACACACATACAGTATATTCATAAATGAGCACACTAATCTCTGTAACCACACATCAGCATACTGACATACTGAATCATCACGGGACTTATATAGGTCATTTAAATGTGGCCAACCAGCTGTGACAGTAAGGCATGTGGAGCAGGAGGATTTCTCTCCTGTCACTGCTTGTTAAGGCCACTGAAGTGGAGCCAGGCTGACAGGCTTTCATGTGAGATGGCTGGCACGCGAGGCCCTCTGGGTCCCTCCAGGATTTACAGAAGTTCATCAACCATCAGTCAGCTGTGGATTGCATCTATGTGTGTGGCCTGTTTTTTAACATTTGTGTTTTGGACAGGGTGCAGTTTTGTGGAATTAGGTCAGAGGACGATGCTTCTAACCTTCATTAAAGGGTCAGTGTAGGTTTTCAGGTTAAATTCAGCTTTAGAGTGCAGGTTGGTTCTTGTGGAGAACTTGGTGTAGGGGTAAGATTAAGAATATGTTGTAGGTAAGTGTTAAGGACTGGGTTCAACTAAGAATGAGGATGAGACGTCTCTCTTCACATGTGTCAAGGCTTTACATGTCAGTGTGTTCTTGGCTTATGGCTTATGAACATGTGAGCTCACAGGTGCTTGTTTATACTTTTGCCTACATGTGATTGTGTATCTGTCTGTCTGTTTCAGTTTAGTAAATGCTACTACTGGCCACCATCCATTTAATCTCTCTGCTCCAGTCTCTAAGAATTAGCCAGGATTTATGCTCTTGGCTTGTTTGCTTTATGGAACGGTAAGCATGGATCAACCAGATGCTTAAAAGTGGAAGAATTGGTTATGCATTTAAGCTACAGTCACAAAGATTCTTATGACCGATGGGTTCGTAAGAATCTCCCAGTTCCTACAAATTCTGGAGTTCACAGACATTCGTGAAGGGGGGCATAGTTTCTTATGGCTGCCATTCAGTTCGCAAGAGCAACTTGAGGCATTCTTGAGAAATGAGGTGCTTTTCTGTCATACGATGGCCCTAGAGTTCTTATGTTCTTTGTAAAGGTGCCTTGGGACCTTCCTATGGCATACTTACTGTCATCTTACAAAAATTTTTATGCAACTCACAGCACTCTCAAGTCAGTAGGAAAATCTTACGGATTTCGGCACATTTTGTTGGCACAAATGTTGCACAAATGATGTTCTTCCACCGTATGAGCGCTTCACTACTGCCTTACGCATGCTGTACGAATCTCTGTACAAACAGGACTCATACAGTGTTTCCTATGACGGCTGTAAGGGGCCCTCATGAACAACTTCAGGTGTTCTTGAGGCATACTTATGTCCTACATCTTGCGTAGTTCTTATGTTGTTCCTATGGCATTCATACGGCCACCCTACGATGATGGTTTTTTGTGGGGCGTCTGTAGAAATCTTGGACAAGACCATTGACCTGGCTACGAACTTATGAAAAGTCTACGATTGCTGGATTCTCCTATGGTTGCCTTAAGAAGGTCATACGAAATGGTCCAAAAATTGTTATATGGTGTTCACAGCCATTTGTAAGGGTGTTTGTGACCGTAGCTTTACCTTCTCTTAATGGTCATGTAGTAAGAGAAGTTTGAAGTGAGTAAAACAGGGATTTCACACAATCAAACAATCTAAACAGAGATACAGTACCTAGGGCCCCGTCCCCCACCTCCAGGTTCTAGGTTATACCAGAACATTCTCAAGCCGGTCAAAACAGAAAATTGTCTTGGGTTTGTCACTGATGCTACTCCTCTCATTTTCCACAATTCTGTTCAAAAAAATCTGGTTGAAAAGTCCACTGCCCTCTTTCCATACCTTCTCAAGTATGAGGTCTGGACCAACTGCCTTTCTGCTTTTCACCCTCTTGATAGCTGCCCTAACTTTGACTTTGCTAATCGTCTGAAGTTCCAGATTCACTCTTTCCCTTTCATTTTAGCATTTATCAGCTCCTTGGAGTACTCCTATCTTCTAAACACTCTTTTCACTCAGTACATTACAGTACATCAGTACATTATTGATTAACAACATTCTCTGTCGTTAATCAACCTAACCTGCTGCACATCCTTTGCAGATCTCTCTTTCTAGCCAACTGATACAAATCATTTTCTCCTGCCTTAGTGTCCATCCTGTGACTCACTATATGCCTTTTCCTTTGCTACCTCACTCTTTGCCACACACTTTGACTCCAAGTACTCCTGTCTACTTTCATTTCCCTGACTATCCCACCTTTTCTTTACCAGCCTCTTCCTTTGAATACTTTTCTGTACTTCCTCATTCATTTCACTTGTTTCTTCTTTTGGTTTCCGAAGTCACCCTACAGACTACTGTCTGATACTGCCTAGCTACTGTATATTCTCCCCTCCCACCACCTTGCAGTCTCCTATCTCTTTCAGATTTCTCCTTCTGCCCAAGATGTAGTCCACCTGTGTGCACCTTCCTCTAGTCTTGGAAGTCATCCTATGTTCCTCCCTCTTATTGAAAAACATGCTCAAAACAGCCATTTTGATCCTTTTCACAAAACTTAGTCATATATTACATCAAAATATGGGCATATAAAGACCCACAATAGTTCAAATGTAAAATGTTTCTTCAGTTTGTTGCGCAATGAAAGATAAGACACCAAAATAACTGCATGCGCGCGCACGCGCACACACGCGCACACACACGCGCGCGCGCGCGCACGCACACACACACACACACACACACACACACACACACACACCAATGCTCCTCTTTCAGTGCCAAACACAAACAATAAAAAGGGAGCTACTGTGTTCCCCCAGAAACAGATGAGTCAGTGTTTACCGTGCAAGCCGACTCACTATCGAGTCACATAGCAGTTGGCAAGGAAGTGGAGCACAGTGTGTGTGAAGCGGCAGGAAGATGTTCGGGGTTTGTGGTGATGTGTCATAACAGACAGGCTGTGAGGAATGACACTTGGGAGGTGTGAGGCTCTTTGAGACAGTTTACTGGAGCACACTTCTATGGCAGTCATGGCACACAACTCTGACAGCTACCTGCACAGCTAAGATTAGTCTACTAAATAAAGCCTGCCTTGGTCACATTTACTTCAGACAACTACAGCTGCTCCCAATTTTGGCAAGTTCCCTTTCCTTAAAAGCCACTTAAGAGCCACCTTGTAACAAAAGTGCTGCTGGTTGGAAAACAAGCAGCACATTGTCAACCTAATGCATTCTATCAAGTTACACCACTCACCAGTTAATGCCTATAGATGCAGCACCCAGAAGATTGTCTATTTTTGCTGATATAACAGATGTTTCAGAGTCAATAAAGGAGCAGCAGACATTTGCTGTTGTGATAATGAAAAAAACCCAGGTGTGACTCAAACTTTACACTGGTCAACACCAAATTTATTGTCTCAGTTTTTTTTTAGCTGATTTAGGACAATTTTGATGTGCTGAATCCAAAAATCACATTGGTTTTGCTCAATCAGGTCAACTTTTTGAATTATGGCCACATGTTGGCCACATGGCAAAAACATGCAGGTTAGGTTAATTGGAGACTCTAAAGTGGCCCTAGGTGTGAATGTGTGTGTGAATGGTTAAGGGATAGCACCGTATTGTGGCTGCTTCATCCATCCAGGTGGTGGATGACCCTCAGTTTCCCCTCTGGGGATCAATAAAGTATACTAAATCTAAAAAATCTAAAAAATCTAAAAAATAAGTTTTTGTTTACATGTACGGGTATTTTCACTTTATATGATGCAAAATTCTTTTTTATGTCTTGAAATTCTCTGAATTTTGAACAATGATGATGTAACATTCAATTTACATGTATTTACCTTTATATAAAGGTAAGTACATGTGGTGGATGACCCTCAGTCATCCACCATCCACCATCCACCATCCACCATCCACCTGGATGGTGGATGACTGAGGGTCATCCACCATCCAGGTGGTGGATGACCCTCAGTTTCCCCTCTGGGGATCAATAAAGTATACTAAATCTAAAAAATCTAAAAAATAAGTTTTTGTTTACATGTACGGGTATTTTCACTTTATATGATGCAAAATTCTTTTTTATGTCTTGAAATTCTCTGAATTTTGAACAATGATGATGTAACATTCAATTTACATGTACTTACCTTTATATAAAGGTAAGTACATGCACAGTACTAAGTAAGTACAGGTTTTTACTTAGCACCTGATCGAGAGAAACGGATGTCATTATCGGATTCAGCGGTGCAAAATTGTCTTAAATCAGTTGAAAAAACGCAGACAACTTAAAAGAAAATTATTTTTGTAACCCTGTGTTACCTTTCAATGACTGAATTCCGGTTCAGAGGATACATTTCAGCAGTGGCAGCCTTCAGTGGTGATCTACCCGATTTAAGTGCCATTCATCCCAAACACCATAAAAATAGCCTATAGGACCATCCACACAAAGCATGATAAAGATAAATTTAACTATAAAATTATAGTTTTAAAAATCTTTACCTTTTCATTGTAGAGCTCTGTTTCCCTGCACACTTGTTTGTTGAGCTGCGGATACACTCTTGAGTTTAACTGTGCTGTTGCTTGTCCAGCTGGTGGCTGCTTTGGTGCCTCAATGCTGCCTTGGTTAAGGCTCTGTCACATCTAGACGATTTAGGCAGTGTTTGCAAAATGTATGAAAACTTTGGAGAATATGCTGAGGTACGTGAATCAGTTATGGCTCAGTTTTGTCTTTAAGAGCACGTTGAAGCATGCTGGTATACAGCGTTGTTCGCTGAGCTCCTCTGAAAATTTTCTGACGTATCCAGTGTATGGCTGATAACGTCCTGCATTTGTGGCGCAAATGGCATATTTGCAGCGTTGGTTCACAGGAAAAACCCATACAGAGCTCTGCCTGCAGTGCATACGCACACACACACACACATGCACGCACACGCGCGCACACACACACACACACACACCGAACTAAACACATGGGACCTGTCGGATTTTATACATTTAGCTGAAGTCTTTATGATCATCTGTCCTGTGTTGTTCTGATAGATATGCCTAAATGTCAGAACACCGAAGGAGGAGGATCCAATCAGCTGATCGCCTGAAGCATACAGCGCAGCTGTTCACTTTCCTGTTGGCTGCACCCCCCAGCAGAAGCACACTCCATGTATTATCTTAGTTTTATTTTTTCACTTTATTGAAAATAAATGTTTTTATCGCCATCAGTTCACGTGCCTTTGAGCCAGGTTGTGACAGCTGTCATCTGATGTTCCTGACATGTCACATCAGCTGTTTTAGGCACGACTGACCTGACAGATTTGACAGCTCTGCCAGGTCGGTCACACCCTCGTTCGTGGTGTTTGGAGGGGAGAATCATCTGGGTTGAACAGAGATCATCTCTCCCAAAACTAGGAATCATGGATCAGGAAGCAACAGCTGTTTGGCATGACTGCGCTGTGCAGAAGTTAGACTATTGTTGTGCATAAGTTGTGAATGTCGGCAACACGCTAAGCATTAGTTGGTTTAAGTTGCCATTACTTAATTGTATGTCCAGGTCGTTATGGATACACGATGCGTACAGCCAAAAGTGAGAATTTCAGTGTATGCCAGCATTTTAGACCAATTTTTATATGTTTGGCGAATGTTGCCTAAATCGTCATGGTGTGACAGACAGCTCAAGTTTACAAACCCTGTCTGGCTCCAAGTATCTACTCCATCAGTTCAAACAACAGGCATTCCCAGCAAGATTATTTGCAGCACTCCTCAGCCTGTAATCCAAGGATACCACTCGTTGCTCATTAGATTAGATTAGATTAGATTAGATTAGATTGTTTATTTGACAGGGACAGTGCAATAAACATAGACAATTAATCAAATGGCAATCAATTTGATGTGTTGCACAAAGAGTGTATAGCTATTAGCTAATTTGCAACTCTTGTCCCTGGATGGGCTTTAGAAAGGAGAAACAAGTAAAAAGAAAAAAGGATAAGGAAAAGAAAAAATGAAAACAGAATAAACAATAACCACATACATCAATGCAAAAAAGATTATAAATACACAAAATAAAAACCTGATTCACATTTGCCTATTTCAGGCCTCCCTGCCTTCGTCACTCACTATAAACAAACACATTCATTCCTTCCCTTCATTCACTCTCACCCTGCAGACAATCATTTCATACATGGGTACATTCTTGTTTATTTTTCAGCCAGTTTTTAACCTTTGCAGTGATTGTTTTAAAGTCCGTTATTATTTTAATTTCATTTGGCATTGTGTTCCAGATATGACTGCCCTTTATAGAGAAAGCTGTTTGTCCAAATGTGGTTCTGCGGTGGAATATTTTACAGTTATTATTAACAGAACTCCTGGTGGCTCTGCTGCTGTCCTGTCTTTGGATGAAACCAGCAAGTGGCTCAGGCGCTGATTTATGGAAACATTTGAAAATTAACTTGAGAAAACAGAGGTCAATGAAACTCTCAAAACTCAATAGATTGTATTTTTTTAAAATATAACAGTGATGCCACCTAATGGGCTTTTTGTCCAAGATTTTTAGAGTTTGATTATATAATGAACCTATTGTAGAGGATGCCTTTTCACAGACGAGACTGAGTTTATTTCTCAGAAAAGGTTTATTGTGAGGCTACATCCTCTATCAAGCCAAGTATCTCAGCAAAGAGGCAAAACAATCATTCTTCACAGCTCTTATACTCTCCAGAGACACAAAACCCCCAACATCAAATATCACACCCCCAACCCACAGTCCTTCAGTAAACATATAGCCTCCGAGGCTCCTTGGTGTCTCCATTGTCTCTCAACTCTTCAGCCTCGGGGGCTCCTGCTGGGACATTCTCTCTGACTTCCCGTCTCTCAAGAAACCACTTCACACCTCCCGAGGTCTCTGCCGGGTCAGGTCCTCTTGGCCGTTTAGACGTGAAGCCTCCAGAGTATGCGCCGTCATGCTTACTAAGTATATGTGAGGGAACATGCATACCATACATGCATACCATATATGCGCCCTAAATGTGCGCCATACTATATGTTTTATTGTGGAAGGGGCTGCTTGAGCCCAGACTGGCAAACAGTATGATATATGAGAAAAAACCATAGAATGCATATGCAGTACAGCTGCTTGGTATGGTATGTAATATCTAATTTAAAGCAGTTCAGATTTTTTTTTTTTTACTGTTTTAGAAATTTTCTTTATATGAAGATTAAATTTGAATTGAGGATCTAGTACAATGCCAAGGTATTTGAATTCTGTAACTAAACTGATGTCTTGATCATGTATATTAACTTTAAAATGTTGCAGGTTACATTTTTTGGTTGAAAAGCACATTGAAACTGTTTTCTGAAGGTTCAGCAATAGATGGTTCTGGATGAGCCACTCTTGGACATCAACCATACTTGTGGACAGTACATCTGCAGCCTGTGCTGGAGTCTTGGCAGCTGTGTAAATAACTGCATCATCTGCATAAAGTTGACATGTTGCAGCTGAGCAGTGTAGCGGCAAGTCATTAATAAAAATGCTGAAAAGTAAAGGACCAAGAATGGACCCTTGTGGGATACCCATACGGTTGTTTAAAAATGAGGATTTATCCTGGTGAACTTTTACACACTGTTCTCTATTCTGGAGATAAGATGCAAACCATTCTAATGTATCTGGAGAGAAGTTAAAAGATACCATTTTGGATAAAAGCAAACTGTGGTTTACAGTATCGAAAGCCTTTTTGAGATCTAGAAAAACAGCCCCCACCACATTACCCCTGTCCAAGGACTGTTTGACATTTTCAATAAGGCAACAATTTGCTGTTTCTGTTGAGTATCCTGGTCTAAAACCAAATTGATGTGGATGAAGAAGTTGACTGTCTTGTAAATAGTCTATCAGCTGTGTAGCTAAAACTTTTTCAAGAACCTTAGACAGGACTGGTAAAATAGGGATTGGGCGGTAATTGCATATATCGTCTTTACTGCCTGATTTATAAACTGGTATGACGACAGCTTTTTTCCAACCAGATGGAAATGTACTAGACCTAATGGAGAGATTAATGAGATGAGTCAGTCGTTTGATTAATATTTTGCTGTGCGTTTTGAGAAAGGAAGTGCTCATATTGTAGATATCATTAGTTTTTGAGTTTGACAGTGTTTTAACAATACCAGCAATTAACTCCTCATTTACCTCATTGATGTGAAAAGAATCTGTTGAAAGTATTGATTTTGTGTTGTTGAGCACATTTGGCAGCACAAAGTTTTTTGTTAAGTCTTCCACAGAGTCCACAAAATATGAATTAAATTCATTAGCCAATGTAGCCTTGTCACTGGTGGTCTTGCCATTGATTCTGAGTTCCTTTACCCCCTTCTGAACATTTTTTTTTATTAGTTAAGTTATTTAAATGCCTCCATAGGGAACTGTTGTTACCCTTTGCATGATCTATCAGTTTATTGTAGTAAGATACTTTTGATTTTCGCAGCTCTTGTACCACTTTATTTTTTAAGCTTTTGTACACAAGGTGATCATTTTGTAGTTTAGAGGTTAATGATGTTTTCAATGCAGAGTCTCGCCTCTTCATAAGTTTTCTTATTTCATTATTTAACCATGGTAGGCTAATCTTCTGTTGTCTACTTTTAATTTGCTTTGTAAATTTTTCTATAGACTTTGTAATTGTAATTGTAATCATATGGAAGTGATGGACAAATCCTTTCCCCTGCTGAGACGGGCCTGCTAGCTTCAGGGTTGGCCGACCTCTCTTCACAATGACCAGCTTTTCTTGAAAAGTCCGTCTGGAAAATTGATTTTTTAAAATATCAGTGACCAAATCATTTTCCTGTCCCCTGTCACCCATTGTGGGTGGAAAAACAGCTGTTATATTTAAACAGATACAGTATATTGTAGCTGCTTAAGCAAGTCCTTGCGTTGGCGTTTTGTTAGCTTGGACCCTCTGTATTGTGGGTGGAGGAGTCTAACCATCCAATCCAAAGACGTGAAAATGCCAATGTTCTCGGATGCCTTCTATGCGTACTGTTATGTCTGTATTCAATGAGACAGGAGACGTCTTGTACCGAACATCCAACTGCACTTTATTGAGAACACATACAAATATATACACTGGCTGCAGCCCGCCTGACGTTATTCCACAGGGCAGCTATGGCAAGTCCCTAGGGCCAAACTCCAGCCATCTTCTTCCGCTTAATCCTTTTCGGGTCATGGGGGGGCTGGAGCCTATTCCAGCATCTTTGGACGAGAGGCAGGGTCCACCTTGGACAGATCACCAATCCATCACAGCGCCAACACAGAGAGACAGACAACCGTTCACTGTCACAGTCATACCTCAGGACAATTTAGAATCCCCAGTTTGATGCCAATTAACCCAACTTGCATGTTTTTGGCATGTGGAAGGAAACCGGAGAAATCCCAGAGTAAACCCACGCAGACACGGGGAGAACATGCAAACTCCACACAGATCACTGTTGGTTAGGGGCTGGGATTGAACCCAGGATCCCCCAGCCAAGGGAGAGTTGCTCATATACAATATCCTCCCCTCCTTTAGAAAAGTCCAAAACCACACACAATTGAAAACCTCCCCAATTTAGGAGCCGAATCACCCACTAAAATAACGGAACACAATGTACTGTAATGGCCTAACACATTCACACAAAACAACTAAAATAGAGTTGGCGGGTGGACTGCCACACAGCCCGCATGGCACAGTGGATTATTCTGACACTGGAAACTGAAACGAGTCCATTGATAAACTAAAAGTGCTGCCGTATTCTAAACTAAATAACCATACACAAAATAATCCCAGAACAACAACATTTGTCTTTTCCCAAAACACATGCGAACATATAAAAATTCTCACCACATAAACAAACTAGAAAAGCACTCGGCAAGCGCAGACCTCCGCCAAGCAACCAACAGGACGCAGAGAGTAAGGGTCAATGGTACATTGTCTGACCTAAAGTGCTCTTCTACTGGCTCTCCTCAGGGGTGTGTGTTGTCACCACTACTCTTCATCCTGTACACAAACATGTGTCGGAGCAGACATGACAACAGACACATTATAAAGTGTGCTAGATGACTCAGTTATTGTCAGTCTCCTCCAGGATGGTGAGAGTGGCCACGGCCCAGTAGTTGATGATTTTGTTCACTGGTGTGAGGATTCCTACCTGCAGCTGAATACGACAAAAACTAAAGACATGATTATTGACTTTAGGAGGAAAACTCCCAGGCACAAAGTCACCGTACTAAAAGGCCAGACCACCGAATGTGTACAATCCTACAAATATCTTGGGACGATTGTTGATAGTAATTTAAACTTTGAAGAGAACTGTGAAAGGGTGTGCAAAAAGGGTCAGCAACATTTGCATTGCTTGAGAAAACTTGCACGCTTCCAAGTTGACCGAACCATAATGACAATGTTTTATCGGGCTTTTATTGAATCTGTTTTATCCTTTTCTTTAGTGTCATGGTTTGGTCAGCTAAAACTGAAACAGAGGAAATCCTTGGATCAGGTAGTTAGATGGTCCAGTCGTTTGCTTGGTGAGCCACAGCTGAGCCTGACATCCCTATACACCAGACAAGTACAGAGGATGGCTACCTCCATTTTAAATGATGACTCCCACCCTTTGCACTGCCACTTTCAGCTTCTTCCCTCAAGACGGAGGTTTGCTGTCCCAAAAAGTAGAACCCAGCGCTACAAAAACAGCTTTGTTCCTGCTGCTGTCAAAGAGTTGAACAAGCTGTAACAACATATTGCACATAATTTAGGTACCTATTTATTAACTCCATTTTATACTTACTTATTTTTGTAGGATGTCACTTGGGTTCTAAATATTTTATTGGGTTTTAGACCTTTGAGTTTTTAACCTCTTTGACTAGTTTTTAACTTTTGATATGACCCTTCTCTCTTACCTCTGGTTTTTCTCCCATCTCTTTGTCTTTTTATACCCTGATTGATGGAGCCTTGAGTACTGTATTCTTATCATGTTTATAGTCAGCTTCATATGTGCCTGTGTTTGTGTCTTCGTTGGCCTCCGTCGGTCTATGATGACCATGGAAGAGAATCCTAAACGTCTACTCTGCTGGAACAGCACCGGCTGTGGCTGAACAGGCCGATGCGCACCGGTGTTCTACCTTCCAGCGTTGGGTGTTGGTAGGATTCAAGTCTGGGCAGGAAGATATGGAGGACAAGATGTTGCCCATGCAGCATGTCCCCCCTCTCCACGTCACTGATGAATCCAAAGGAACAGCAGGGCTGCTATAGTTTGGCACCAGCGCCGTCGCAGGAGCTGCCAGAATGATGTTGAGCACAACAGAGAACTGCCTTAGGGGCCCCGACTCTGGATTTTTCCTCAGGGTTGACTCCCGAAGCCTTTCCCGTGACCGGGTGTGCCGCAAGGCAGCGGAGGTTTGAAATTAGGGTTTACCTTCCCCTAGATGGGCTACCTTCCCAGGTTGACGATCCACCATCTATCCGAAGTATCTGGTTTTAAGGCGCCAGAGATCCGCCCTCGCCCCTTCTCCTATTAGTAAAAGCAGTTCCGCCGGGCTTAGAGACTAAACCACATGGGCAGGCTAGGAGTTGGACTTAGTTGTCAGAGGCTTTTCGAGACGCACGCCGTAAGGAGCATTTTATGAGCACTGGGAGCTTAACCCCAGTGCTGCTCCTGGCTATGACAACCTTGGAACCTTGGTTTGTGTCTATGTTGAATGTAATTTGTGGCTTGTAAATATGGATGTCACCAGACTGCAAAACAAATCTACCTACGGGTACAAATAAAGTAACCTGAACCTGAACCTGAAGCGCCACAGTTCCCCCCATACAGTGTTCGTGTGTACATTTTCAGATTCCTTGACCATGAAAACATATGACTAGCAATTGGATTCACAATGAAAGGATTAGTGGTTCAGTAGTTATTCACGAAAATCGCATTTTCCGTAATGGCGGTTTTCTTGTGGACGGTGATCCGGATCACCACCAAAATGTAATCATCTGTAGGATACCCAATTTCTGACAATCTCTGAAAATTTCATTAAAATCCATCCATAACCTTTTGAGTTATCTTGCTAACAAACAAACAAACAAACAGACAAACAGACAGACAAACCAACGCCGATGAAAACATAACCTCCTTGGCGGAGGTAATGAACATTAGAATTTTTTAAGTTACGCCACTGTCCTCAGCAGAAAAGGGTTGAACTGGTTTGGGGGCCCAGGGCAGCCCCTCGGTAGGCTCGCCCCTGGAAGCAGCCTGCCCCCGGGGTCGTAACTGAACCCACAGATGAGAGTGCCTCTTGTCCTCACCATCACCACCCCTCTTGTCTGGACCCGCCATCCGAAGCCTTCTCCCGGACACGCTGCACCCCGTTAGCGTGCCTCCTTGAGCCGCCCGACAGCTGGAAATAAGCTGTACCCAGTTTAGCCACGATATGCAGCCGCTCCGCCGTGGACATTCTTCCCCTCGAGCTTGAACTAAGCCCATAACTCCGTGCCTGTCAGTCTGCCCCTGACCGATTCAAAACTGCTGCAGCTGTCACTGTTGTAGCCACAGATTCACAAGCGTCTTGCCATCACGCCCAGTACTCTCGTCCAAGGCATCTTGGGCTCCGGCACTGAAGTCTTCCTGTGCTGACCCTGAGCGAGGTTGGTCCTGCTCGACCTCCGTCGTGCCCGGTAAATGTTTGTACTGCTCGCTCCCAGTGTCCGTCTCTGTGCCAGGCTGTCGCTGCTGTTTCTTGGGGTTCTCAGCATGCTCATGCCACCCCCCCCCACCTGCTGTGCCGACCCTAGCTGCGGAGAAAACTGAGCCGAGTCTGGTCGCTGCTCTCCCCCCGTGCAATCTTCGCGCACTGCACTTTGTTTACCTCCAGTGCTGCGGTCACTCACCATGCTGTGTTTTTCGGCTGGCTTGTCATTGTCGGTGGATGCGGGCTCCCTCTCCTGTGGTTCCGACTCCACCGTGAAAACTAGCTCATAGCTTTTAGCTCGTGTTTGGCACCCACCTAGCTCCGTGGCTAACTTTGCCATTGCCACTGTCTGAGCTGTTAGCTTCCCTGAGCTAGCTAGCTTAGCTACTTTTGGCACCAACAGCCTTCACATCTACAGCTTCGTGCTCCTTGTGTGTTCGGCAAAGT
Organism: Pholidichthys leucotaenia; assembly: GCA_020510985.1. NCBI lineage: Eukaryota > Metazoa > Chordata > Actinopteri > Cichliformes > Pholidichthyidae > Pholidichthys > Pholidichthys leucotaenia. The sequence continues at coordinate 225,249,948 of CM035842.1, read as the reverse complement.
ATTCAGCCATCCGTCCGACAGCATCTGTATAAGACTCCATCTCCCCCAACATGTGGAAAATTTTCTGACCTTCTACACCGAGAGGGTGGACCAGAAGTGCTCGTCTCTGCATTCCGTCAAGCCTACTCAGGCCCAACGCCGTGATGTGCCCCTCAAACATGGCCGACCAGTTAGGCCACAGGATTGCTGGCTCTCCTGGATACTGAAGAAATGGTGGTGGAGGTGGCCCATAGGCCTCCATAGTTTCTCCTCATCACCAAAATGTTATGTCTGTAATTAATGAGACGTGAGTTGTCTTGTGCTGAAAATCCAACGGAACTTTGAGATTGAGAATGCGCACAAACATATATACTGGCCGCAGCTCGCCTGACGTCACTGTGCAGGGTGGCTACGGCAAGACCCTAGGGCCAAACTCCTATACAATACGTACCCATGGACATACAGAAGACATCTGATTGGTTAAAGCAACAGGATAAATTTAACAGTTAATTTAACCTACAGAGCCGCACTATTAATTCCTGAAGGCTCAAGGCAGATTTGCTTGACCCTGGCAACACAGATGGCTGAAATGTGATTGGACAAAAAAACTTGCATTACACTACTGGAAGGAGAGCAACCAAGAGAAAAGCTACAAAATGAAGAGAATAGACTATTGAGAATAATTTAATCCATCCTCTTGGAACAAATATGTCGTAAAGGTTGTCAGTGTAATTCTGATAGTGTTTAGGCCAGCAGAGAAGGCTTTGCTGGCCCTGAGGCTCCACCACTGCATTTCAGAATAGCTTTAACAAGGAAATTAGACCACTAAGCTAACTAAGGGCAACACTTTTAACTTTCCCCCATCGAGTGTGTACTGACAAAATCTTCATTAGACAGATATTTATAATCTTTGCTTTTACCTGTTAATGTTCTTATGCTTCACAGTATAACCAATTGTTCATATGGGTAAAATCCCCGCAGTCACATTAGCTGAAGAAGAAAGCCGTTTTCATGCTTTACTGTTGATATTTTGAACAACAAGAACCACAGATTTTTAGATCCCAAAATGATCCCAGATCCCAAAATTTATGAGAAAAAAGTCCCAAATTTATGAGGAAAAACTGTAAGTTTACAGTTAAAAAAAAATTAGAAAATTTTTGAGAAAGTTCCAAATTTACAAGAAAAATGTCACAAACCTATGTGGAAAAATTCACAAATTTACAAGAAAATAGCAAATTTACAAGGAAAAGGTAACAAATTTATGAGGAAAAGTTGCAAGACTACAGTAAAAAAGTGGGAAATTAATGGGAAAGTTCCATAATTACAATAAAAAGTTAGCAAATTTGCAAGAAAAAAGTCACAAATTTACAAAAAACCCTAACAGATTTATAAGGAAAAAAGTTGCGCATTTATGAGCGTGACAAATTTACTAAAAAATAGCAAATTTATGAGAAAATAAGTTGAAAATAGGTAAATGGGTAAAATCCAGTGTGCAAACACAGATGGGACCAACATGGAACCCGCAGATAAGCCCACATGGGACAGATAAGACGGCTCAGATTTAACCTTTGGTGGGACGCACATGGACATGCTGGCTGGCTATGTGGGCAAATTTGGCAATTAAAAAAAAACACCTCTGGGGTGGGGGCCACCCTCATCTCTCATATGCTTGACAAAATTTGTCCCTGAGATGAAAATAATTGAGGAACCCTGCTGTAGTCCATGTGAAGTGTAGCCACTCCTAGGTAGGGGGAAAACTAACTGACATGGAAAGAAACCTGACTGGAAGCAGTAGACTGAGCAAAGTTACATGTGTAGTCTTTAAATGTTTAAGAGTGGTATACTACTGAGATTACATGGTAATTTTACGCAACAAAATTATGTTGTTTTTCACTATCAGTTAAACGTCACTAGCTTTGATACCTGCCTGCTGCTCTGTTGTTGGCCCGCCTAGATGTCTGTCATGTAGACGGGTGGGGAGCCAAAGGCATTAGCCTAAGAGCTAACAGTGGTGGTAGGAAGCTCACAATTATATTGTTATTTTCTTTAGGTTTCAGACACCCTAATAAATACCAAGTGGGGAGGTGCTTGGTATTTATTAGGGTGACTAAAATCTAAAGAAAAGCCTCCCACTTGAGGTGTTTCAGGCACGTCCCACTGGGAGGAGACCCCGGGGCAGACCCAGGACTTGGTGGAGAGACTATGTCTCCCAGCTGGTCTGGGAACGCCTTGGTATCCTCTCTGAAGAGCTGGAGCAGGTGGCTGGGGAGAGGGAAGTCTGGGCTTCTCTGCTTGAACTGCTGCCTCCGTGACCCGGACCTCCGGAAAAGCGGTAGAAGATGGATGGATAATAAATACCAATTCCACCTGGTTCACTAATCCATAGTCATCATTACAGTATATCTCATGATTTGGGCTTATTTTGTTATATTTTCACTGTGATGCTAGATTGAACTGTTGGCACTACTAAGGCGGCTACCTCAAGCTAGCACTTGTCCACGAGTCTTGGCTGATTCACAAATGTTTCTGTGCTCATTGTACTCCAGGGACCGGTCATATCCTATTGACCACTGAAACCACACACCCCTGTCCACCAGTGATGCTTTATTTCTTTCATTCTTTAAGACAAATTTATGTTGGTTGGCTCCAAGCTAGGAGCTATGATCTAGCTAGCTAAGATTAGCAATAGTGGCATAAGAGGGAGGGCGGAGCTCCGTTTTTGCTCAATAAAAAAATGATTGGAAAATCAATCATATTAATTAGGGTTCTGCTATATTCAGTAGCTAACAGCATTCCCAGAATGTGCCATTTGAAGACATTAACATGCTGTGCTAAATATAGCAAGTGAAGTCCCATATACAGTCTGTTTATAACTCTAAAAATAGACTTTCCCACATATATTGATCTCTTATGGTCAGATCTTAAATCTAATTCTAGTTCATCTTGCTTTTAGCGGGTAAAGCAGGCAATTGGCCCCACACAGAACAAGATGGCTCCTCTGAAGTCAGCTGCTGGACAGATTATCAAGGATTGTGAACAGCAAATTAAACGCTGGGTGGAGCACTACTCAGCACTCTCCTCCGAGAGAACATGGCCAGCACAGAAGCCCTGGATGCAGTAGATTGCCTGGCCACTATTGAAAAACTTGATTGCATGCCAAATGTGGAAGAAGCTGTGAAAGCACTGGATGCACTTTCCTCTGGGAAGGCCCAGGGAGGTGATGGCATCCCACCTGAAGTTCTCAAGTGTGCCAAGAGGTAACTCATCACAGAGCTCCACAAACTTCTGTGTCAGTGCTGGAGGGAGGGTTCAGTGCCCCAAGACATGAGCGATACAAACATCATCACTCTCTACAGAAACAAAGGGGACAGGAGTGATTGCAACAACTATCGTGGCATCTCCTCAGCACTGTTGGCAAGCTTTTTGCCAGAGTGATCTTGGGCAGGCTCCAGACTCTTGCCAAAAGAGTGTACCCTGAGTCACAATGCGGGTTCTGAGCCAAGAGGTCAGCCATCGACATGGTGTTCTCCTTGAGACAACTTCAAGAAAAGTGCAAGGAGCAGAGGAAGTCCTTGTATATCACCTTCATTGCCCTAACGGAGGCCTTTGATCTTGTCAGCAGGGATGGACTTTTTAAGATCCTGGCCAAAATTGATTGCCCACCTACACAGCTCAGCCTGGTATGATAATTCCATGATGACATGAGGGGCACTGTCGTATATGACGGTACAACATCCGAGCCATTTATCAAACAAGGCTGTGTCCTTGCACTGACCGTATTTGGTATTTTCTTTTCCATCTTGCTGAAACATACATTTGGAACAGCCACAGAGGGCATCTATCTTTGTACTAGGCCTGATGGGAACCTCTTCTGTTCCGCACACAGAAGAGGACCTGCAGCAGCTGCTAAATCGCTTTGCCACAGCCTGCAATGCCTTTGGCCTCATAGTCAGCCTGAATATGACATGGGTGATGGGACAGCGTGTTGATGATCCACCCTCTGTGAGCTTCACAGACTATGAGCTAGAAGCAGTCCATGAGTTTGTTGAGTTCAGTGTCAACGGGGAGGTTGTCGGAAATTTTAGAGTCCAGATAGACAGACGCATTGGCAAGGCAGCAACAACACTGGCAAGGTTGACAAAGTGTGCTTTGGAAAACAGAAGGCTGACAGAGCACACTAAGGTGCAGGTCTACATGGCATGCGTTGTGAGCACGCTCCTTCATGGCAGTGAAACATGGACGCTGCATTTTCACCAGGAGAGATGACTTAGCACCTTCCACATGTGTTGTCTGTGGTGAATCCTGGGTATTTTGTGGAGAGACCACATCACCAACAATACAGTGCTTGAGAGGGCAGGAGTTCTCTCCATGTTTGTCCTCCTGAAACAGAGACGCACTGGCTGGGCCATGTCACCCGCATGGAGGACAGACACATCCCAAATGATCTCCTTTACGGAGAATTGGCATCTGGAAAGAGGTCAACCGGAAGACCTCAGCTGTGCTTCAAAGATGCCTGCAAACAGGACCTCAAGGCACTTACCATGGACACCAAAACCTGGCAGGCAGTAGCTGCAGACAAATTCGTCTAGAGGCAACAAGTGCAGATAGGACTCCTGCAGGCTGAGAGCAAACTGATGCGGCAGGCGGAAAAGACGAGACTCCAGAGAAGGACTCAGGCACCAGCGGACAGACCCGCCTCAGTGTTCATTTGTGTGTGCTGCGGCCGGGGCTGTTGTTCCCGTATCTGACTCTACAGTCACAGCAGACGCTGTATTTAAGATAAGATAAGATAAGATAAGCCTTTATTAGTCCCACAATGGGGAAATTCCAGGATTGCAACAGCACAGGGATAGCAACACTCAGAGCAACAATCAGAAGGCAAGAAAAAACAACATCTAGTAAACATATGTTCATATTACTATAAATGTATATATATAGACACACAGTGCAGAGTATTATGGTTGGTTGGTGAATGTGCAGCAGAAAGTCTAAGCTCTCTCTCCGCGGATGCGTTGGGCCAGCTGGAAGTCTTTGGGCATGATGGTGACCCCCTTAGCGAAGAAGAGACCACCAGGTGGGCCTCGCTGGTCTCCTGCAGAGCCATGATGGCGAAGCTCAGGAAACGCAGGACGGTCTTGAAGTCCTGAGCGATCTCCCTCACCAGGCGCTGGACGGGCAGCTTACGGATGAGCAGCTCCGTGGATTTCTGGCAGCGACGGATCTCTCTCAGAGCCACGGGCCTGTGACGGCGAGGCCTCTTCACTCTGCCGGTGGCCGGAGCGCCTCTCCGAGCAGCCCTGGTGGCTAGCTGTCTCCTGGGGGGGCTTCTTCCTCCAGTAGATTTTACGGGCGGTCTGCTTGGTTCTTGCCATCGCTCTTTATTATTCTGTCTTATATTTCTTGCACGCCGCCTAAACTCCAGCCCGGCACCCGCGTCGTTTTCGCTACAGCTCCCGGTATGTCGAGTTTCCCATTAGCACCGGGCGGCGGCCAAGTGCTAGCTAGCACTAGCTCCTCCCCGCTGTAGCGTCTCCCGCTGCAAACCGTGGCTCCGTCCGCCGACCCGGGAGACCCCTGGGGCGATCCGTGCGTCCGTGATATATATACAGAGTGAAAGGTGTAGAAAGAAGAAGGAAGATAAAAAAAAGGCTGTTGCAACGGGCAGCCTACTCGTGTGGCGCCACCGGTCCGACGGAACCGGAACCGGAAAAAAAAAATATTTACCTGGATATACAGGGCACTACTCCATGATTCTACAGGAATAATGGATGCCTACTAGTGGGCCATATTAACCCTTTGAGTGTGTATGGTGCAGATCTGTGACATACCCCCTAGTGGTCAAGAGTGGTAAATATTTTTTGTCAATAAAATAGTTCAGATTTCCAAGGCTATAACTTTAAAGTGGTAAGATATAATGACTTACTGTCAATTAGAAAGATGTAAAATATGATCCAAAGTTTCAGATAGGAATAAATTTACGCATCTAATTTGCATAATGTCACGGCACCTCTTTAAATGCCATAACTCAAAACTGGACTTTGGACGTATTTACACAAAAAATGGTTCAGTCTTTTGACACCGTTTTTTGTACAGAGGTACCTCATCATCTCATCTTCAAAGTATATGAACAAGAAATTAGTACATTTAAAACCCCCCAGAAATTTCTCACTTACTTTTGACAAAGTCAGTGAGAAGACAGGCGCAGTGCCGCGCTCTGCCACTAGGGGCACACAAATTCTCACACTAAATGGGCTAAACCTCAAGCTAGCTAAATATTTATCCATCAAGTGGTGGTGTGGTATGCTACTGTACATATACTTTGCTCTCAATTAAGCTACGGTCACAAAGATTCTTCTGAATGATGGGTTTGTAAGAATCTCCCAGTTCCTACGAATTTTGGAGTTTGCAGACATTCGTGGAAGGAGCCATAGTTTCTTACAGCTGCTGTTCAATTTGCAAGAGCAACTTGAGGCAATCTTGAGAAATGAGGTGCTTTTCTGTCGTATGATGGCCCTAGAGTTCTTACGTTCTTTATAAGGGTGCCTTGGGATCGTCCTAAGGCATACTTACTGCCATCTTACAAAATTTTTTGATGTAAGGTAGCTGTACGGCACCCCTATGTGCAACTCACGGCACCCTTTAAGTTGTTGGTAGGAAGATCTTATGGCTTTCAGCACATTTTGTTGGGGTATATAAATGGTGGGCATCCACTCTCCAACATTCTGTGTCCAAATTATCATCACATCTGCTAGAAAATTTGTGGAAAATTTTGGCAATAATGCTGAGAAGACTACAGCTGCAGGATGACAAAGAAGAAGATCAAGCCACTTCTGCCTCCCCCCCGCCCCACTTTCCTTGTTTTGGTGGCTTCTCTTTGCTGCTCTTTCCTTTGAGTTCCACATCTCAAATACGCCTAGTAAAAGCACGGTCGACATCTTAAAACAGGAATCTGAAATCTTGCAGCTGTTTTCTTCTGGAAAACCTTGTGCTGAATAACAGTTTGTACGGCATGTGTGTGGGCCACCCCAAAGAATACCACTAATATCACACGAATGACGTACTTCCGTCTTATGGGTGTCTCACTACCGCCTTATGAATTTCCTTATGAATTTCCTTACGAACTGGGATTTGTACAACGTTTCCTACGTCCGCTGTAAGGGGCCCTCAAGAAAAACTTAAGGTGTTCTTGTGGCATACTTGTGGCCACTGTAGGAATTTGGGGTTCTGAAATGGTCTCCTGACCCTAAATAATCCACAAACATCTTGTATAGTTCTTACGTTGTTTCTATGGCATTTGTATGGCCACCCTACAATGAGGGGTTGTAGTGGGGTGTTTGTAGAAAATCTTGGACAAGACCACCAACCTGGCCGCGAACTTACAAACACTCTACAAACCCTGGATTCTCCTATGGCCACCTTAAGAAGACCATATGAAATGGTCCAAAAATCATTTGTATGGTGTTCTCAGCCATTTGTAAGGACATTTGTGACTGTAGCTTAAGCAAATAGAAAGTCAGAAACAGCACAGACAGCTTTCTTACTGGTGGGGGATGTTCTTTGCTGGTATAAACAACAGGTGTAGACACATCCAGAAGGTTATGATACACAGCAGGGACTGGTGAGATATTTGTTTTGACAGCTCGTCATAAAGTCACTGACCTCCTCTTTGGGTTGCACAACAGTGCAGTCTTGTGCTGTTTGTGTACAGGTCTGAATCATCCTTGAAAATTAATATGTGAATTAGAACAATTAGAAAAGCTTGACAACCAAGAAAGCAAAAATCCTGAATGGAGAATGTTTCTTTTCAGCTTAACTTTTGGCATGCACTCTCAGAGAAAGCAGTGACTGCTTCATATGCATGTGATTCATGGTGTTGTCTCTTTGGCTGGAGCAGTGGTGACAGCAGCTGTCACTCCCTGTGTATGTCTTTAAAACCATGCAGCAAGTGCATGTCTGCATACTGAAGATCCAGTGTCCAAGACTGTTAATATGACACCCTCACTTTCTGTGTGTGGATGGGCGACTCCATTCACATTTCTGTACAGAAATGTCCTATGACTGTGGAACAGGTGCTTTTGCAGTTATAATCTCACTTTTAAGCCTGAATCCTCAAACCTCTTTGTCTCTTTTTGCATCTAGGGGTAGATATCCTGAAGCTGGTTGCTGCCCAGGTGGGCACCCAGTGGATTGACATCTATCAATCACTGGCCAATGCCACAGAGCGCGAGGTGGCCGCCTTCTCCAACAGCTACTCATCCGACCACGAGCGGGCATATGCAGCTCTTCAGCACTGGACCATTCGGGACAGTGACGCCAACCTAGCCAAGCTGATCAACGCTTTGCACCGGCAGCGCCGCATCGATGTGGTGGAGAAGATTCGTTTTGTAATGGAGGATAGCCCACAGGTCGGTGAGATAAAAATGAAGACAAGCCTACTGTGATTGTGGGGTTTGAACTGAAGTCCCTGTAGCTCATTTCACTTTCAGACAATGACTTGATGCTTAAACAGTTATTGAGCTTGGCTCTGTAGGCTGCAGTGTTTAAGTGATAAGTGAGTGGCTATGAATAGTTGAGGAAGAAACACGTGAGGATCAGATTTCTTTAACGTTGTGCTCCTCAGGACAATACAGACTGACACTACTTGCGAGGTTGTGAGTTCTAAACCTGTGACTAGCTGCAGTGACCAAAAACACAAATAATACCCAGTAATTCCAAAAATTGCACTCCCTGTTGAGTTTAGTTCTGAATGGCTCTGACATGTTGTCAGGCAAGTTAAGCCTGACAAACTTCAGCAGTGTGATCAACGTTTACAGCCTAGTCTTTTTCTTTTTCGTCTTTTGGCTGCTCCCTTCAGGGGTCTCCTCAGTGGATCATCTGCCTCCATCTCGCCCTATCCCTTCTTCTTCCTCTGTAACACCAACCCTCTCCATGTCCTCCTTCAATACATCCATGAGTCTTTTCGGTGGTCTTCCTCTTTTCCTCCTGCCTGGCAGCTCCATCTTCAACATCCTTTGTCCAATATATCCACTATCTATCCTCTGCACATGTCCAAACCATCTCAGCCTTGACTCTTTTACTTTTTCTCCAAACTGCTCAACCTGAGCTGTCCCTCTGATGTACTCATTTGAGAGAGAGAGGAGGATGGATGAAGAGAAGATGGTGAACATGGAAGTCCCAAGGATTAGGAAGGTGGAAGTGAGGGCAGCTTTGAAGAGGATGAAGAATAGAAAGGCGGTTGGTCCAGATGACACAGTACACGTCATGCAAGTGTTGCAGGACAACTCTGCATTTTTCACAACAGTAAATGACAAGCATATGGACTGAAAATGACACTTCCCTGTCCAGCCATGGTATTTACAGTGCATCCACAAACTATTCACAGCACTTCACTTTTTCCACATTTTGTTACAGTATGTTACAGCCTTATTCCAAAATAAATTAATTTTTTCCCTCAAAATTCTGCACACAATACCCCATAATAAAAAAAAGTTAAGAAATCACAAGTACAGTGGAGATAAAAAGTCTACACACCCCTGTTCAAATGCCAGGTTTTTGTGATGTAAAAAATAAGACCAAGATAAATCATTTCAAAACTTTTTCCGCCATTATTGTGACCTGTAATCTGCACAACCCAATTGAAACCCAGTGAACAAATGATTAACCCTTTAACTGCCCAGATTAAATGGACGGGTCACATGCCCCCAGTGGCACAGCGCAGCAACTGCATGTGTCAACTTATTGACGTCCCCCGGCTATACTGAGAATTTGTACTAATCTCTATTGATCTGACAGTTTAGAAGGTGGCAGACACACGCCGAAGGAATCATGACTGACATGAAATATAGCAAAGAAGGAGAAATCCTCATTATTATTCTTCCTTTTTCCACTTTGAGCTCACACACCAATGTGGATGCCGCCATGTTTGGTCATCGCGACAGTGATGATGACGGAAACTGCATGAAATGAGAAAAATAGCCACGTAATACAAACAAAATTCACGTGGGATAATCATAAGAGTTTGTAGATGTGGTACACGGGTGTAACTTACTAAGTAACCGTGTTACATCGACGATGTAACAAAAAACTGAGCTCCCATTACCAAGTTGGCAGCACCCACGGGCGGCATGGATTCCCACAGGAAAAATGCACCAAACAGAAAAATAGTCATGTAATACAAATGGAATTCACATAGGGTAGTCAAAAGAGTTTGTAGATGTGGTACACGGTGTAAATGGCTGAGCAAACACAGAAACATCGGCTACAATGGACGAAAATGGACCGGTTACGTGGGCGGGTGAACCCCCCCTCCTGGTAACAGGTAAGAGAGAAATATGTTTTTTTGACATTTTATTGATTTTCTGGTTCATATACTTTGAAGATTAGATAAAAACATACCCCTGCAGACAAATCGGCGTCAAAAAAACCGGACCATTCTTTATCTAAATGTGTCCAAAGTCCACTTTTGACTGAGTTATGTAATTTATATAGCTGCCGCAACATTATGCAAATTAGATGCGTAAATTTATTCCTCTCTGAAACTTTGGATCATATTCTACGTCTTTCTAATTGACAGTAAGCCATTATCTCTTGTAACTTTCAAGTTATAGCCTTGGAAATCTGAACTATTTTACTGACAAAATTTTATACCACTCTTGACCACTGGGGGGGGCCTTGAGTTGCCTTGCATTTCCCCAGGCGCCACATGACACCTAGGGCAGTTAAAGGGTTAAGCTTAGGAATTTGGCATTTACTAAGCTAAACATGAATTAATAATTTAATTAGCAATTATTTGATCAGTCTCATAATCTTAGGGCCACTTCTTGACACTGAACAATTCTGGAGTCTGGACAAAGAAAGCACACCTGTACTTGGTTACATAAATATAAGTACATAAATATAACAACTCAAACACATTATCGGAAAGGATGCACTGCTAAATAATCCGATCACTTAATTCTCCCACACAGCCAGGTTTCTCTGCTTTGCTGTGCTTATACAGAGACGTGAAAATTTGCGTAGGGTACATGTTCTCAGTCTGTGTCCTCATGTCCAGGTTGATAAATACCGATCTCTGCTTTGACCACTTTTCTGTCTTACCTACCTTTGATCAATGAGAGCCAGTTAGTTTTATTGAGTTATTTGTTAGTGTGTTCCTTTGTACTAATTAACAACCATCTGAGTCTGTTTGATGTACCCACTAGGTGTAGAAATCACCAAAGGCCACACAATACAATATTTTCACAATACTTGGGCCACAAAGTGATAATATCAAGAGTATTGAAATATCATATATTGCGATTTCCCTTGCTGATCTTTGTCGTCTTCAACTTCCGGCTAGATCCCAGGAGTCAGTCCTTTGTTGTGAGATAACCAGACGGTGAACATTTAGCACCATCTAATAGACTGAAAAGTCAACAGGTTTTTAATACTCTGGTACCTAAATATGTAGCTTTGTATTTGCAGCATTTATTAATTTTCAATTTTGAATGAAGTGTCACAATACTGGTGTTTCTAAATTGATACAGTATTGCCATCATGAAGTACTGTATTGATCCCCCCCACTCCTAGTATCCACACAGATGCAACCTGTTAACTGAACTATGGTGCACCTCCTCCTCTCAAAAGAATTGTACATGGCCGGATAATCAGGCTTAAACATCATAAGCAACCAAGGTCCCAGACTGTGATTATATCTGCTCTGGGATGATGGATGCCATGAAACTAGCCTGGTGTGTGATCTCATGATGTGACCAGAAGGACACAGGAGAAGGACACAGGGGACACATTGAATCCTTCATCACCAGTTACTTTCCTCCCCTTTCTTTCTCTTTCTCTTCTCACTGATTAGGATCACAATCTCCAAGGTCGGTGCTGCACAGTCAGAGTCTTGTTCTTGTAAGAACACAAACCAGCAAGTTATAAGTGTTGCTTTCATCACCACTTAATCATCAACAAATTGTCACAAAGAATGGAGTGATTGTGGGTAACTGCTAGCTTATGGTGGTGCAGAGACCAAAGGAAGAATTGTCTCCTATCATTGTGTCTGGGACAAGGTGAGGTGCTATTAGGACATTTTTGTAGGATTGGTGTTGAGAGAACCTTTATGTCAGCCAAATTTAAGACGATTTGGATTGGCAAGTGTGAGTTAGGTCTTATTACCTGAACCTTAATAAAAGCAAGAATCTATTAAGTGAAAATTCAAGGATGTTCAGTGATATCCATGATTTTGAAACAAATCTTTATAACCACATAATACTGGAATCTTTCAATTTCTCTGTACTGTTCACCACACAGAGCGTGAGTTACGGACATCCAAAGAGCTGTCATAAATCTGCTTTTAACGGGCAGATGTGGTGGTGAAGGAATTGGACTCAGAGTGCAGGCAGGACTTCGATGCACAGTGTAATTTTATTAACAGAGAACTCAAAAGCAAAATAAATGGCAGCACAGGGGCTGCGAGTACTGAGGGTAAACTTGATTACTATATACAGAGCACGGGGAAACTCGACCAGGATATCACATGAACATTAAATGACACCACACAAGACAGGCAGAACACTGAATATATAGACAAGGGGATAATTAACGTAACACAGAGCAGGTGGGCACAATCAAGGGCAGCAGGGAAGTGGCTGCAGGTGAGAAGCACAGGATGGGCGGAGCTGTACAGACAGACACAGACAGGGAATGCACATGAAATGTGACAATGAACATACAGGGCAAAAATGCAGGAGTAAACAGAGAGGGCAGTGGCTACAGATATGGGAGACATGAGTTGCTGGGACAACAGGTAAACGGATATGCACACAGACCCAGGACCAAACAGAGGATGACACAGAAGACAATGACAGGAGACTCAAGGGAACACAGAGGGCAATAATTGCAAATAATAATCATACACCCAGGACCAAACAGAGGATGACACAGAAGACAATGACAGGAGACTCAAGGGAACACAGAGGGCAATAATTGCAAATAATAATCATACATGATCACAAAAAACAATACATGAACATGGACATGTCTAACGCCTCCATCATCAACGGAGACATCGAGACCACAATTGTTTACGGGACCAGCATCGACATGAGCCCTATCACCAGTGGAATTAATGCCATGCCCACTACCTGTACTGACTTCGTTAAGTTGACCCACACCAACCAGCACCGCTGCGACCCTGCAGCCCACCAACACCACCATGGCGTGGCAGCCTGATGACATCGTCACGTACCAACAGCGGAACAGAGCCGGGGTGGACTGGTGATCGACCCTCGTCCCCGCAGCGCAGCAGTGCACACTCCTCACCACGGTGCAGCGGAGAACCCATATCACCAGACGGCCACAGACCGTGACCCAATGACCGGTCTCTGCCATTGGGTCGGTCTTTGCTGCAGCAGCAGCAGCCCAGCACATGGACCCCACCACAGCGGCAATGTAACAACCAGCCAGCAGTGAGTGTAAAACTTGTCAGAGAAATCCTGTGTTAAAAAACAGATTGATAAAAGTTTCTCAAACCCTGAACTGGGCAAAAAGAATTTGGGACCCTCAAAGTAAAAAAAAAAAAAAAAAAAAAAAGATCTGCTTGGGGGGGCACTAAAATGTAAGGAGTATGGTCTCCAAACGTGAACAAGTAGAACATCTGCTGATAAACCCTAATATTGATTGTATGGGTCTGTCTGAAACCTGGTTATCATCCTCGTCACCTGAAACTGTTGTTCCCATGCCTGGCTGTAATGTGTTTAGGAAAGAAGGGGAGCAAGCAGCAGGTGGAGGAGTTTTACTCTGTTAAAGACACCTTAGAATGTAATCAGATTGAATGGTAAAAAGATATGAATCTAGAATGTGTAGGAGTTAATAAACATTAAGTTGTCAGCCAATATGACCTTCTCTGTTATTTATTTGTACCGCATACCCTCCTCTAAAGCAGATTTTTATGACCAATTTAAAGCACTTCTAAATCAGTGCAACCCTAAAAATGAATTAATATTGTTTGGTGATTTTAATATAAACTGGGATGACAAAAAAGACAGAAAAAATCTAAAACTCATTACCGATTGCTATAACTTAACTCAGTTAATAGATAAATCAACCAGAGTTACAAGCCAGTCAAAAACCAAAATTGATTGACTTTTTACAAATAGACCTGAAAGAATCTCCCAGACTTATAACCTTTTAACAGGACTGTCTGACCACAATATAATATTAGCAACAAGAAAACATCCACAGAAACAGCTTTCAAATCCATTTAAGAAGTCACGAGGTAACACAGTAAATTATATAATCCCAAAAAAACAAAAGCAAAATATAACACTGACGATAAACAAAACTGAATGGAAGGAAATCACCTCCTCAAATGACAAAAATCACAGCAATGAATTTTTTATTAAAAACCCCCCCCAAAAAACCAAAGAGGTCATCGTGGCATTTTCAGAAAAAGAAGATAACAGAAGAATCAGCTTACTATGGCTCAACTCCAAGACCAGAGATCAACTTTTTAAAATAGCTCTAAAAACAGGTTTAACATACAGACAGACAAAAATTTATGTCTGCTAGAAATAAGGTAACACAAACTGTGAGGAAGGCGAAGGCAAGCTTTCTTTTAACGATTATTGAAAATGCAGAAGAAGATGGCAAAAAAATTTAGAATAATATTGACAAATTCACTAATAAACAGAACAAAAAAGATGACAGAGACATGGAACTTAATATTAATAACAAATTGGTACAGAATCCCACGGTCATTGCTACAGAGTTTAACAACTTTTTCATAAACTCTGTGCTAGAAATATCCAATCATAACTCTAGTCCTATTAACCTCTCACAACCAGTTTTTAATATATTGGAAATAACTGAAAAGGAAGTCACAAATACCATCAGCTCATTGAATAGCTCAAAAGCAACAGATGAACATGGTCTTAACACCAAATTTTTAAAAGAAAGTAAAGAATCTCTCATTTGTCCAATTACTCGGAAGCAAGGTGCAAGATGGCACCCACCGATGGCAAATGTCTTTGCTCGTTCTGCTCTCGAATGCCGACTTTTTTCCTTTTTTGATGGTTGCTTTTCTTTTTACAGTGCATAAGTCGTGCACTGCTAACATACAACCAACGGATGCTACTGAACATCGCCGAGATGAGCAGTCACACAGAGTTTACTGGCTTCAATCCACCCGACCTGCAATGCATTGTACGTCCATGCAGCGATCAACACCACCCCCAGGAAGGCCCCGAAGCACTGAGTCCACGTGAGTTTGCTGACCCCAAGAGAGCACGTTGAAGACAGCGGTGGAGAAGAGGCAAGAGAGGTGGGCTACATGCTAGGCTAAAGGCCCGTGCCAGTCAACCACCAATTCCCAGTCTCTTCCTGGCAAATGTTCGGTCTTTGGAAAACAAGCTAGACGAACTAAGAGCAAGGGTTGAAGACCAGTGGGAGATGAGAGAGATAATTTTCGCCCTATCAGACAGAATCCCAGAGGCCGCCATTCAACTACAGACTGGCTCAACACATCAGGCAGACAGAACCAGAGCTTCTGGTAAGATGAAGGGAGGGGGAGTGTGTTTTTTTTTTTTTTTTAAACAACTCATGGTGTGGAGATGTACAGACTGTTTACAAGCACTGTTCACCTGATGTGGAGTTTTTACTGTTGAAATGCCATCTCTATTATCTTCCGAGAGAATTTACCGTTGTGTTTTTAGCTGCTGTTTACATCCGTCCGCAAAGCAACTACACAGTAGAGCTAAACAAACTATGAAGTCATCAGTGCAGTAGAGACGCCCATCCCGATGCTGTTTTTATTGTTGCTGGCGACTTTAACCAGTGCAATTTACGGGTTGTACCCCGTAAATATTACCAGCATGTGGACATTCCCACCCACAATAAAAGCACATTGGATCATGTTTACACCAATATACGTGGCGCTTACAGAGCGGCACTCCACCCCCACTTCGAACAGTCGGATCACATCTCCCTGTTTATGTACCCAGCCTACAGACAAAAGCTGAAACAAACAAACCCTGTTGTTAAGCAAATTAAGCGCTGGACTCCAGAGACTGAGAGCACCCTACAAGACTGTTTTGCCTGCACGGAATGGGATGTGTTTAAAGCTGCAGCCGCCCAAGAGGACTCTTCTTTAAACATACAAGATTATGCTGAATACATGACTGGGTACATCAGCACATGCGTTGATACCATTGTCCCCACCACACAGGCCAGGAAGCTCCCCAACCAGAAGGCCTGGATCAACAGTCAGGTACGTTAGATGCTGCATGCTCGCTCTCTTGCATTTAAATCAGGCAGTGAGGTCGAGTACAAAGCTACAAAGTATGGATTGAGAAACAGCCAAGAGGAAGTACAGAGAAAAGCTGGACAACCTCTACTCCACTCCTGAACCGGGGCACATGTGGCAAGTCCTGCAACACATCACAAACTACAAGAGGACCAACAGCAGCACCACTAGCTCCACAGACAGCCTGCTGGACGATCTCAACATCTTTTACACCCGCTTCGAGACCACCAGCCACAGCACAGAGAAGAGACACACACTCACGTGCCCCCCCCCCCCACACACACACAAAAAAAAAAAAAATTCTCACCAGGCCAGGTAAACAAAGCACTGAGGAATATCAACCCCCCCAAGGCAGCAGGACCAGACAACATACCTGGGCGGGTCCTCAGAGCATGCGCTGCCGAGCTGACTGACATCCTCACATCAATCTTTAACCTCTCCCTCAACCAGAACATAGTACCCTCCTGCTTCAAAATGACAACCATCATCCCCCTCCCCAAAAGGAGCCCGCCGACCTGTCTGAAAGATTACAAACCAGTAGCACTCACTCCAATCATCATAAAGTGCTTCAAGAGAGTGGTACTGCTCCTCATTTAGGACAGCATATCAGGCACCCTGGACCCCCTGCAGTACACCCGCTGGCCCAACAGGTCCACCTCGGATGCCATCGCTGCAGCACTCCATTATTCTCTCTCCCACCTAGAAGAGAAAGACTCCTACATCAGAATGCTCTTTGTCAACTACAGGTCCGTCTTCAACACAGTCATCCCCCACAAACTCACCGACAAACTGTCTTCACTTGATCTGCACCCCACCCTCTGTGACTGGCTACTGGACTTTCTACCTGGCAGGCCCCAGTCTGTCAGGATGGGTAACAGGACCTCAGCCAGCATCATCACGAACACAGGTGTCCCACAGGGTTGTGTTCTCAGCCCCATCCTCTACAGCCTCTTCACTCATGACTGTGTTTCCTCCCACAAGAACATCATCCTAAAGTTTGCGGATGACACAGCAGTGATGGGACTCTTCACTGGTGATGACGAAGCATCCTACAGGAGGGTGGTGGCCAACCTGGTGTCATGGTGTGAGGACAACACCCTCACCCTCAACATGGACAAGACGAAGGAGATGATAGTGGACATGATGAAAGGGAGGAGGAGACCCCATCAGCCGCTGTTCATCCGGAAGCTTGAGGTGGAGAAGGTGAGCAGCTTTAAATACCTGGGCATCCACATCAGCGAGGACCTTAAGTGGACACACAACACCACAGAGCTGGTTAAGGGAGCTCAACATCGGCTGTACTTCCTGAGGAGGCTGAAGAAGTTTGGCATGTCCTCAAGGATCCTCAACAATTTCTACAGATGCATCATCGAGAGCATCCTGACCAACTGCATCACTGCGTGGTATGGCAGCACCACTGCCCTGGACCGCAAATGCCTGCAGAGAGTGGTGAAGACAGTGGAGAAGATCATCAGGACCCCACTCCCCTTTCTGCAGAGCATCTACCACCGCAGAGTTGAAAGGAGAGTTGACGCCATCTTCCTGGACCCCACCCATTCCCAGCACAGTCCGTTCACACTTCTACCCTCAGGCCGGAGGTACAGAAGTGTGAAATGCAGGCCAGCCAGACTGAAAAACTCCTTCTTTCCCACTGCCATCAGACTCCTGAACAAATAACAACTCCCAAAACTCCGTAACACAACTTTGCATATAGGAACTCACTCACCGGCTGCTAAATTAGTACATTGCTCACCTGTACAGTGTATATAGTCTCACCCGTCTGATGTCCATATCATCTCTGCTGCTAATTATCATCTCTGCTGCTCTGCGGGTTCATATCCTGGCCGGGTCATGCCGAAGACCATATAAAAGTGGAACTTCCTGCCATCCAGCTTGGTGCTCAGCAATAATGGAATGGAGGAGGGAAATCTGTGGCGGCGCCTTGCATGGCAGCGGCCCTCTGATTCTGCACTGGGGTGTGTGTGTGATTAACACAGTAGATAGGCAAAGCACAATCTTGTTCTATTGTACATGATTGGTTGTACGGTTGAATGACAATAAGGGTGATTTAATTTAATTTAATTTAATTTATCTTGTACAGTCTACTGGTACTACCGTTACAGAGAAATTAGCACTGGGTGCTAATTTGTAATTTATAATTATATGCTGCTCGCTGCACAATGCTCATTTGCATACTGTACATAGGTTTATCCCATCTCAGGTTCACATCATCTCTGATATCAAGATACCACTACCACTATAGTCATGCAGGGAATTTTCAATTTCATTCCTCTTGTTTGACTGCATTAAATGCTTTAGCTGTCCAAATTGCCTGATGTGTGTTATTAGTACTCATTAGTATTAGTATTTAGTATCAAGGCGTGCTTAGGAGTCATAATTGCCTAACTCTGTGCTGGTGTGTGTGTGTGTGTGTGTGTTATTAGCATCCATTAGTATTAGGATTGAGTTATTGTGTTATTACCTTATTAGTATCGTTGTGTACCTATTACCTCAGCATTCGTTTGGAGAGCAAAGTAAGAATTTCATTGCTCAGAAAATGTAGCATTTCTCAACTGTGCACATGGTAATAAAGCCTTTGAATCTTGAATCTACTCAATTATCAATCTGTCAATCAAACATGTAACTGCTTGTAGGAGTGGTCAGCCCAATTTTCAAAACGGGGAGTAAAACTGATATAAACAACTACAGACCAATCAGCATCTTACCTGTCATCTCCAAAATAATTGAAAAATGGGTGGCTACACTATTATGTGAACATCTGAATTATGGAACCCCCCCTCCCCCCGCATCACGCACAGTTTGGGTTCCACGCCCACCATTCAACAGAGTCTGCAGTAAGCTTGTTCTTAGAGAAAAGTAAATATTTCTTAGATAAGTGCACTTGTGTAAGTACTGTGTTTTTAGATCTGAAGAAGACATTTGGCACCATTGACCACAACATCCTTTTAACCAAACTTACTCAATTTAATTTTTCAGAACATGCTATCAAATGGATGAAATCCTATTTAACCGACAGACAGCAATGTGTAATGGTCAACAGTGTCAAATCACCATATTTGAAATGTCAAATGGGTGTCCCACAAGGCTCCATATTTGGACCAATATTATTCTCCCTATGCATAAATGATTTACCAAATGCATTCAGAAACATTCATATACAAATGTGTGCAGATGACATGGTAATGTACACCTGCAAAAAACACAAGAAGCTGCCTGTATTCTTACAACCACCAAACGATCAAATAGTACAAACTCAAACATTTTCTTAAAAGGGGAGGAGCTGCAACTAGTCGAGGAATTTAAGTACCTTGGCATGATTTTAGACTCCCCATTAACTTTTAAAAAACACATCAAAAAAATCTCAAACGTAATCAGATTCAATATAAGAAATTTTAAGCAAATTAGACCATCGCTGACAGTGCGGCCAAAATGTTTCTGCATGCAATGATCTTCTCACACATCGATTACTGTTTGATCAACTGGTCACTCACTGGTTTAACCATAACAAACCCATTGAATCTTTATACAAAAAAACATTACAATCTTTGCATTAATAAGACTATACCACCTGCAATCGGAGAGCGTACCACACTGAACACTTTTAAGATGCATTGTAAAAATTGGCTTTTATACAACCAAAACTGTACCCATAACTACTGATTACTCTGTGGCATACGCATATACTGTATATGTGCCCGTGTGTCACATACATATGGCCCGCCTCTTGTTTATTGCTGTCTGTTGTTGCTGTGAGGTGCTTGGGTGCATGTGTGGGTACACATATACAGCACTTCACTCGTGTGACATTTGAATGTTTTGTTTTGTAACACCTTAACTCTTGCACTTTAGCATATACACTTTGTACAGTTTCATTGCAGTTGTTCTGCTCGTACGTGATTGTGTGTTTTTGTGACCTGCCGGCGGACTACAGTTGCAAATTAGCAGCATTGCTAAATCTGGCGTACTTACATTTGTATTAGTGTTCAGTAGTGTTCAGATTGTTAGAAAAAAGAGACGCACCATCCAAAGTGGGATGGACGCCGTCTCGTCTAATAAGACCAGGTTTTCCCCAAAATGAGTTCCAGCGTCTATGTAGCCCACATTGTTTGCAGGACACCACATAGCCAGCCAGAGGTTGAAGGATGACAAGCGGCTAAACATGTCATCACTGGTCAGATTGGGGAGGGGCCCAGAGAATACTACAGAGGCAGACATTGTTTTTGCAAAGTCACACACCAATTCCACGTTAAGTTTTGTGACTTCCGACTGCCAGAGTCGGATGTCATTATTGCCGGCGTGGATAACAATTATGGAGTATTTACAGTTATTTATAGCCAGCATTTTCAAATTTGACTCGATGTTGTCTGCTTCCCCAGCAATGCATTTGACTATGGCCGCTGGAGTCTCTAGGTTCACGTTTCTGACTACAGAATCGCCAATGATCAGAGTTTTTTCCTCAGCGGGTGTGTTGCTAAGCGGGAAAAAGCAATTAGAAACATGAACAGGTTGGTGGTGAACTGGGGCCTTGCGGCTAGGCTTCCTTCTCACCATCATCCACCCATTCTCCTCACTGCTAAGGAGGATCAGAGGACCGCTAGCAGGCGGCCCTATGCTAGGGAGCTCCGCTGCAGCTAAGGGGCGTTCGTCATTATTAACTGGCGCAGACGGTGTTTCAATGCAGCGGAGCCGGGATTCCAAATCAGACAACCTCGCCTCGAGTGCCTCAAAAAGACAACATTTATTACATTTAACGTTATCAGTAAAATAGGCAGAGATGTAGCTAAACATCTGACAGAGAGAGCACACCAGAGGAGAAGGGGAAGGAGAGCTAGTAGCCATGGCTAGTGGCTAACCCGAAGCTAGCACAAACACAGATGAAAGGTGAACAGAAGGCTAAAGAGGATGATTAGGTGACACTGAGTGCACACAGAGGTGCAAGAGGATTGTTAAACAGAAGTAAGAGCTGACGGTAGATGGAAAAAAGTGATTAAAATACAATTAAAGGCAAAAATCCTCAGGAGATTGAGGAGCGCTAACCACAGAGCAACCCACACAGACAGCCAGCAACACAGGATGTGACAATATGTTACCACAGCAGGAACCAGGAACCCAACAATGCAGACAAGTTGAAGACCAACAACAGATAACAGAGAAACTTCATACAGAAGAGATAATGACATGAAACCCTTTAACTCAGGAGATTACTACATGGGAACTTTAAACTCGGATGATAACATGGAGATCTTAAACTCTGGAGATGGTAATATGGAACCTCTTGTCTCTGGAAATGACAACATGGAAATTTTGCACTCGGAGGGTGACGACAACAAGGAAATTTTGTATTCAGGAGATGATGGCATTAAACCCTTAACCTCAGGAGGTGTCAGCATGGAATCTTTAACCTCAGAGCGTGACAATATGGAACCCTTAAACTCAGGAGGTCTCAATATGGACACTTTTAACTCGGGAGGTGAAAATATAGTACCCTTAAACTCAGGAGATAGTGTCAACACAGGTACTTTAACCTCGGGAGAATACAACATGGGCTCTTCTTTCTCAAGAGATAACATAGAAGTTTTAAACTTAAAGAAAACAGCATGAGGGTCTTAAACCCAGGAGATGACATTAGGGCTCTTTGCTCTGGTCACCACAAAGGAGCCTTTTGACCTGGTGACCACAAAGGAACTGTTTGCTCAGGGGACAACAACATAGGAATTTTTAGCTCAGAGGAAAACATAGGGGCCTCCTGCCCTTGGCATAATAACTGAGAATTCTTTAGTTCCAAAGACAACAACTGAAGGGTCTTTTATGCTGGAGAAAACCACATAGAAGCTTTGAGCTAAGTAGATGGCAATAGTGGAGCTGTTAGTATTGGAGACAGTACCTGAAGGGGTCCTCAGCGCAAGGGCTGACAGTAGCTGAGCGGCGGCGACCTCAGGCAGTGACGGTGGAGCAGACTGTTCAGACGGCCACGACGGAGTGTTGACCATGGAGACAGACTGTGACTGGGGAACGCCGACCACCGAGACAGCTGGAGCAGCGGCGTGCACCTTGGAGACAGCTGGAGCAATGGCATGCACCTTGGGGGCAGCTGGAGCAGTGGCGTGCACCTTGGAGACTGCTGGAGCAGCGGCGTGCACCTCAGAGACTGCTGGAGCAGCAGCGTGCACCTCGGAGACTGCTGGAGTTGTTCTGTGCACCTGAGAGACTGCTGGAGCTGTGGCGTGCACCTTGGAGATAGCTGTAGTTGAAGTGTCCTTCTCCATCCCTGCCGCAGCCACCACGGACAGGGAGGAGGAAACACATGTTGGTGTCAGGTCCACACAATTATTGTCCACAGCAGAAACTGGTGGAGAATTTTTTTAGTTCCAAAGACAACAACTGAGGGGTCTTTTGTGCTGGAGAAAAACACATAGAAGCTTTGAGCTCAGTAGATGGTAATAGTGGAGCTGTTAGCATTGGAGACAGTACCTGAGGGGTCCTCAGCGCAGGAGCTGACAGTAGCTGAGGGTCGGCGACCTCAGGCAGTGACGGTGGAGCAGACTGCTCAGGTGGCCACGGCAGAGCATTGACCATGGAAACAGACTGTGACTGGGGAGCGTCGACCACCGAGACAGCTGGAGCAGCGGCGTGCACCTTGGAGACAGCTGGAGCAGCGGCGTGCACCTTGGAGGCACCTTGGAGACAGCTGGAGCAGCGGCGTGCACCTTGGAGACAGCTGGAGCAGTGGTGTGCACCTTGGAGGCACCTGGCGCAATGGCGTACACCTCAGGGGCAGCTGGAGCAGCGGTGTGCACCTCAGAGACTGCAGGAGCAGCGGCGTGCACCTCGGAGACTGCAGGAGCAGCGGCGTGCACCTCGGAGACTGCTGGAGCAGCAGCGTGCACCTTGACGATAGCTGGAGTTGAAGTGTCCTTCTCCTTCTCTGCCACAGCCACCTCGGACGGGGAACAGGAAACACATGTTGGTGTCAGGGCCACACAATTATTGTCCACAGCAGAAACCGGTGGAGAGGACCCAGACGCAGATGGTAACTGCGCTTGGGTCCCACCACCAGGAGCAAAGCAAGCCTTTTTAAAAATGGATGTTAAAAATAAGAGAAAAAGTACTTGCCTTAACTCCTGGTCAACCGCTGCTGGAATGACAGTCTCTGGCGAAGCTGCTGGTGGCGTGATGACCTGTAGGATCCTGTAGGATGACTCTGTAGGAGCAGTGGATGAGGCAGTCTGGCAGGGAACAGCCAAGAAGCGATGAGGAGCTGGCACAGGGCATGGAACTGGAACTGGTGCTAGGGAGCGGCGGGGAGCTGGTGCTGGAGTAAAAAGTGCCGGAGCCAGGGGACGCTTTTTCATCAGCACAGGCTTCTGCGTAGATGGTGCCCTCATCTTCAGCCCGTGGAGTGGCTGTGGAGCTGGCGAGGCTGGCATCGGACCTGGAGCGGAAACCGGAGACCGGAGGGTGGCAAGGAAAGGGAGGCGCCAGAGCCCGGGAACGCTTCTTCATAGGCGCAGGCTTTGACTTAGTCTGTGACCTCCCCACCATTCCACGGTACTCTTGCTTCAGGGCGGCCACTGAGGTAATCAGGTCCTTCCCTTCGGCGTGCTCTGTGAGCCATGGATGACAGCAGATAGCTGCCTCCGTGAGCCCCAAGTACCACAGTGATGACTGTGGGGTGAAAGCTGAGTGAGCCACTGAAATGAGCTGATTGATTTCAATTGCTGCACAGCACAGCTCCCACCCCATGCTCGTACTAAAGGAGCGCCTGCCTATTGAGTCCTTTGTTGGTGTTGTCATTCTGTCATAAATCTGCTGTTAATGAGCAGATGTGGTGAAGAAGGAACTGGACTCAGAGTGCCGGCAGGATTTTGTGGTAATTTTATTAACAGAGAACGCAAAAGCAAATTAAACAGCATCACAGGGGCTGCGGGTACTGAGGGTAGATAAACTTACAGATTACTGTGTACAGAGCATGGGGAAAGTTGACCAGGATACCACATGAACATTAAATGACGCCACACAAGACTGAAACAGAACACTGACTATATAGACAAGGGGATAATTAACATAACACAGAGCAGGTGGGCACAATGAAGTGCCCACCTGCTCTGTGCCCACCTGCAAGCAAGTGCTCACCTGCTTGCAGCCACTTGCTGCAAGTGAGAAGCACAGGATGGGCGGAGCTGTACAGACAAACACAGACAGGGCATGCACATGATCTCATTTTTTACATCACAAAATCCTGGCATTGGAACAGGGGTGTGTAGACTTTTTATATCCACTGTATATTGCAGAGCCAGAATAGAATGATTCCAACTCTGATTCTCAGAAAAAGGAATAAAATTAAACTAAATTCATGAAATTAGTTGAAATGACCAAAGGTAGAATCCTTTCTGTTATAATATTAATTATATAGATGCCTAAACTTCCCATCACCCTGGTAAAAACCTGAGTTTTTTAAAAACATATAGAGAGCCTTAAGCTGGGTTCACACTATAATGTTTGGACCGAATTTTACTGACATTTTGAAAAATCTGAGAAATCAGTCCAAACATTGGTGAAATTACATTTGTGAAGTTTTGTTTTTTTTAATCCAGCACACACCAGCTTTTACAAACTTTACAATCTTCTAGTTCAGCTGACATCAGCGTCAGACGACGCTCATATAAAGATCAGCGTTTGTGGAGGCTTCTTGCCATTCTGGACCTGCTTTTTTTGCGTAGACTCGCACTACAACATTTGGACCAACTTTTACTGACATTTTGGCAAACGTGTGGCTCTGTTGGCAAAAGTTGATAAAAGTTAATGATAGTTGGTGTTTGTTGGCAAATGCTGGCAAAAGTTGTATTCGTTGAGAATTTTCAGCATGCTGAAAATTTGCTGACGTTTGGAAATAAATATTGATGAAAACTGTGCTCAGTTTGTAAAAGTTCCTGAGCGCTGGGCTAAGTTATGCAGAGTTCACCTAAGTCGCCTTAAGTTAAGCTTCTTTGGCAAACATTGACTGAAATGCTGGTGAAAATAGATGTTGTTAGATCAAAACTCACTTCAGATATGCATGGAAGAAATGGTCCGTGGAATAAAATTTTGAAGAGCTGGAGCAGGTGGCTGGGGAGAGGGAAGTCTGGGCTTCTCTGCTTGAACTGCTGCCTCCACGACCCGGACCTCTGGAAAAGTGGTAGAAGATGGATGGATGGATGGAAATTTTCAGTCAGTCTGTCTACTCTCTGCCTGTTACACTCGGTGTGTATATATATGTATATATATATATATATGTATATATAGTATATATATATACGTATATATATACAGTATATATTCTTCCAAAAATGTGACAGCTCAAAAGAAAAAAAAAAAATCTCCTCACTGAGAAATTTACTGTTCTTAATTTTCTGCTCCATGCGTAATCATTCTCCATGATTTATTGGTTCATTTTCCATTGTGGGGAATCAAACAGCGCTGATGTGGTGTCAAAAAGTAAATGACATTTAATGGGATTTTATGTTATTTTAATGGAGAGCGGTGTAACAGTCAAAAGATAAAAACCCATCATTTACAGACGTGGACAAAATTGTTGGTACCCCTCTGTTAATGAAAGAAAAACCCACAATGGTCACAGAAATAACTTGAATCTGACAAAAGTGGTAATAAATGAAAATTAACCAATTAAAATCAGACAATGCTTTTGAATTGTGGTTCAACAGAATTATTTTAAAAAACAAACTGATGAAACAGGCCTGGACAAAAATGATGGTACCCCTAGAAAAGATTGAAAATAATGTGACCATAGGGACATGTTCAACCAAGATGTGTCCTCTAATTAACATCACAGGTGTCTACAAACTTGTAATCAGTCAGTCGGCCTATTTAAAGGGTGACAAGTAGTCACTGTGCTGTTTGGTGACATGGTGTGTACCACACTAAACATGAACCAGAGGAAGCAAAGGAGAGAGTTGTCTCAGGAGATTAGAAAGAAAATTATAGACAAGCATGTTAAAGGTAAAGGCTATTATAAGACCATCTCCAAGCAGCTTGATGTTCCTGTGACTACAGTTGCACATATTATTCAGAAATTTAAGATCCACGGGACTGTAGCCAACCTTCCTGGACATGGCCGCAGGAGGAGAAGGATAATACGAATGGTAACAAAAGAGCCCAGAACAACCTCTAAACACATTCATGGTGAACTCCAAGGTCAAGGTACATCAGTGTCAGATCGCACCATCTGTCGTTGTTTGAGCCAAAGTGGACTTCATGGGAGACGACCAAGGAGGACACCACTGTTGAAAACAAATCATAAAAAAGCCAGACTGGAATTTGCCAAACTGCATGTTGACAAGCCACAAAGCTTCTGGGAGAATGTCCTATGGACAGACCAGACGAAACTGGAACTTTTTGGCAAGGCACATCAGCTCTATGTTCACAGACGCAAAAATGAAGCATACCAAGAAAAGAACACTGTCCCTACTGTGAAACATGGAGGAGGTTCAGTTATGTTGTGGGGCTGCTTTGCTGCATCTGGCACAGGGTGTCTTGAATCTGTGCAGGGCACAATGAAATCTCAAGACTATCAAGGTATTCTAGAGAGAAATGTGCTGCCCAGTGTCAGACAGCTTGGTCTCAGTCGCAGGTCATGGGTCTTGCAACAGGATAATGATCCAAAACACACAGCTAAAAACACCCAAGAATGGCTATGAGCAAAACATTGGACTATTCTAAAGTGGCCTTCTATGAGCCCTGATCTAAATCTTATTGAACATCTGTGGAAGGAGCTGAATCATGCCGTCTGGAGAAGGCACCCTTCAAACCTGAGACAACTGGAGCAGTTTGCTCATGTGGAGTGGGCCAAAATACCTGCTGAGAGGTGCAGAAGTCTCATTGACAGTTACAGAAATCGTTTGATTGCAGTGATTGCCTCAAAAGGTTGTGCAACAAAATATTAAGTTAAGGGTACCATCATTTTTGTCCAGGCCTGTTTCATGAGTTTGTTTTTTAAAATAATTCTGTTGAACCACAATTCAAAAGCATTGTCTGATTTTTATTGGTTAATTTTCATAGAATTTTTATTTATTACGACTTTTGTCAAATTCAAGTTATTTCTGTGACCATTGTGGGTTTTTCTTTCATTAACAGAGGGGTACCAACAATTTTGTCCACGTCTGTATGTGATGTTTCATGAAATACTGTAGTTTTTTTATTCCATCCACATTCATATTTTAATTGCAGACTTAGTGTTGCATTCTATGCATTATTTTATTATTTTCTGAGATGAATGAATGAATGAATGAATGAATGAATGAATGAATGAACAGGGGAAAAGGGTTTGCAGAAGTAACTACATAGGAATATAAAACAAAAATAAATACTGAAACGTATGCCCAAGGGAGATGTGTTCACTCCAGAAGCAGGTCCAGGATGGCAGGAAGCCTCCACAAACGCTGATGTTTATATGAGCGTCGACTAACGCTGATGTCAGCTGACCTGCGCTGAGTATTTCTCTGATTTTTCAAAACGTTGGTAAAAGTCAGTCCAAACGCTATATAGTGAACCCATCTTTAACTTAGGCTGACTTAGGTAAACTGTGCATAACTTAGCCCAACGCTCAGGAACTTTTACACACTGAGCACACAAACGTCAGCAAATTTTCAGCAGGCTGAAAATTTTCAAAAAACACAGCATTTGCCAGCATTTGCCAACAAACACCAGCAATCATTAACTTTTACCAGCAGAGCCAGACGTTTGCTAAAACGTCACTAAAAGTTGGTCCAAACATTGTAGTGTGAATCCGCCTTAAGTCACGCCACTCTACTTCCATGTATGGGACCTTAAATCGGAAAAATTCTCCAATGAAATGAATGGCAAGAGCAAAATTATCTTTTGATCCTGATCAAATTTTGCCGTATGATGTGAAGCTGGGCTTTGAAGGTCAGAGCCAAGGCGATGCTTTCCCTCAGACATTTCACAGGTTCCTATAACTCACTCACCAGAAGCATATCAGTGCATCTGTTACATAACAGCCATATCTGACCTGGCATGCTGCATCATCACACCATTGATGGTATATCCAGTGGAAAACTCCCAGTCAGCAGTCTGGTGGATGCTTCTGTGTTCATCTTTGCTGCATCCGTCTTACTGGCATCCCTCCACACTGAGAAATGACATTCTCTGACATACAGTTTATGGAATATGTAATAAAAATTTTATGTGATAAAAACGTGAATCATGAACAGCAAAAATTGGTTCTAATTTTCATTTTCAGACAACATAACTCATGAGATTAAAGCCAAGTTGAGCAAACCAGGGGAAGCATGAATAAGATAAGATAAGATAAGCCTTTATTAGTCCCACAATGGGGAAATTCCAGGATTGCAACAGCATAGGGATAGCAACACTCAGAGCAACAATCAGAAGGCAAGAAAAAACAACATCTAGTAAACATATGTCCATATTACTATAAATGTATATATATAGACACACAGTGCAGAGCATTATGGCTGGTGGATGTGCAGCAGAAAGTCTAAGCTCTCTCTCCGCGGATGCAGCGAGCCAGCTGGAAGTCTTTGGGCATGATGGTGACCCCCTTAGCGAAGAAGAGACCACCAGGTGGGTCTCGCTGGTCTCCTGCAGAGCCATGACGGCGAAACTCAGGAAACGCAGGACGGTCTTGAAGTCCTGAGCGATCTCCCTCACCAGGCGCTGGACGGGCAGCTTACGGATGAGCAGCTCCGTGGATTTCTGGTAGCGACGGATCTCTCTCGGAGCCATGTTAACAGACATACTGCTGTGCCTGCTTGCTTCAATATCCCTGGCATCCATGTGTACAAGTGAGTGATTAAAAAGCAGCCATGCTGTTTCACTTCAGCATCTCCTGTGTGTGGCTAATGAACGCATCATGTCAGGGGCTGCTCTCTTCAGGAAGCGGGGAAAAAACAGAAGGAATTAGCAAAGGTCAACACAAAGCAAAGTCCAGGTTTGGTAAAACAATTTCAAGAGCTTTCAGACAGAAGGTGGCCTGTGCCAGATCCCATGCCGGTGCCCAGTTTTGAGCTGGCTTTTGATTTTAGACAGTCTGAAACGGATGCCACAAAATGTGTTTTTTTCCTACCAAATTATAACATCGTCAGTAGGCATGGCATCAAGCTGAGATGAGCGCCTTCCAGCATAATAAAGGAAACCTTTAAAGAAATGGTTGTTGGTGCAAAATAAAAAACAGCTTGGGCTGTTAAACAGAATAGTTCTCACCTCAGAGGTTTTCAGAAAAGCATTTTACAGTATTGTTTTCAAGATTGCTGGGATAGCTTACAGTTGAATGGTTTAGAAATCCATAAACATTCGGAATCTGTGACTGGAGTAGCAGGGAAGCGGTGATGCTATTGTTTAAATGAATTATTATTGTGCAGGTAAGGTATTCTGATGGCTGTGTGATGGGAGAAGACAATAAACGTATGGACTAGCCCTCCACAGTCACTCATTCTGATGGGTTACACACATGGGTGGATATTTCATTTCACTGGGGGGGGGGGACAAAATGTGGAAAATGTGGAAAGCAACATCTATATATATATTGCTTAAATAAAATAAATTGGGGTCATTATTTAGACAAACATGAAAAAGTTAACCATTGCACAGAATAACAGATTTAACCAGCATCCATGTGAATGTTCCAAAATTTAGTTGCAAACTGACGTTAAATTAATGAAGAAAAAAGTTGTAAATTTGCAAAAAAAAAAAATGTCCAAGATTGTTGCAATGAGAAAAAAAGTAGCAAATTAGTGAGAAAAAAGTTGCAAATTAACGAGAAAAAGTTACAAATTTACAGCGGATATAAAAATTCTACACACCCCACAAACTTTTTCCACCATTATTGTGACCTATAACCTGTACAACACAATTGAAAAACAACCTGAAATCTTTTAAGGGGAAAAATAAAAAAAACTTATAATAACCTGTTTGCATAAATATGCACGCCCTTAAACTAATAGTTTGTTGCAGCACCTTTGGCTGTTATTACAGCACTCAGTCTTTTTGGGTAGGAGTTTATCAGCGTGGCACATCTTGATGTGGCAATATTTGCCCACCCTTCTTTGGAAAAATGCTATAAATCTGTCAGAGTGCGAGGGCATCTCCTGTGCACAGCCTTCTTTAGATCACCCCACAGACGTTGGATTGGATTCAGGTCTGGACTCTAGCTGGGCCATTCCAAAACCTTAATCTTCTTCTGGTGAAGCCATTCTTTTGTTGAATTGGATGTGTGCTTTGGGGCACTGTGGTGCTGAAAGATGAAGTTCCTCTTCATCTTCAGCTTTCTAACAGAAGCCTGAAGGTTTTGTGCCAACACTGACTGGTATTTGGAATTGTTCATAATTCCCTCCACCTTGACTAAGGCCCCAGTTCCAGCTGAAGAAAAACAGCCCAAAGCATGATGTTTCCACCACCATGCTTCACTGTAGGTATGGTGTTCTTTTGGTGATGAGCAGTGTTGTGTTTGTGCCAAATATACCTTTTGGAATTATGGCCAAAAAGTTCAACCTTGGTTTTATTGGACCATAACACATTTTCCCACATGCATTTGGGAGATTTCAAATGTGTTTTTGCAAAGTGTAGCTGGGCTTGGATGTTTTTCTTTGTAATATAATGCTTCCGTCTTGCCACTCTGGATGGGAGATTGTTTGATTGGCTGCACTGACTGAATGACAATAGAGATGGCTTCTTCTTCTTCTCATGATAGCCCTAGCCTTCTGTAACACATGTCTACTCCACAGTGAGCTTAAGTTATCCAACTGGACTCCAGTGATCTTGGAGCAGACCTTTATGACTGTATTAAAGCTGTTCTTGTCCTTCACAGACAGCCCATTATACCAACAGATAAGTTAAAAGACTCTCAATAAGAGTGATAAAAACTACATAAAATTATTCGAGGAACATTAAAAGCGTTCAGATTCAAAGATTCAAAGGCTTTATTATCATGTGCACAGTGAATTCTCTCTGTAAATAATAGGAACGGCATATCAGCAGTAAAAACTCCACATCAGGCGAACAGCGCTTGTAAACAGTCTGTACATCTCCATACCACGAGTTGTTTATTAACCCCCCCCTCCCCCCCCCCGTCTTACTCGTGGCTGATGTCCAGTCTGCCCGATGTATGGAGTGGGTCTGTAGCTGAATGGCACAGTCAGGGACTTTGAGAGCCAGGTCTCACAGAAAATTAGAGCAAAGCACTCTCTTATCTCCTGCTGGTCTTCGATCCTTGCTCTTAGCTCGTCCAGTTTGTTTTCCAGAGACCGCACATTGGCTAACAGGAGGCTGGGTAACGGTGGCCGGCTAGCGCGAGCTCTTAGCCTAGCATGGAGCCCTCCCCTCTTGCCTTGCTTGTGGCGCCATTTCTAAAGCGCTCTCTTGGGATCAGCATGCTCACTCCAGCTTGGTACTTCGGGGTCTTCCTGGGGGTGGTGGTGATCACTGTGGGAGTGGATAATGCATTGTAGTTCGGGTGGTATATAGCCAGTAAATTCCGTATGGCTTCTTGTCTTGGTGATGTCCAGCAATGTCTGTCAGTTGTATGTTAGCAGTGCATGACATTTATGCACTGCAGAAAGAGCAACAAACATGCAAAAAAAAAGAAAAAGCTGGCATTCGAGAACGAAGCGAGCAAACACGTCTGCCTCGGGGAGCTCCATGATGCTCACACAACAAGTAGATTCTTTGTTGTCCACGCTTAACAACTGACTTTGTGTTAGCAGTGAACTTCAACAGAGAGTCAAACACTGTTCCAGATATCTGTAGGTCTCCACTAGTTGAACTTCCTCTCCATGTATAAATGGTAAATGGCATTCATTTATATAGCGCTTTTATTCTCATCTCTAGATGACCAAAGCACTTTACAGATCCTGCTATCCACCCATTCACACACACATTCACACACACATTCACACACTGATGGCGGCATAGCTGCCAAACATGGCACTGTCCAGACCCACCAGGAGCAATTGGGGGTAAAGTGTCTTGCACAAGGACACAACAGCAGGATACAGTGGGGCAAAAAAGTATTTAGTCAGCCACCAATTGTGCAAGTTCTCCCACTTAAAAGATGAGAGAGGTCTCCAATTTTCATCATAGGTATACCTCAACTATGAGAGACAAAATGAGAAAAAAAAATCCAGAAAATCACATTGAAGGATTTTTAATGAATTAATTGGTAAATTCCTCGGTAAAATAAGTATTTGGTCACCTACAAACAAGCAAGATTTCTGGCTCTCACAGACCTGTAACTTCTTCTTTAAGAGGCTCCTCTGTCCTCCACTCGTTACCTGTATTAATGGCACCTGCTTGAACTCGTTATCAGTATAAAAGACACCTATCCACAACCTCAAACAGTCAGACTCCAAACTCCACTATGGCCAAGACCAAAGAGCTGTCAAAGGACACCAGAAACAAAATTGTAGACCTGCACCAGGCTGGGAAGACTGAATCTGCAATAGGTAAGCAGCTTGGTGTGAAGAAATCAACTGTGGGAGCAATTATTAGAAAATGGAAGACATACAAGAACACTGATAATCTCCCTCGATCTGGGGCTCCACGCAAGATCTCACCCCGTGGGGTCAAAATTATCACGAGAACGGTGAGCAAAAATTCCAGAACCACACGGGGGGACCTAGTGAATGACCTGCAGAGAGCTGGGACCAAAGTAACAAAGGCTACCATCAGTAACACACTACGCCGCCAGGGACTCAAATCCTGCAGTGCCAGACGTGTCCCCCTGCTTAAGCCAGTACATGTCCAGGCCCATATGAAGTTTGCTAGAGAGCATTTGGATGATCCAGAAGAGGATTGGGAGAATGTCATATGGTCAGATGAAACCAAAATAGAACTTTATTGTAAAAACTCAACTTGTCGTGTTTGGAGGAGAAAGAACACCATACCTACTGTGAAGCATGGTGGTGGAAACATCATGCTTTGGGGCTGTTTTTTCTGCAAAGGGACCAGGACGACTGATCCATGTAAAGGAAAAAATGAATGGGGCTATATATCGTGAGATTTTGAGTGAAAACCTCCTTCCACCAGCAAGGGCATTGAAGATGAAACGTGGCTGGGTCTTTCAGCATGACAAAGATCCCAAACACACTGCCCGGGCAACAAAGGAGTGGCTTCGTAAGAAGCATTTAAAGGTCCTGGAGTGGCCTAGCCAGTCTCCAGATCTCAACCCCATAGAAAATCTTTGGAGGGAGTTGAAAGTCCATGTTGCCCAGCGACAGCCCCAAAACATCACTGCTCTAGAGGAGATCTGCATGGAGGAATGGGCCAAAATACCAGCAACAGTGTGTGAAAACCTTGTGAAGACTTACAGAAAACGTTTGACCTCTGTCATTGCCAACAAAGGGTATATAACAAAGTATTGAGATGAACTTTTGTTATTGACCAAATACTTATTTTACTGAGGAATTTACCAATTAATTCATTAAAAATCCTTCAATGTGATTTTCTGGATTTTTTTTTTCTCATTTTGTCTCTCATAGTTGAGGTATACCTATGATGAAGATTGGAGACCTCTCTCATCTTTTAAGTGGGAGAACCCGCACAATTGGTGGCTGACTAAATACGTTTTTGCCCCACTCTATCTGGGGAGAGTGGGATTCGAACCGCCAACCATCCGGTTATTGGACGACCTGCTCTACCTCCTGAGCCGCTGCCGCCCCCAGTATAATACTATGTTTAGGCCCTCTGTCTTTCTGAAAGTCAGTAATCATCTCTTTAGTTTCAGTGACATTTAAATCCAAGAAGTTCTTGCCACACCATTCCACAAATGAAGACAGGGCAGAGCCATGATCAGTCTGCGATCCCTAAAGAAGAGACAGCAGGGCTGTGTCGTCAGAAAACTTCACCAGATAGCTGTCCTGTTGAGAGGATCTGCAGCTGTCAGTCAGTATACATGATAAAAAGCAGAGGTGAAAGGACACAGCCCTGAGGGGAACTCATGTTTGAAATAATAAGATTAGACATAAGACGTTAACACAGACCTGCTGAACCCTGTCAGTTTAAAAAAGTTTAAAAGCAATAATGAAATTTGATCAGGTAACCTAAAAATAAAAAGACAATCAATCAATTAAAGTATGTGGGCTGCATCTTATTAAAAACGGAAGAAAAATCTACAAATAAAAGCCTGACATGAGATTTAGGCTTCTCAAGGTGTTTGCGTGCTCTATCTAAAATAAAAAGCTTTGTATCGTCCACTCCTTTGCCAGCTTGATATGCAAACTGCAGTGGATCTAGCTGGCCATTAATTAAGGAAACCACATTATCTTTCAGGATCTTCTCAAAGGTTTTCATCAAAAGAGATGTAAGTGCAACTGGTCGGAACTCATTCAGAGCTCTTGTGTTTCTTGTTTTAGGGGCTGGTATTATAGTAGATGTTTTACATATTTTTATCTGGCCACTATCTGCACACATTTGAAAAAGTGTGGAAAAAACCTCACTCAGCTGGTCTATCACAGTAATGCAGTGTGTCCACATATGGCATCTGGGCCAGCAGCCTTTCTGATGTTCACTTTTTGAATAAGGATGTCGCTTGTTTTTGTGTTACTAAAATGTCTGTTTTTGGTTCAAGAGATTTCCTTAATGAAGAAATATTCTTGAGAAAGTCAGACCACATAAAAGCGTGCAAAAAATGAGTTAAAAGCATTTGGCAAATTAAAATCATCCAGGTTATTTACAAGAATGAGCTGCCTGGTATTACAGGAATGTTGGTTCACACTGGCCATGTGTTGATTCCCTGCCAGGCTGTTCTCACATCACCCCTACTACACTGCTCCTCTATTTTCTGTCTGTAGTGCATTTTAGCTCTCCTCATCTCGTTTCTTACTTCCCTTGGGACAAGGTTTTTTTCTCCTGAGGATCACCAGTGTAAAATTTTTTTTCTTCTTGTTAATCACCACTTTGAGATCTTTAGTTATCCACGGTTTGTTGTTAGGATATATGATCATATTTTTGGAAGGGATGAGTCGACACAAAACATGACATATGATGAAATAGTGTCAGAAAGATCATCAGTGTCATCACAGGCATCATAAAAACACTCCCAGTTCATGCCTGCAGTGAAGAAATCCTCTCTTCTGTCCAGGTCTTCACTGACCTCTTGTGCACGCTGGCATTAGGCAGACACAGGGTTTCCTCTGGTAACATTTCTTGGTGGCGGGCCGCCTTGCCAGAAATTTTACCGCTGCGTCAAGGAAATATGAATTTATTAAGAAAAATATATGAAGCAATGACTTTCCGCAAGCGCGCACACGAACAACGCGTGTGGCCATCATCCGCGCGGAGTTTAGAAGCGCCCCGCCCACGCAAGTTTTCCAGTCAGTCAGCAGTGTCTCGCTAAGTGTGACTGTCCAACAGAAACATGAGTTTATTAAAGTACTTTAAATGTGGACAAAAATCACAAGAGGTCTGTAAGCACTGGAGGCGTTTATCATGGTTTTAACCCGCTGGAAACGAGAGCAATAATGGAAGAGTCGCTTAGCTAAGAGACGTGGTTAGAATTCATATGCAGCCGCTTCATATGAAGGGAAAGGCGAGGCGGACTGATGAATTGCTGAGGATATATTTCACCAGCCACTACAATATTAAGTTATGTTCTGTAGGAATTGCAGGAATGAAGAGACTGGCAATTTCTCTCTTTTCTCGCACGAGCAGGCGTGCCGTTTTTATTCTCCAGTGGCAGTGACTAAAAGCAACAGCTGAAAACGCTAGCTCTCTTTTCACTCTAAACTGTGTGGAGTTTGCATGTTCTCCCCGTGCCTGCGTGGGTTTACTCCAGGATTTCTCCAGTTTCCTCCCACATGCCAAAAAAACCATGCAGGTTAGGTTAATTGGCATCAAACTGGGGATTCTAAATTGTCCTCAGGTCTGACTGTGAGAGTGAATGGTTGTCTGTCTCTGTGTGTTGGCCCTGCGATGGACTGGCGATCTGGCCAGGGTGGACCCTGCCTCTCGCCC
Source organism: Pholidichthys leucotaenia (assembly GCA_020510985.1). Lineage (NCBI taxonomy): Eukaryota > Metazoa > Chordata > Actinopteri > Cichliformes > Pholidichthyidae > Pholidichthys > Pholidichthys leucotaenia. The sequence goes on along the minus strand of CM035842.1, from coordinate 225,213,680 downwards.
AAACATGCTGGGATAGGCTCCAGCCCCCCCACGACCCGAAAAAGATTAAGTGGAAGAAGATGGATGGATGGATGCTCTAAACTGAGGTCCTTCAGCGGCTGCCTAGAGAGGTGCCTGATGAGAAAGCCTGAGAGCACAACTATAACTGCCTAAACAGGTCATTCTGTACATGAACACATATTGTGGTGAATTATGTCTTTAGAGTCCGCTACAGTTCCCTGTTATGTACCTGGCAGGTTAAGATGACCGAAATTCATGAAGTCAATAACTTTAATCTGTCAGCAGCCTTCAGACAAACTAAACATGTCAACATTTGATTTCAAAATAAGGGAGGTTTTTCCTGCTGTCTGGGTGGTGAGGAGATTTCTAAAAAAAACCCAAACAAACAAACTATAAAGAAATATAACAGAAATAACGGCATCCTTGGCCATTTAAGTTAATTTATTTCATTAAATACAATTTTATTAATTTTTTCTTTGTAATCAGAGTTAAATTATTGTTCTGTTCTGTCTGCAAAATTATGGTCAAAAATGTAAATTGTTATAAGGAAAAAGTAAAAAAAAATACCACAGTCTGTTTCAAATTTATCTAAAAAAAAAACAAACCCAAAACAGTAATTTTATTTTAAAAGACAGACAAAAATTTGTCATAAAATAATCCACAAATTTATAATAAATTTTCAAATGTACCAGAAAATTCAATTTTACAAGAGGAAATTACAAATTTGAGGAACATGGTTTCAACTTTAGATTTAGAGAGAAAAGTAGAAAACTATAAGAAAATTGTTATAAATTTTTGAGAAAAACCTCAAACCTTCAAGACTGAAGTCATTACTCATGTTTTTAAGTGGCTGATCTTTGTACCCTTAACTCAACGAGAAATTTTTGGTTGTCTACTTTTAATTATTAATTTCAAAGAACTGCTTTTACATGAGTAGAATTTCTGGTTACTATAACCACCTGATCATATAATTTAAGTATGCATGAGTACATTACTATTATGAATGTTTCTTTCCCTTTCCTACTCTCTCAATGGAAAAAAAGAAACACTAGAATAAAAATACAAAAAATACACATATTTTTGTCATTTATGTAAACCATGGTAAAAAAATCCTACGGGACAAAAGATGACACTTGATATTTTCTAACCTGTTTGTATACCACCATAGACAGAGAGAGAGAAGCTGAATTAGACAGAGCTCAGAGAGGGAAAGATGAGACAGAAGAGAGGAGCCAAGGAGAGGAAAGTGTTCAGGCAGAGGAAGGAGAGAAGGATAACGCCACTAAAAAGTCTAAACACAGGATGTCTGGGTGGGACCCCAACTGGCCCAATATTCAAGCCTCAGCTGTACAGTATTTCAAATGGTAAGTTCCATATGCAACGTTACTGTGTAAAAATTTAAAAAGAAATAAATAGTATAAAATTAACATATTCCAGTATGTTCCCCCCCCCCCCCCGCCCTGGAAAAATATGTTGCCACCGCGTCAAGGCCCTTTAGCCAAAGGAAACACTGTAGACACTATTATGATTGGAGGCTCCCAGTGAAGGCATGGGCAGGGATTTAGAAGCCCTTTTTACAGACCCATAACAAAAATTGATCCTGGTGCTTTTTTGTGTCATAGCACAAGTCACATACTGTTCATATGTTTTCAATGAAGTATTCAAATTACAGTGATTAAACTCTCCAAGTATAAATTTTGATGCCTCTGGGCAAAGTGAATCAGGTTTATGTGTGACATCAGCAATCAGCTGAGCAGCAGCTGACTCATTGGTGCGTGGATGAATATACACTATTGTATAAAACAGCTGTTGAAACTCATGAGGCAGGTAGAAGGGATGAAGTGAGATTGTCATTAGTTCTAAATCCACAGTACATATTCTTTTCTGGACTGTCACAGTTTTCTGTACCTTTGGTTAACATAAAGCACACTCCTCCTCCTCGGCTTTTCCCAGTGATCTCCAGGGACCGAGCCAGACAAAGTGGGGTTCCAAACCCACTTATTGTCAGGTCTTCATCCCGGTCCGACTCATTGAGTCATGATCTTGTGAAGGCAAGTAGACAAGTTTCACTGATTTCAGGCTTAAACTTAGCCCATGCTTCCAGTTCATCGCTCTTATTCCTGATAGACTGTATATTTGACAGCAGGATAGTAGGGAGTGGGAGTAGCTTGCGGTGGTCATTTAACCGGAGATTCTTAAGTCTCTGGCGTAGACTGCCTCTTCTTCCTCTTTTCCGCATTGTGATCCACCTGCACAGCTACCTTGGGATACTGGCTGGTATCATCCCGGCTGTAGAGATCCAAAAGGAGAGAAGAAAGTCCCAACGGAGAGTGATTCTCTCCAGTGCCCAGTGTTCCTGCTCCACACTATGACAGGTGCAGAAGCACAGAAGTAACATCACCACATAAAAAGTACAAAACACTCGACAAGTGTTCCCATAAACTGCATTGCTCGATCACTGAAGATGATCCCTCAAAGACAACATAAAAATCCAGTAGAACCAATGTTGTTGGTTTTTTTTGCTAAAACATTGACATGCAAAATTTTGAGGCATAAAGATCACATTTCAGAGGGAGTTTAAGCCATTACAGTTGGTCTTTAATATAAAACTTTAGTAGAATAAACTTGAAGAATAGATGTAAAGTTGGCACTAAAATGTCAGTCTAGGCCTGTCATGATTCAAGATTCAAAGATTTTATTTGTCAATACTACTGTATGTACATTGACAAATAAAATCTTTGAATCTTGAATCATGACAGGCCTAGACTGACATTTTAGTGCCAACTTTACATCTGTTCTTCAAGTTTATTCTACTAAAGTTTTATATTAAAGACCAACTGTAATGGCTTAAACTCCCTCTGAAATGTGATCTTTATGCCTCAAATTTTATTTGTCAATACTACTATATGTACAACCGGAGTGGTGGCTCAGTTGGTAGAGCATCCGCCCCACACCCGGGAGGCAGGGGTTCAAATCCCGGCCGGGTCATACCAAAGACCATATAAAAAATGGTGCTTTCTGCCTTCTAGTGTGGTGCTCCGCATAATGGAATGGGGAAAGTAAAGTTACACACAGAGCTACCAGAGGACTGACCCCCCGCTGTAGCTTTCACTACTTACAGTAGCTGTGTGGCCTAGGGTCAGAGAAACGGAGATAGGCGCCGCCCATATACACCTTCAGGTGTGAAGGGATTAACTAACTAACTAACTATATGTACAGGATATACAGGAGAATTGAAATGTGGTTTCTCTCTCTTCAGTGGTGTGCACAATATTAAAAAAAAGGAATAAGGCTGGAAAAACAACAACAGTCTGTGTACAGTAATGCTACCGTAGTGCAATTTTTTTTTTTTTGATTTTGTGTACTTTATTGATCCCCAGAGGGGAAATTCAGGGCATCCACCTGGATGGATGAAGCAGCCACGGTACGGCGCTATCCCTTAACCATTCACACACACATTCACACCTAGGCCCACTCATTTTTTCCAACGTCTTTTTCCTTGCTCCTCTTGGAGTTGCAGGGCGTAGGTCATGCATTCCATGAGCCTTATATTATCTATTACGGAGATGAAAAGGTTCAGTGTGGGAGGCTGTTTTTGTAACCAGCACTTTGTTATGGCCTTTTAGGCTGATGCCAAAAAGATTTTCAGGAGATAAGTATCATCTGCAGTCAAGCTTGTCAGGGAAACATCCGAGGAATAACAAAATAAAAGAGCAGCTGATATTAAAGTCCACTGCCTTAGAAATGACATTTGCTACGTCTGTCCAGAAGGGCTGAATGAGTGGGCAAGACCAAAATACGTGCCCGTGGTCTGCTGTTGTTTCCCCACATTCTCTCCAGCAGTGTGCAGGGACCCTGCTGGACTTGGACTTCTGATTGGGTGTTATGAAAAAACGAATAAGAATCTTCCAGCAAAAGTCCCTCCAGGTGCCGGAGTTCGTAGATGAGGATTGCACCTCCCAAACCCTTGACCACATGTCATCAGTTATTACAATGTTCATTTCCTTTTCCCATTTTTGCTTTATATATGTTGTTGAGTCTGTTTTAAGTGTCATTAAACTGCAATATAGCTTACTAATGAGGCTTTTAAGACTTGTTGACTTATATGCATTAATAAAAATATTGAGAAATAATGAAAGTTCTTTAATATTGCTGCTTTGTATCCTTTTGATAATAAAATCGCGAAGCTGCAAGTATCTGAAAAAATCTTGTTTCTCCAAGTTGTACCTCCTGCATAAAGTATCGAATGACATTAAATTTGATTTCTCATACATTGTACACACAGCGGTAAGACCACTGAATGCCCACTGTCTAAATCTAGAATCATCTGAGGCGGGCAGAAAGTCAGGATCATATGCTGGCCATCTGAGCAGTTTAACTTCTTCCTGGAGTTTTAGTTTTCTTATCTCTGATTTCCAAATTTAAATGCCAGGTTAACCCACTGACTAGTTATTGAAATAGTTTCGCTTTCAAGGGTACCTAGTTTAGACTGGATTGGGACCTCAGATAATGACATCTTAATTGTTTTCCATTTTGCATAATAAGATGGGTCACACAAACAAACCAGTGGTCTCAGTTGGACTGATATAAAGTAGTCTCGTAGGGAGGGTAGAGCCTGCCTCCCCTCTCCTTCGGCAGCTGTAAAGTAGAATACTTAACTCTTGGTCTCTTTTTAAGCCAAATGAACCTTGAAATATATTTATTCCATTTTCTAAATTGTTTGTCAGGAATTGGTACTGGCAGAGATGAGAAAAGATATAACAATTTAGGAAGGATGTTCATCTTGATTGCCTGTATTCTGTTGCCAAAGTCAAGGGGGAGCAGGCTCCAGCTGTCAAAGTTACTAATTATTTCTTTATTTAGTCGGTTGTAATTCATATCATACTATTGTGACAAATCTTTGGGTAGATACACTCCTAAGTATTTTATATGGTCAGAGTACCAATTAAAATTATATTTAGATGTTAATTCCTGTCTAGGATGAAAATTGAAAGTCATAACCTGAGTTTTATGGATATTAAGAGCATACCCAGAGAACGAGCCGCACATTTCTAGCATTTTCATCAACACTGGTAAACCAGAGGCCGGGTCTGAGATTGTGATCAACACATCGTCTGCATACAAGCTCAATTTATGTTCCTCCTCACCAATCTGGATACCCTTTAGTGCGGTCTCTTGGTGTATTGCTTGTGCTGAAGGCTCTATAAAGAAATTAAATAAACTGGGGCTTCTGGGGCAACCCTGTCTACATCCACGTTGTAGTTGTATAGAGTTAGAAAGACTCCCGTTTATTTTTATTCTAGCAGTAGGGGAAGAGTAAAGGGCTTGAATGCATTTTATAAAATCAGTGCAGAATCCAAATCTCTCATTACTAAATAGAGAAAGTCCCACTGAACTGAATCGAAAGCTTTTTCAGCGTCAGGACTGAGAATAACTAAATATATCTTTCTCTTATTAATCTGTTCAATTATATGTAGAGCTCTCCTTATATTATCCTGGGTTTGTCTATTTTTAAGGAAGCCTGTTTGGTCTTCATCAGTCAGTGAGGGCATCACAGTGTCCATTCGTCTGACCAGAATAGTTTTGTATAATTTATAATCCGTGTTCAATACACTTATTGGTCTATATGATTTGCAGTCTGTTTTATCCTTTCCCTCTTTTGGCATAACAGATATGAAGGCTTCCTTCCAGGATGGAGGTACAGGGCCTCCTTTCAGAATATAATTAAAACTGGTTTCTAGTAGAGGTATCAGACTTTCTTTCATTTTCTTGTACCATTCAGGGGGGAACCCGTCGGTACCAGGTGACTTGTTAGGTTCAAGGTTAGAGATGGCCTTGTCAGTTTCCTCGCGTGTTATTGGTGACATAAGCTTATTATTTGCATCTGTGCCAAGTGAGGGAAGATCCAAAGAATCCAAAAAGTTAACTACTGCATTTTTATTAACCGGCACAGATTGACTATATAGGCATTTGTGATATGTTTCAAATGATTTTTGGATACCATCTAAATCAGTTAAAATGTTGTGACTTATAGGATCTTTTGTTTTATAAATTGAATTTTCAGCTTGTTGTTTCTTGAGTCGCCATGCCAACAGTTTAGATGCCTTAGATCCTGCCTCATAATATCTCTGTTTCAAAAACCGTACATTTTTCTCTACTTCCTCACCTAGTATCCTGTCTGTCTTGTTTAACTTGTCTTATTTGTTGTGTTACAGTGGGACTTTTCTTTGTCAGTTGTGTTTTCTCTAGATCTTTCAGTCTCTCTTGTAGTCGTAACAATTCTTGGGTCTTTTGCTTTTTAAGCATGGCCGACCTTGCTATTATTTTCCCCCTCAGAACCGCTTTAGCTGCATCCCACACAATGCTAGGGTTTGTCTCGCCATTGTTGTTATCCTGTAAGTACAAATTTAAATTGGTTGTCATGGACTGTTGAAAGGAGAGATCATTTAGCATACCTGTGTTTAATCTCCATAATGTTTTTCTCTGTCTGCCGTCAAGGTGTAAACTTAGGTAAATTCCAGAATGGTCAGAAATATCTCTTTGACCAAGTCTACATTCTTTTATTCCGTTTAAGTCCTTATTATACATGAAACAATAATCTATCCTTGAGTGGAGAGAATGGGACGCAGAGTAAAATGTAAATCCTGGGGCGGATCTGCGTACATCAATAAGTCCTAAGTCTAAAAGCATTTTTTTTTACATGTTTCTTTATAGGCAGATGTTTCCTTCTAGTATTTGTTGTATCCAATTGGGGGTTTAACAATAAATTAAAATCTCCAGCAAAAATTAAAGGTCCATAAGATTCTTTAGTAGTCAGATCAAAGACTTTTTTGTAGAAACCAATATTACTTCCGGGGGGAGCGTATACATTCAATAGTGTAACCTCTTTATGGTCAATTTTACCTTTCACTAAAATAAATCTTCTTCTTTGTCGCTTGATTCAGATATAAATTCAAAATTAATTCTATTAGAGATCAAAATAGCTACTCCTCGTTTTTTGTCACTTCTATGAGAGGAATAATAGGTATTTTTGAAACCCATTCTTTTTAATTTATCATGTTCTGTGTTGGATAGATGAGTTTCTTGCCAGTATGCAATATCTACTTTCTCTTTTTTCATCTTTACCACCAGTTTACTTCTTTTTACAGGATTATTCACTTCATTAACATTTAGTGACAGTATATTATAGTATCTAAAAGACATAGTTTAACATATAAGAACAAAATGTCATCCCAGACCTCAGAACAGCAACTACAGAATGTGAACGTGCTGTAATTTCCCAGTTTGGGATCAATAAAGTACATCTATCTATAACAATGAAACAACATAGCACTGAACTGGGCTTCCAATAAGAAGGATACAGTGTGGACCTTGAAAAAAGATGGGACTGGCCACAAGGTGGGGCCCCTCTCCACGGTGAGCATCGTGGGAGAAAACAAAAAAACAAAAACCAATAATAATAATAATAAAGGAAAATCAGTAGTAAAGTAGGAGTAAAGTAGTCTGGTGACCCTCAGTTAGAGTCTGCAGGCTCTAGCCCTTTCATCAATAGTGAGATCGGATAAGGCTACAAAGTCATGATCGTGAATAATCCAGAGAAACTGATCTCACCATAATAAGACTGTATGTTCTCATGGAGTACTCATTAGTCCACCGTTGTTTCTTCTGATGTCCGCCGAAACTCACTCACCTTCTCCCGGATGTGTTTGTGGAAATCCCCACAGCAGGTCTTCTGCGCCTCCCATGGCAAAAGCTGCCTCAGCATCTCCTCCGTCATCGTCTGAGCAGCTCTGTTTCTGGCAGCGGTGATCTGGACCATGGCGATACCTCGCCTTTGTAAATCTTCTGCGGCTTCTGTGGCACTATTGTAGAGAACACTTCCTGATGCGTAAAAAATACACATCTTGTTGAGTGGAGTTTGAAAGCGAATCCCTTTCTCCTTCAGAACTCTTTTAACAGGGATATATTCCTTTCTTCTTTTCTGTACTTCCACCGCGTAGTCATGGTCAAAATACACTTGCTTGTTGTGAATACGTGTTACCTTTTTCCATGCAGCGCGGAGTATCTCTTCCTTGACTGTGAACCAAAGAAAGCGGACTATTATTGAACGTGGCGGGGCACTCGCTGGTGGCTTTGGGCCCAAAGCACGATGGGCGCGCTCAATACCAAGGTCGTAGTCTTGGCCTAGAACATCACCAAACTCTTTTTAAACTGTCAAAATCCCAGAAGTTCTGATTGTGGAGGAGGAGTAGCAACAATTTACCATTCCAAATTACTAGTTAATGTAAAGCAAAAAACATGTTATAATTCCTTTGAGGGACTGGTCCTCAGTATTGGGCACTTTAGCAATTTTAGGTTAAACCCAATTTTATTTGCCATAGTTTATCGTCCCCCATCAACCTACTCAGAATTTTTATCCGAATTTGCTGATTTCTTAGCTGATTTAGTGCTGAAATCTGATAGAATAATTATAGTAGGGGACTTTAATATACATGTGGATGTAGATAGTGACTGCCTTAATGTAGCATTTAATTCAATATTAGACTTGATTGGGTTTTCTCAGAAAGTAGGAAATTCTACTCATTACCTCCACCATACATTGGACCTTGTTCTGACATATGGCATAGAAATAAAAAATCTTGTAGTGTCTCCTCATAACCCTGTACTGTCAGACCATTGTCTGTTAACCTTTGATTTTACTATTTCTGACTATTTGGCTCCTAAAGAAAAATATTATTACAGTAGATGCCTCTCAGATGATGCTGTTTCCAAATTTATGCAGATTGTTTCCTCTATGCCATGTGTCAACACAACGGAAATAAACTATAGACAGCTTGCTCCTTCTGTAATTGATAACATGGGGGATAGTGTTTCAGCTTCTCTGCATCAGACTCTAGACTTGGTGGCCCCCTTAAAAAAGAAAAAGTCTAATCAGAGATTTCTAACTCCTTGGTTCAACACAGAAACTTGTAGCTTAAAACAGAAGACTCGTCAGTTAGAAAGAAAATGGCGCTCCACTAATTTAGATGAAATCTATTTAGCTTGGAGAAATCATCTTTTAATTTATAAAAAAATCTCTTAGAAAAGCTAGAACGAGTTATTACTCTGCATTAATAGAAGAGAACAAGAATAATCCCAGGTTTCTTTTCAGTACTGTAGCCAGGTTGACAAAGAGTCAGGACTCTGTCAATCCTAGGATTCCCTTAGAGCTTACTAGTCAGGACTTTATGAACTTTTTCAATAATAAAATTTCATCCATCAGAGATAAAATCAATCAGATTCTTCCCACAGTTAACTTAAATACTGTAACTACTACAACTCCTTCTATTGATGTCTGTCTTGATGAGTTTACTCCAATCGACCTTTGTGAGTTAGACAAAATAGTTTCCTCATCCAAACCTTCAACTTGTCTTTTAGACCCTATTCCTACCAGGTTATTTAAAGAAGTCTTTCCACTTATTGGTAGCCTTATTCTTCATATAATCAATTCTTCATTAACTTTAGGCCATGTACCGCAGGCTTTTAAAACGGCTGTAATTAAACCCTTACTCAAAAAGCCAACGCTGGATCCAGGAGCTTTAGCTAACTATAGACCAATCTCTAATCTCCCTTTCATTTCAAAAATCTTAGAAAGAGTTGTTGCTATGCAATTATTTGACCACCTGCAGGGAAATGGTTTACTTGAAGAGTTTCAGTCTGGGTTTAGAATCCATCATAGTACTGAAACAGCCTTAGCGAAGGTCACTAACGACCTCCTCATTGCATGTGATAATGGACTAGTTTCTGTACTTGTCCTTTTAGACCTTAGTGCAGCTTTTGATACTATCGATCATAATATTCTACTTGATAGATTAGAACACTATGTTGGACTTAATGGAACTTCGTTGCAGTGGTTTAGATCTTATTTATCTGATAGGTTCCAGCTTGTTCATGTAAATAATGAGTTTTCTTTCAACTCAAAGCTCAGTCATGGAGTTCCACAGGGATCTGTGCTAGGCCCTACTCTTTTTAGTTTATATATGCTTCCGTTAGGCAACATTATTAGAAAGCACTGTATACATTTTCATTGTTATGCTGATGACACACAATTATACCTGTCAGTGAAGCCAGATGATAGTAATCAATTAGCCAAGTTAGAAGCCTGTCTTAAGGAAATCAAAGCTTGGATGACTTGTAATTTCCTGCTATTAAATTCAGATAAGACTGAAGTCATTCTTGTTGGTCCAAAAAACCTTAGAAATTCCTTTCCAAATCAAACTTTCAGTTTGGATGCGGTTACTCTTTCTCTTAATAGCTCTGTGAGGAACCTTGGAGTTATTTTTGATCAGGATTTGTCCTTCAATTCACATATTAAATTTGTTTCTAAGACTGCCTTCTATCATTTGCGTAATATTGCCAAGATTAGGAGCATCTTGTCTCAGAGTGATGCTGAGAAACTGATCCACGCTTTTGTTAGCTCGAGATTAGATTATTGTAATTCTTTATTATCAGGCTGTCCTAAAACATCTTTAAAAAGTCTTCAGCTGATCCAAAATGCTGCAGCAAGAGTTTTAAGATAAGATAAGATAAGATAAGCCTTTATTAGTCCCACAACGGGGAAATTCCAGGATTGCAACAGCACAGGGATAGCAACACTCAGAGCAACAATCAGAAGGCAAGAAAAAAAAAAAAAAAAAAAAACAGGTACTAGAAAGAGAGATCATATCTCTCCGGTTCTGGCCTCCCTTCATTGGCTTCCCATAGAGTTTAGAATTAAGTTTAAAATCCTTCTTCTTACTTACAAAGCTCTAAACAATCAGGCTCCTTTTTATTTAAAAGATCTGATACTACCGTATTATCCTAACAGAGCACTACGCTCCCAAAATGCAGGATTACTTGTAATACCTAGAATCTCCAAAAGTACAATGGGAGGCAGAGCCTCCAGTTATCAAGCTCCTCTCCTGTGGAATCAGCTGCCAATCTGGATTCGGGAGTCAGACTCGATCTCTGTTTTTCAGAATAGGGCTAAAACCTACCTTTCTGATATAGCCTACAATTAGGGAGGGATCATGTGTTTCTGAACCCTCCCTTAGTTATGCTGCTAATAGGTTTAGTCAGCCGGGGGACCTCCAGTAATGCACTGGGCCTCACTCCTTTTCTCACTCTCAATGAAATATTTTTTTTGCTGGTCATTAACATTTGTTTGTTCTCTCCCATAGATTGAGTCCCCATCATTCTGTTTGCTCTCTACATGTCTGTTCTTTTCTTCTTCTCTATCCGCTCACCCCCCAGCCAGTCGCAACAGATGACTGCACCTCCCTGAGCCTGGTTCTGCTGGAGGCTTCTTCCTGTTAAAAGGGAGTTTTTCCTCTCCACCGTCGCCAAGTGCTTGCTCACAGGGGATTGCCTGATTGCTGGGGTCTTTCTGCAACTGTGGGGGTTCCCCCCTACAGTTGATAGTGCTATGAGATGGCTGTTGTTGTGAAATGGTGCTATATAAATAAAATTGAATTGAATTGAATTGAATTTTTTTAATGAGAGTTTCGGCAAAGGAAGTTACAGATGTGCCTTGTTCTGAGTCCTCGGGTACCCCGTATATGTGAATATTATTTGGCCTGGCCCGACCCTCCATTTCGGATACCTTATCCTCAAGTGCCCGTTGATTTTGTAACAGCTGAACAAGCGTGTCTGTAACGCCAATGTCCCAACTCTCCATTTCTGCCATATTTTCTTCAACCTGTTTTATACGTTCCCCCGCATCATGCACTTGTTTAGTGGTCTCCTGGAGCTGTTGCTGTACTTCTGCTGTGAACTCATCCATTTGTTTCTTCATATCCTCACGAATTACTGAGCGAAAATCTTGTAAATCTGTTTTTAATTCGGCTCGAAGAGTTGCCATTCCAGCTGCCATGGCCTCGCTCACGGTCACGCTCACGGCCATGCGGTCGCCATGTTGGTCCGATGCTAGGTCCGTTTCATTAGCCGAGATTTCTTTTGTCGTTTCATTATCAGGGTTGTTTTGTAGCCCGTATCCGCCTTTCTTGAATTTGTCCCCGCTCATTATGACAACAAGATATTGCCGTTTTTCCCAAATTTAGATCTCGAGTCCAGGGGAAAATAGAGCTAGAGCCAGAGCTCAGTTTTTATGCGTCCATGCTGTTGCGCGTCACCGGAAGCCACCTAGGGCCACTTTAGAGTCTCCAGTTAACCTAACCTGCATGTTTTTGGCCTGTGGGAGGAAACCAGAGAAATCCTGGCGTAAACCCACGCAGACACGGGGAAAACATGCAAACTCCACACAGATCACTGTTGGTCGGGGGCTGGGATAGAACCCAGGATCTTCTATATCAATTTCCCAAATAAAAATGTTTAATCAAGTTCATTTCTATGCTTCTCCTATATCATTGTTACCTTCGCCAAGGGAGGACGGAGGTAATGTTTTCGGTAGCGTTGGTTGGTTTGTCTGTTATCAGCAGAACTCAAAAAGTTATGAATAGATTTTGATGACATTTTCAGGAAAGGTGTGTAATGGCACGGGGAACAGATGATTACATTTTGGTGGTGATTCGGATCACGATGTGGATGCAGGAACTTTTTGAATATTTTATATATTAATTTGGTGCTTTTCATGTACTGCCCCTTTAAGACATGTCCACTAAGTTACGTGTGTGGTCACGCCACAGGGCCACGCGCCTCGGCAACCCGGAAGCCAAACACTGCAGAAAAAGTATTGGGGGCATGTCCATCAAACTCATTTTTCCTGCTGTGGGCGATTATTTTCTGTTCATTCTCTATGCAGTCCAGCGTTTACAGCGCTGAGTGGTGGGCGCTTTTTGTCACAGTGCTCAGGGCTGAAAAAAGTTCAACTTGTCAGACTACTGTACAGTTGTGCTCGTCAATGTCAGACTTTTTTAAGCAGCCAATCAGAATTAAGGAAGGGCGGGCCATAGGATGCTGGTACAGGAAGACGAGAACGAGAGGTGACAGTGGAGGGGGTGGAGGCTGAACTTTGCTGCATCAAACTATGTGAATTTGTAGTTGATTGCTGCAAAAAAATGGTATGTCAAAACAACTGCACTGTTGTGTAATATTGCTGAATGATTATGAAGTGTGTCAGTAAACTGATGGAAAAGAGAGGAGGAAAAAAGAAAGAAAACCTACCTGAAAGATTCAATAAACCATGATATTGTTTTAAGGTGGAATTGCCCAGCCCCAATGTATGGTTTATACAATTACTGTATGACAGGCTTGTTATTATCATTATTATTATTATTATTATTATTATTATTATTATTATTATTATTATTATGCATTCATATAATGTAGTCATATTGTTTTTGCTGTCATTTCTCTGTATGTTAATAATAATGACTGATTGCATTTATATAGCACCTTTCATTCAAATTTTCAGGAAAGGTGTGTAATGGCACAATGAACACATGATTAGATTTTGGTGATGATCTCGAAATCCATACCTCCACCAAGGCTCTTATCTTCTCACACAGTGTTAGCAACAATACTCCAAAACTACTGGGTGGATTTTGGATGAAATTTTCACCAGAGGTGGTTCTTGGCCCACAGATGAACTCATTAGATGCTGGAGGTGATCCATGAGTGCATACCTCCGCCAAGACCCTATCTCACAATGTACAGATGGATGGTGATATGGACGGACAAAGGGACGGCGGGGAGGACAAAGGGAGGGAGGGATGGAGCCTTGGTGGAGGTATGCGCTCTCTGGGTGCCCTCTAGATTGCACTGGAATGAGCTGCCTTCATGTTCTTCCTCTCCATTTTGTTTGATTCTGGGAGTTCAGACCAGTTCAGTATCACGTCCCTGCCATCCACTTTGTGGGCGTATGAACAGTAAATATTTTTTCTACATTTAAATTCCAATATTGAGTATTGTTGAATAAAAGTTCAGTGCTAAAGAGAAGCATTATATATTCCAAAATAAAAAATATGTCTCTAAATGTTTTTGGGTTGTGATGTGATTTGTGATGTTTGTGTCTGGGGTCTTGTTTGGAGCACAGAGGAAGGCAGTCAGATGCTGTTTCAGCCCTAATTGAGTGTTTATGACTATGGTCCCATTACACATCTCTTAGTCCCCTTCCATGAGACAATAAAACAAAAACCACATCCATTAGTGTTTTGTGGAAAAGGACAAAAAATTCCCAGAAACTGCTCAGAGTGTTTTCAAGGCAGCTTGAAGAGATTCTGTGCATGTGTTTGACATTAAGTCTGCAGACAGTCTGAGGCCCGTCTGCCCCAGGTCTACTTTAATTGTCATCCTGAAGACGTCCCAGAGACTTTTTAGCTCAGTCAGTCAGTTTTGGCACTAATTACTGATTAATGAGAGTCTGCACTGTCACCCTTTTTGGTGTACAGTAATTAAGAAAATATTCCCAGTGCGTAGTGATGCAGACAAGTGAAACTGGCTGTCTCTGCTCCATCTGCGCTGCATAAAGAGTACTGTGTGTGCCCACGGTGTGCGTCAAAGCCCCTGTTCCCAGCAGCTCGAGCACACAACACAGGCTGGGAGCTTTACGGAACAGCCATATTGCTCTTCCTTTCAGTGACCCCTCGGCTCTTGGCTCAGACTCTCGCCTCAGCTGCTCTGCTGTGAGCCGACAGTGGCTGCAACTTCTTCAATTCAATTCAATTCAATTCAACTTTATTTATATAGCGCCATTTCACAACAACAGTCATCTCATAGCACTATCAACTGTAGGGGGGAACCCCCACAGTTGCAGAAAGACCCCAGCAATCAGGTGATCCCCTGTGAGCAAGCACTTGGCGACGGTGGAGAGGAAAAACTCCCTTTTAACAGGAAGAAACCTCCAGCAGAACCAGGCTCAGGGAGGGGCAGTCATCTGCTGCGACTGGCTGGGGGGTGAGGAGACAGAGAAGATGAAAAGAACAGACATGTAGAGAGCAAACAGCACGATGGGGACTCAATCTATGGGAGAGAACAAACAAATGTTAATGACCAGCAAAAAAAAATATTTCATAGAGAGTGAGGAAAGGAGTGAGGCCCAGTGCATTACTGGAGGTCCCCCGGCTGACTAAACCTATTAGCAGCATAACTAAGGGAGGGTTCAGAAACACATGATCCCTCCCTAATTGTAGGCTATATCAAAAAGGTAGGTTTTAACCCTAATCTTAAAAACAGAGATCGAGTCTGACTCCCGAATCCAGATTGGCAGCTGATTCCACAGGAGAGGAGCTTGATAACTGAAGGCTCTGCCTCCCATTGTACTTTTGGAGATTCTAGGTATTACAAGTAGTCCTGCATTTTGGGAGCGTAGTGCTCTGTTAGGATAATACGGTAGTATCAGATCTTTTAAATAAAAAGGAGCCTGATTGTTTAGAGCTTTGTAAGTAAGAAGAAGGATTTTAAACTTAATTCTAAACTCTATGGGAAGCCAATGAAGGGAGGCCAGAACCGGAGAGATATGATCTCTCTTTCTAGTACCTGTTAAAACTCTTGCTGCAGCATTTTGGATCAGCTGAAGACTTTTTAAAGATGTTTTAGGACAACCTGATAATAAAGAATTACAATAATCTAATCTCGAGCTAACAAAAGCGTGGATCAGTTTCTCAGCATCACTCTGAGACAAGATGCTCCTAATCTTGGCAATATTACGCAAATGATAGAAGGCAGTCTTAGAAACAAATTTAATATGTGAATTGAAGGACAAATCCTGATCAAAAATAACTCCAAGGTTCCTCACAGAGCTATTAAGAGAAAGAGTAACTGCATCCAAACTGAAAGTTTGATTTGGAAAGGAATTTCTAAGGTTTTTTGGACCAACAAGAATGACTTCAGTCTTATCTGAATTTAATAGCAGGAAATTACAAGTCATCCAAGCTTTGATTTCCTTAAGACAGGCTTCTAACTTGGCTAATTGATTACTATCATCTGGCTTCATTGACAGGTATAATTGTGTGTCATCTGCATAACAATGAAAATGTATACAGTGCTTTCTAATAATGTTGCCTAACGGAAGCATATATAAACTAAAAAGAGTAGGGCCTAGCACAGATCCCTGTGGAACTCCATGACTAAGCTTTGAGTTGAAAGAAAACTCATTATTTACATGAACAAACTGGAACCTATCAGATAAATAAGATCTAAACCACTGCAACGAAGTTCCATTAAGTCCAACATAGTGTTCTAATCTATCAAATAGAATATTATGATCGATAGTATCAAAAGCTGCACTAAGGTCTAAAAGGACAAGTACAGAAACTAGTCCATTATCAGATGCAATGAGGAGGTCGTTAGTGACCTTCGCTAAGGCTGTTTCAGTACTATGATGGATTCTAAACCCAGATTGAAACTCTTCAAGTAAACCATTTCCCTGCAGGTGGTCGAATAATTGCGTAGCAACAACTCTTTCTAAGATTTTTGAAATGAAAGGGAGATTAGAGATTGGTCTATAGTTAGCTAAAGCTCCTGGATCTAGCGTTGGCTTTTTGAGTAAGGGTTTAATTACAGCTGTTTTAAAAGCCTGCGGTACATGGCCTAAAGTTAATGAAGAATTGATTATATGAAGAATAAAGCTACCAGTAAGTGGGAAGACTTCTTTAAATAACCTAGTAGGAATAGGGTCTAAAAGACAAGTTGAAGGTTTGGATGAGGAAACTATTTTGTCTAACTCACAAAGGTCGATTGGAGTAAACTCATCAAGACAGACATCAAAAGAAGGAGTTGTAGTAGTTACAGTATTTAAGTTAACTGTGGGAAGAATCTGATTGATTTTATCTCTGATGGATGAAATTTTATTATTGAAAAAGTTCATTAAGTCCTGACTAGTAAGCTCTAAGGGAATGCTAGGATTGACAGAGTCCTGACTCTTTGTCAACCTGGCTACAGTACTGAAAAGAAACCTGGGATTATTCTTGTTCTCTTCTATTAATGCAGAGTAATAACTTGTTCTAGCTTTTCTAAGAGATTTTTTATAAATTAAAAGATGATTTCTCCAAGCTAAATAGATTTCATCTAAATTAGTAGAGCGCCATTTTCTTTCTAATTGACGAGTCTTCTGTTTTAAGCTACGAGTTTCTGTGTTGAACCAAGGAGTTAAAAATCTCTGATTAGACTTTTTCTTTTTTAAGGGGGCCACCAAGTCTAGAGCCTGATGCAGAGAAGCTGAAACACTATCCACCATGTTATCAATTACAGAAGGAGCAAGCTGTCTATAGCTTATTTCCGTTGTGTTGACACATGGCATAGAGGAAACAATCTGCATAAATTTGGAAACAGCATCATCTGAGAGGCATCTACTGTAATAATATTTTTCTTTAGGAGCCAAATAGTCAGAAATGGTAAAATCAAAGGTTAACAGACAATGGTCTGACAGTACAGGGTTATGAGGAGACACTACAAGATTTTCTATTTCTATGCCATATGTCAGAACAAGGTCCAATGTATGGTGGAGGTAATGAGTAGAATTTCCTACTTTCTGAGAAAACCCAATCGAGTCTAATATTGAATTAAATGCCACATTAAGGCAGTCACTATCTACATCCACATGTATATTAAAGTCCCCTACTATAATTATTCTATCAGATTTCAGCACTAAATCAGCTAAGAAATCAGCAAATTCGGATAAAAATTCTGAGTAGGTTGATGGGGGACGATAAACTATGGCAAATAAAATTGGGTTTAACCTAAAATTGCTAAAGTGCCCAATACTGAGGACCAGGCCCTCAAAGGAATTATAACATGTTTTTTGCTTTACATTAACTAGTAATTTGGAATGGTAAATTGTTGCTACTCCTCCTCCACGACCAGAACTTCTGGGATTTTGACAGTTTAAATAACCAGAGGGAGTTGATTCATTTAAACCAACATAATCCTCTTGCCCTAACCAAGTCTCTGTAAGGGAAATTAAATCAATCTGATGATCAATTAACAGATCATGGACTAACAGAGACTTGGGAGTTAGAGACATAATATTTAGTAAACCACATTTAATTTTTAAATTATGAGGAGGAACAGAGGCCAAATCATTCAATTTAGAGGCTTTATGTTTAATTTGAGTTTTACCAATGTTTTGCTTTGTCACTTTGGGATGCTTATACATTATATTTTTATTTACTTTGGAGGGAGCAGACAACGATTCTCTGATGGGGAAGACAGGGGCTAAGCTGAGGGGTGGTGGATGAAGAGGAGCTGCAGAGAGGCGTGTAAGACTGCGACTCTGCTTCCTGGTCCCAACTCTGAGTAGTCATGGTTTTGGAAACTTCTTGTGGTCCAGGGTGCTCTCAGTGACAAAGTGCTCTAGCTAGGTGATGACTAATGCTCTGGAGAGACGGGGGGCTAAGCTCTTATCAAGGCTGTTTGCTCGTGAACCATCTAATCTGCTGCTTCAAACATCTAATTACGTCGAACACACAGAATGCAGAGCCTATAAGTATCCTTATAATGTTCAGCTATCCACAACCAAACTGAAATTTTGAATTTTACATTCTCTAAGGCAGTGTTTTTCAACCAGGGTGCCCTGGTACGTTTAGTTTTCTGTGGGAAAATATCTCATTTCTCTTAATTGGTCCAAAAAATTGCAAATACTTTGCCGTTGTTGTACATGGATTCTGTCGGCAAAAGTTGAAAACTGCTGTCCTTCAGTGACGTATTGCACTCGCCTCAGAGTGCTCTGGTTATTTTACCTGCTAGCCTTTAGCTTAGCTGCTAGCCCTCCTCATTAGCTGCATTAGCGTTTTCTTTTCTCTTCAGCATTCAGGTCCAGCTTGTGCATCAATGCAGTCCATATGTCCACATGTTGTGACAGTGGGTTTGTGTGTAACCCAAGAACCACCTCTGGTGAAAATTGCATCAAACTGTCCAGCAGTTTTGGAGTATTCTTGCTAAGACTGAGAAGATAAGAGCCTTGGCAGAGGTATGCATTCCAGGATCATCACCAAAATCTAGTGTGTTCGTGTCTAACCCAAGAACCACCTCTGGTGAAAATTTCATCCAAATCCGTCCAGTATGTGGGGAGACTTGAATAATGAAACCGAATTGCCTTTCATTCCAGTTTATTCAAGTAATCATTCCACTGTCTGCTCTCATTCCTGAGCAGCGAACAAAAAGAGTGAACACACCAAAGTTCTCTCATTTAAACATTCTGACATCAAACCATTTCCCTCGCGGGGGAAATCACACATCTCTCTCAAAATCTCTTTATTCACATTCATTAGCCTTTTATTTACATAACTCCCCCTTCTCTCCTCTCGAGCCTCAGTGGTCAGGAAGTCTTCTGTCCCCTGTCCTCCGCAGGGGGTCCAGGCTCTGTGGCTCCGCACCGCAGGGGGCTGGCTCTCCTTCATCGTGGTTAAATCACATATGCAGTGTCCAACATATACATGTCTCACAACACAGCCATATAACCCCCCCTCCCAAACGATGAAGAACAGACTAATTCCTAAAATTTAATAGCACCTTACTCACTACTGAATAATCAACACCAACATTCAGTCTGTGCGCCGCTTGGGCTTCAGCCGTCTGCCGAATCTACTGTGCGTTGGCCCCGCCTTGCCTGCGGTGCGTTTCTGCTTCGGGTCTGTTGACTGAGGAAGAGAGGGATTAATTGCCCCCTGCGGGGGCCTGCCTCGTCGAGGCGCCACTGCGACTGGTACAGACACGTCCTTCATGACAAAAGCAGGTTTTAGTCTGTCAATACTGACTGTCTCTTTTCTGTCTCCAAAATCTAGCACAAATTGCTTATCACCTGCCTCCAGCAATCGAAATGGCCCTTCGTAAGGTGGTTTGAGCGTTGCTTTAAGGGCTTCGCGCCTGACAAAAACGAAATCGGCATTTTTCAAAGCCTTGGGGACGAAAACTCGTGGAAAAGCGTGATGAACCGGACCCGGGAGCGTGTCTGCCCCCGTGCCGACTAATGGTCCCAGAGCCGAGAGAGGTGGGGGCTCTGGGTGCTCTGGTAAAAACTCGCCCGGCAGCCTCAGAGTTTGTGCGAATACCAGCTCCGCTGGGGAGGCGTCTAAGTCCTCTTTAGGCGCAGAATGCAACCCTAATAAAACCCATGGAAGTTTATTCACCCAATCTGCATCCGTGAGCGACGCTCTGAGTGCTGCCTTCAAAGACCTATGAAAACGCTCGCATAAACCATTGGCCTGAGGGTGGTAAGCCGTAGTGCGGTGAATTTTGGCTCCTAAGCCGTTGGCCATCGCTGACCACAGCTCAGAGATGAATTGCGGTCCTCTATCGGACGTAATGTCCGACGGAACCCCGAAGCGCGCCACCCAAGCCGTTAAAAAAATGCGAGCCACCTCCGCGGCCGTGGTCGTCGCAAGTGGGACCACTTCCGGCCAACGTGTGGTGCGGTCCACCATTGTCAAAAGATACGTGAACCCCTGTGATGCCGGTAGGGGGCCCACAAGGTCGACGTGCACATGGTCGAACCTTCTGGCCGGAATGCGGAACGGTTCTAACGGGGCTCTTGTGTGCCTGTGAATTTTGGCCCGTTGACAGGAAATGCAGGTTTTTGCCCATTCCTTCACGTGCTTGCGCAGGCACGGCCAAACAAATTTTTCCGCCACTAGTTTCACCGACGCGCGCACCCCCGGGTGCGCCAGTGAGTGGACCGAGTCAAAAACACGGCGGCGCCACGTGGCCGGAACCACCGGACGCGGGCGCCCCGTCGACATGTCGCAGATCAGGGGGGGCATACCGGTTTGTAAACACTTGCTCTCCAGCCTCAACCCTGTTGGTCCAGACTGGAGCGCGCGCACGTCTGCGTCCGCCCCCTGGTCCGCTGCCATGGCTGCGTAATCTATACCCACGTGCACCGGGGCTGTGCGCGCCACCGTGCCGCTCTCCTGCGGCGCGGTCACGGTGGCCCGTTCTGCCTCTGCGCGTGTTGGGGTCGTGAACGCGCGTGAGAGACAATCCGCTACTACATTGAATTTGCCCGCGACGTGCCTAATGTCAGTGGTAAATTCCGAGATTGCGGCCAACTGCCTCTGCTGCCTGCCGGACCACGGATCTGAAATTTTGGCCATGGCGTATGTGAGCGGCTTGTGGTCCACATAAGCGGTGAAGCACCGTCCTTCCAGCCAGAACTGGAAATGACGAATAGCCAAATGCAGCGCCAACAGTTCTCTGTCAAACGCGCTGTATTTTCGTTCAGCCGCGCTTAAAGATTTGCTAAAGAAAGCCAAAGGCTGCCAAACTCCGGCTACCTGTTGCTCAATAACGGCCCCTATGGCTAAATCTGAAGCGTCTGTCGTCAGCGCGATACGTGCTGCAGGGTCTGGGTGGGCCAGGAGCGCAGCGTCAGCCAAGGCTTTTTTAACCTCTGTGAACGCGCGCTCCCGCTCCGGGGACCATTCGACCGCCTGGGTCGGTTTTTGTTTTTTGAGCGCGGCATATAACGGTTGCATGATTTGAGCTGCGTGGGGCAGGAATCGGTTATAAAAATTCACCATCCCCAAGAATTCCTGTAGTGATTTGACCGTTTGTGGACGGGGAAAATCCGCTACCGCGCGTACTTTCTCTGGTAACGGAACCGCTCCCTCCGGGGAGACGCGGTGACCCAAAAAATCGATCCGCTCGACGCCGAACTGGCACTTGGCTGGGTTAACTATTAAGCCGTGCTCTCCCAGCCTCCTAAAAACTGCTGTGAGGTGCGTTTCGTGTTCGTCCTCTGAAGTACTCGCGACCAAAATGTCGTCGAGGTACACAAACACGAAAGGGAGATCGCGTAACACGGCATCCATCATCCGCTGAAATGTTTGCGCCGCCCCTTTGAGACCAAACGGCATGCGTAAAAATTCGAAAATTCCGAACGGGGTTATTACCGCTGTTTTAGGAATGTCCTCCGGTTGGACCGGGACTTGGTGATAGCCGCGAACTAGATCAATCTTTGAAAAAATGCGCGCCCCCGCCAGGTGCACCGAAAAATCCTGAATGTGTGGGATGGGATAACGATCGTGCGCCGTAGCGTTGTTTAGCCTGCGGTAATCCCCGCACGGTCTCCAGGAGCCATCGGCTTTCGGTACCATGTGCAGCGGCGAAGCCCACGGGCTCTTCGACCTACGAATGATGCCCAGCCTCTCCAGGCTGGCGAACTCCTCGCGCGCAATGGCGAGCTTAACTGCATCCAAGCGCCGAGCTTTTGCAAACACGGGAGGACCAGAAGTGGGGATAAAGTGTTTCACCCCGTGCTTCGCGACCGCCGCTGAAAAAGTGGGCACAGTGAGCGCTGGAAATTGGGTGAGGAGTGTGTGAAACTTACCACCTGCTGTAGCGACGTGGGTCTGTACTGGTGGCGGGGACACTCGAGCTGAACAGGGGAGAGAGTAAAAAGAGAGTGCATTTACCAGCCGTCTATTAGCAAGATCAACTAACAGATTGTGTGAACACAAAAAATCCGCGCCCAACATGTTGAAACTCACCGCCGCTATTACAAAAGTCCATTCATATGTGCGGCCATGTAAGCACAAAGGCAAGGTCCTTCTCCCGTAGGTGTTGATGTTCGAGCCATTTGCCGCTGTAGCTCCGCTACCGTGGGGTCCAGCCACCCGGTCCGCGTATGTTGGGGTGATGAAGCTCACTTGTGCTCCGGTGTCGATGAGGAACTCTCGTCCGGAGCGCGCATCCGTGATGTAGAGCAGCTTGTTGCGTTCTCCGAGGGTCGAAGCTGCTAGCGACCCCCGGTCTTGCCGTTTCCCGAACTCCTGAAGATGCAGGGCGGCACACACCTGCGTGCCTTCTCTGCGAACCTCCGATGGTAAAAGCAGAGATCTTCTCCTCCGCTGTGTCGTGCCCGCGCCTCTGCCGCCGGGCTATTGGCTCCACCTTGTCGCGGCCGTGTTGCCGCCGTCGTCGGCCAGTCTGGGTCTGCCGCCTCTGGCTCCCCGCTGTCTCGGGTCGCCGCTGTGGTTGCTTGCCCGCCGCAGGCGTCCAGGATCCCATCTGCCTCCTGGGCCAGCTCCCGGAACTCCTCCAGGGTGTGACACTTTTTGCCGGCCAGCGTGCTTCTCGCATGCGCCGGGAGGTTGGAGAGGAAGATGAACTGAAAAATGAAATCATCGTTGTCCAACCCTCTCAGCTGTATCATCTCCTCCATCAGGGCGCTCGGCCTGTGTCCACCTTGGTCTAGCAAAGACAGGATCCTCCTCGCCCTCACTTCAGCCGAGGGGGTGAAAAACTTGATGAGGGTGGATTTCAGCTTGCCGTACCTGTCGGTCGCGGGTGGCTGCTCCACCAAGCTTTGCACGCACCGAGCTGTGCTGTTGTCCAGTTTAGCGATGACATGGTGGAACTTAGTGTCATCCACCGTTACTCCTGCGAGCGCGAACTGCGACTCTGCTTGCAGAAACCACGACCGTGGGTTATCCTGCCAGAAATCAGGCAGCTTAACGGCCACTGTGCTCGCCAGCTCTGAGCGCTGTGAGTCCGGGACCCTGAGAATTTCTTCGTTCATTCTCAACGTCGTCAGTCACCAATGTGGGGAGACTTGAATAATGAAACCGAATTGCCTTTCATTCCAGTTTATTCAAGTAATCATTCCACTGTCTGCTCTCATTCCTGAGCAGCGAACAAAAAGAGTGAACACACCAAAGTTCTCTCATTTAAACATTCTGACATCAAACCATTTCCCTCGCGGGGGAAATCACACATCTCTCTCAAAATCTCTTTATTCACATTCATTAGCCTTTTATTTACATAACTCCCCCTTCTCTCCTCTCGAGCCTCAGTGGTCAGGAAGTCTTTTGTCCCCTGTCCTCCGCAGGGGGTCCAGGCTCTGTGGCTCCGCACCGCAGGGGGCTGGCTCTCCTTCATCGTGGTTAAATCACATATGCAGTGTCCAACATATACATGTCTCACAACACAGCCATACAGTAGTTTTTTGCATAATCCTGCTGAGACAAACTAACGGATGAAAACATTCCCTCCTTGGTGCAGGTAAACACTGTCACCGTTAAACAGGCTGTTGCGTTATCACATGATAACATGTTAATTTCTCCAGCACTTGTTGTTATGCTGCATTTCTAATATTTTCCTGGTCCATCACCAGCTGAAGTCACAGAACTCCTGTCAGAGTTTTAATGTCCCAAAAAGCAACCCTGAATCCAAGATGGCTGCCCCCAGAGAAGCCAGGAACTAGCATACACATAACCTATACGGAGCCAGTCTAAGGAACGTTTTTCAAAAATTGGGAGGAAGAACTAAAGTGCTGGAAATGCGTTTGTTTTCCACGTGTATGTTTCTGTGTAATGTTTTGGCTGTGTTAGGTGGTCCTTCTGAGCCGGGGCGAGGGAATTCTGACTTTTGGATCGGCGCGACATGATCTCAGGTTATGGCAGGTTCACATTACCACATCCGACCCAGTCACCCCGAAGAACGTGTAGAGAACAGAGGTTTAGGAACACCATTACTCTGCTTTGATTTGCTGTCTGTACTGAACGGTAAAAGGACTTCAGACAATTGATTCTCAACCTGACAAACCAGCTTGAGAATTTACAAAAATATCCACGAGAGATTCTGGGCTCTTCCACAGACCTGAGAGTCATCTCAGCCGAACGTGTGCCCCCGTGATGCTGACCTGTCCGTCATCCCACCAGGGTCTCACGTGTTTCTTTTGCATTTGTTCTAGAAGTTTGTTTCAGCACTGCTTTGTGTGTGTGTGTGTGTGCGCGCGCGCACGTGTGAAACGGAGCACGTTTGTCCTGTCACCATCATGTAAGCTGTTTTGTGCTGTGAGCCAGACGTCAGTACAGGAAACAAAACCACACAGGAAGGAGACCTGTGTCCGTCCGTCCATCCATCCATCCATCCGTCCATCCATCCATCTTCTACCGCTTTTCCGAAGGTCTGGGTCATGGAGGCAGCAGTTGAAGCAGAGAAGCCCAGACTTTCCTCTCCCCAGCCACCTGCTCCAGCTTTTCAGAGAGGACACCAAGGAGTTCCCAGACCAGCTGGGAGACGTAGTCTCTCCAGCAAGTCCTGGGTCTGCCCCGGGGTCTCCTCCCAGTGGGACGTGCCCGAAACACCTCAAGTGGAAGGCGTCCAGGAGGCATCCTGATCAGATGCCCAAACCACCTCAACTGACTCCTTTCAATGTGGAGGAGCAGCGGTTCTACTCTGAGCCTCTCCCGGATGACTGAGCTCCTCAACCTATCTCTGAGGGTGAGTCCAGCAATCCTAAAGAGAAAGCTCAACAGACCGATACAACGTCCACATCACTGCACATGCTGCTCTGATCCGTCTGTCAGTGTCCCACTCCATCCTCTCCTCACTCATGAATAAGACCCCGAGATACTTAAACTCCTCCACTTAGGGCAGGAGCTCATCTCCGACCATGGACTCGGACTTGGAGGTGTTGATTTTCATCCCAGCTGCTTCCCACTCAGCAGCAATCTGACCCTGTAAGACCTGTAGGTCATTGCTGGATGAAGCCAGTAGGACAACATCATCTACAGACAGCAGAGATGAGATGCTGCGGTCACCGAGCATGACAGTGTCCGTTCCCTGGCTGCGCCTCGAAATCCTGACCATAAAAATTAGGAACAGGATCGGTAAGAAAGTGCAGCCCTGGTGGAGTCCAGCTTCATCAAAGTAAGTTTGTATGTTTCCTTTATTAAAATTAAACATTTCAGAAAAACTCAGACTGTGCTAACCACAGTCTGTCCATAACGAACACCATGTTCAAGCATAAGGGTGTCCATATGTGCACCTGGCACCAGGACACCCTAGGTCGCAGGTCGATGATCGATTTTGTTATCGTATCATCAGACCTGCGACCGTATGTCTTGGACACCCGAATAAAGAGAGGTGCAGAGCTGTCAACTGATCACCACCTGGTGGTGAGCTGGATCCGATGGCAGGGGAGGAAGCCATTCAGACCTGGTAGACCCAAACGTATAGTGAGGGTGTGCTGGGAGCGTCTGGCTGAGGCCCCTGTCCGGGAGGTCTTCAACTTCCACCTCCGGAAGAACTTCAACCACATTCCGAGGGAGTCTGGAGACATGGAGTCTGAATGGGCCATGTTCTCCACCTCTGTTGTTGAAGCGGCGGCCCAGAGCTGCGGCCGCAAGGTGGTCAGTGCATCTCGTGGTGGCAACCCCCGAACCAAGTGGTGGACACCAGTGGTGAGGGGGGCCATTAAGCTGAAGAAGGAGTCCTATCAAGCTTGGTTGGCTTGTGGGACTCCCGAAGCAGCTGAGGTGTACCGGCAGGCCAAGCGGAGTGCAGCTTGGGTGGTTGCTGAAGCAAAAACGCAGGTATGGGAGGAGTTCGGTGAGGCCATGGAACAAGACTTTCGGTCGGCTTCAAAGAGATTCTGGCAAACTGTTCGGCGGCTCAGGAGGGGAAAGCAGCTCCCCGTCCACACTGTGTATGGTGCGGATGGGACACTGTTGACTTCAACTGGGGATATCGTCGGGCGGTGGAAGGAATACTTCGAGGATCTCCTCAATCCCACTGACACGCCTTCCACAGAGGAAGCAGGGTTTGGGGACGAGGGGGATGACTCGCCTATCACAGGGGCTGAGGTCGCCAAGGTGGTTAAAAATCTCCTTGGTGGCCGGGCCCCGGGGGTGGACGAGATTCGCCCTGAGTACCTCAAGGCCCTGGATGTTGTTGGGTTGTCATGGTTGACACGCCTCTGCAACATTGCGTGGAGGTCGGGGGCAGTGCCTTTGGCATGGCAAACCGGGGTGGTGGTTCCTCTCTTCAAAAAAGGGGACCGGAGGGTGTGCTCCAACTTTAGAGGGATCACACTCCTCAGCCTCCCTGGGAAGGTCTATGCCAAGGTACTGGAGAGGAGAGTCCGGCCGTTGGTCGAACCTCGGATTCAGGAGGAGCAATGTGGTTTTCGTCCTGGCCGTGGGACATCGGACCAGCTCTTTACCCTCTCGAGAATTCTTGAGGGTTCGTGGGAGTTTGCCCAACCAGTTTACATGTGTTTTGTGGACTTGGAGAAGGCATTTGACCGCGTCCATCGTGGATTTTTGTGGGGGGTGCTTCGGGAGTATGGGGTATCGGGCTTGTTGTTACGAGCTATTCGGTCTCTGTACGACCGTTGTGAGAGTTTGGTTCGTATTGCCAACACTCGGTCGGAGTCATTCCCAGTGAGAGTTGGACTCCGCCAGGGCTGCCCTTTGTCACCGATCCTGTTCATAATTTTTATGGACAGGATTTCTAGGCGCAGCCAGGGAATGGAGGGTGTCATGCTTGGTGACCACAGGATCTCATCTCTGTTGTTTGCAGATGATGTTGTCCTGTTGGCTTCATCCAGCAATGACCTACAGCTCTTGCTGGGACGGTTTGCCGCTGAGTGTGAAGCGGCTGGGATGAGAATCAGCACCTCCAAGTCCGAGTCCATGGTCCTCAGCCGGAAAAAGGTGGATTGTCCTCTCCGGGTTGGGGACAGGCTCCTGCCCCAAGTGGAGGAGTTTAAGTATCTTGGGGTCTTGTTCACGAGTGAGGGGAAAATGGAGCAAGAGATTGACAGACGGATTGGAGCAGCATCTGCAGTGATGCGGACGTTGTACCGGTCTGTTGTGGTGAAGAGGGAGCTTAGTTCTAAGGCAAAGCTGTCGATTTACCAGTCAATCTACGTTCCTACTCTCACCTATGGTCACGAGCTTTGGGTAATGACCGAAAGAACGAGATCGCGGATACAAGCGGCTGAAATGAGCTTTCTCCGTAGGATTGCTGGACTCACCCTCAGAGATAGGTTGAGGAGCTCAGTCATCCGGGAGAGGCTCAGAGTAGAACCGCTGCTCCTCCACATTGAAAGGAGTCAGTTGAGGTGGTATGGGCATCTGATTAGGATGCCTCCTGGACGCCTCCCACTTGAGGTGTTTCAGGTATGTCCCACTGGGAGGAGACCCCGGGGCAGACCCAGGACTCGGTGGAGAGACTATGTCTCCCAGCTGGTCTGGGAACGCCTTGGTATCCCCTCTGAAGAGCTGGAGCAGGTGGCTGGGGAGAGGGAAGTCTGGGCTTCTCTGCTTGAACTGCTGCCTCCGCGACCTGGACCTCCGGAAAAGCGGTGGAAGATGGATGGATGGATGGATTTCAGAAAAAAGCAAATATTCAAATACCTAAAACTGACTAGCAGTGTAATAAATGACTGAATAATCAGCTGCATTTGCATACAGCACGACTGCATTGTTGTGACGATCCAGTATAATGTCAGAGATTAGAGGTGGGCACTTAACCAAAAATGACTTGAAACTGTCAGCATGAGCCTCAGACAGAATTTTGCCCTAGGAAGTAACTTAACTGAATTAACTTAACTGAATATTTAGAGAAGTGTTTTTCAACTTTTTTTGAGCCAAGGAATTTTTTTTGAAAAAAAAAAAAACAAAAACAAAAAAAAATTGTGGCAACCAAAACAGTTAGAGAATGAGACAGTGTAGCTTGTTCCAGCGTATGAGAGTTTTATCTTGTAATGAGTTTTGCTCGTTCAGCGTGAACCCTGGGCCTGTTTAGACAAGCACAGAGCTGATGTCCTGGCAGGAACTGAAGAAACGCAAGAAAGAAAAGCTCTCAGTGGCGCTCTTCAGTTAGTTTTTATCACAGCCAGGCTGCAAAAGCTCACATTCTTCCTCATTAAAGTTCCCCGTTCAGAGCCCGAAGCTTTCCTCTTCACATGTTTATCCGTCGCTGTTTTCCCTCTGGTCACTCCCACCCAACATGTCCATGTGGGCCCCACCACAGCTCAAAATGGGCTGTGCTATGGCTCCATGTGGGCAAACCCACGTGGACTTTACCGCTTTACTTAGTTTCAACTGATTTTCTCATGAATTTGATATTTTCTTGTAAATTTATAACTTTTTCCCAAAATTTTATAAATTTTCCTTGAAAATTTGAAACTTTCTCATAAATTTCCCCCTTTTTTTTACTGTAATCTTACAACTTTTTCTCATAAATTTTACTTTTTTCCTTGTAAATTTGATATTTTCTTGTAAATTTGTGAGTTTTTCCCATAAATTTGCAACATTTTTCTGGGAAATTTCTCAAAAATGTTCAACTTTTTTTTAACTATAAACTTACAGATTTTCCATATAAATTTGGGACTTTTTTCTCATAAATTTTCAGTTTATTTACTCTGTGGGACACATATGTATCACTTTATGCCTCACATCTCAGAATAGAACAATGAACTGAGTTTCCTTGGAGATAACAGGAGGATGTGAAAGTTTAGCCTTTGGTATGCAAGAGACGGCCTTGGGGGATTTCCTGGTGTGCCGAAGACTGTGAAGAGGATGTTATAGAATTAAAGAGGAGATGCATTGTTACTTGTGATTAACCCCTTGCACTCCGGTCAATATTCCTAAAAACGCCAAAAAATAATGTGCCCAAAGTAAATCGAAAGCTGTTCTTCAACCCTTTGCAGCATCTTCATGGGGTTGGTCTCATTTAAAAGAAAACACTTTGCATTTTTTGGCAAAAAAAACATGATCTCTCTAAGTGCTCCGGCCACTGAGTTACAGTCATCTAAGCATAGTGAACTTGAAGAAAATAAATTTGGCCTGGGTGTTTTTTTGGATACAAATGCTTGCAAATAACGCACAGCTTCAGATCCAGGCTGGAAAATGCAACAGAAATGTAGAACCAAGTGTTATCCAGCTGAGGTCCAAATTTTGTAACAATACCACAAAAAATGAATATATTGCACAGCTTTTTCCTCAGGTAGTTCCCAGGCGTTTTGGAACTGTGCCAAATTCTGCCAAATGGCACAGTTTGGAAAAACGTCTGTAACTTTTGAATGATTCAATATAGAAGCTTCATTTTGGGCTCTCAGAATCAGAATCAGAATCAGAATCAGAATAAACTTTATTGCCAAGCATGTAAAAAAACACACGAGGAACTTGACTTGACATTGGTGCGCATGCACGCGACACAACGACACGGCAGCCATAATAGGCGCCTCATCAAACAGAGATAGATAAGAAAGGGAGGGGAGGGGAGGGAACGACACAAAGGGGGAGGAGAGAAAAAAAACTTCGTTATCAGAATACAGCTTATTTTTAAGCAGATTATGATTACAATGAAAAAAAATCTCTCAATAGCACAGAGCAACAATCAACCACAAAAAACCAAAAAGACCAAAAGTCAGAGAGAATCAGTGAATGGATGGGTGTAATTCAGTATTATGAATCAGTGTGTTCGTGTATGTTGAATGCAGGTGGGTGTTTATCAGTTACTGGAGGCAGCAAAATCTCTCCCAGCCGAGATGTTATGTCTTAGTGTCTGAAACTCGGAAGCATGTCCTTGAGGCATGGCAGATGGAAATTTCCTGAGCCAGTCACATGTCAATGAGAGTTCAGATGCAGTCCCAGTATGTTTATGAAAGAGAAGCACAATCTTCTGTTTTGTCTTAAACCAGGAGGAAAATAGACAACAGGGCGAATTCAAGGTCTGATAGACACAGATCACTCAGAGCATAGAATTTTACACCTCCAGCAATCCTGTGTTCATAATTTCCATACATAGGCTTTAAATCCATTCCTTGGAGGCACCAAAGACGACTCCAGATGTTTCCCTTCTAGAACATGGGTAAACATGTCCGGTAGGGTCCATCCCTCTACAATGCATGCAGGTGGTAATTTCCATGTTATCATTGCCGATAGTTAATGCACTCCCCCGTCTCGTCGAATTGTTGAGAAGCAGCTATGCCGGGACCGCTTTTAATTAGCTCTTCCAGTTAATTTTTCGATACACCAGGAAAAACTCCAGAGCCAATCAGCAGAAAATCCTGTGATCCTAGCCAAACCAGGTAGATGTTTCCACATCCTCAGTCGAATCATGCAGACACATGCATTCCAATCCATGGGTCTCTCCATAGGGGCTCCCCCTGGCCCGAATTTATATAAAATGTTGTTAATCTTATTAAAGCCGCTCACCAAATCTATTCTTTTCGTTTGGTTCAAGATTCAGCCAGAAGACAGCGACGCAGACAAGACAGCAAGCTGGGATTCTCAGTTAGGGAGGGAAGGAGGGTAAAAGGGAGCAAAGAAAAAGGCGTCTGTTCTCTCTGAAGGGCAGAAGCAGAAAACCGCAATCATGGAAGCACAAAACCGCAATAATGGAATTATGTTTTGACCGAGTCGCGAGACCAGAACCACGAGTGAAAGGTCACACTCATGAAAGGTCACACTCAGGGCTGTGTGTGTGTGTGTGGGGGGGTTTGCCCCCCCCCGCTCGCTACAGAGGATGGACTTCGGCCATCGCTACACAACGGATTAGCCTCGTGTGGTGATGTGGGACAGCAGCGCAATCACCGTGGCTTCCCCCCCCCCCTCGCTGCAGAAGAATAGCAGGGGTGGTGGTGGTGGGGGGGTGTTCACAGTCTGTACGCGGCGAACAACCCCTTGTACAGCGGCGCACAAACTGCGCCGCGAAGCACAGTTGTAATTTACCGATCGGTCAAAAGTCATTTTGGATTACAATTTTCAGGGATAAAAAATAATTTGGCTTATAACACCTTACCTCTTCACAGCCACATTGTCCTGGCCAACTTCTCTTCCTCATTGTCAGACGAACGCGACGCTGGTCCACTCGTGGTTCTGGTCTCGCGACTCGGTCAAAACATAATTCCATTATTGCGGTTTTGTGCTTCCATGATTGCGGTTTTTGGCAAACGATTTTTCAAAACAAATAACAGTAGTAATTAAAAAAAGACTGGCGAAGGCGTGTGTGTCACTCAGCCTTCGTCGTCAGCCTCCGTCGGTCTATGACCATGGAAGAAATCATAATATCTCATAACGTCTAATCCTTTTTTGATCCGCTCCAGCAGTCAGTCTTCACCCAGCCTTAAAAAAAACAGCTCGCGAACTTCTCTGCTTCAATTGGCTCACTGCATTCACAGCAGGCGGGTCCTTCTGGCTAGGTTTTCAGTCATTGGTTCTTCAAGGTTTCAGAAACCCAATTCAAGGCTCTTATTAGTCGAATGAGAGGTCAATCAGATGAACTAATCTGTTCGCGGCTGTGTCTGCAGCCTTTATTTTCAGTGCGCGCTTGGACGCCACTACATCACCATCACAATCTACATCACCATCTACACCATGCGTCCTAGAGCGCACGAGAGCGCCCTCGTGTGCTCTCGTGCGCTCTAGGACGCAGAGACTTGCCCGTCCGCGGTACAACGGAGCACAAGAGGTTAAAATGCAATGTGACTGTGAGCTGTGAGAGTCCTGGATATATAAAGGACGAATGCTTCTGTGATTTTCCTCTTTCTGCTTTGCTGATGTTGGAAGATGTGAATAAACCTGACTCAAGAGATAAACTCTGCCTTGTCATTTTCACATTTCCACACTGGTGACCCTAAGACGAGCATGCAACAAGAAGAGAATTTCCCGGGGCTAGACTCATCGGGAGCCCCCAGCCAAGCGTATGCCGCTACGGTCCAGCTACCGGACTTTTGGCAGGACAACCCGCGCTCCTGGTTCCACTTAGTCGAGGCACAGTTCGCCCTCCGGAGGATAACGGTAGATGGCACGAAGTTCTACCATGTGATTGCAAAGCTCGATAACCGCACGGCTCGGCATGTGGAGAGCCTATTGGAGCAGCCACCGGCCAGCGACAAGTACGGCTCGTTGAAGGCTGCACTCATCCAGCACTTCACTCTCTCAGTCGAGGAGAGAGCAGAGAGACTGCTGGCCCTGAACGACTTGGGAGATAGCACGCCCATTGACCTGATGGAGAACATGCTGAGGTTGAGGGGCTCAGGCAACGACCATTTCATCTTCACCCACATTTTCCTCAGGACCCTACCGTCAGCCACGAGAGCGGCCCTGGCCAGTTCGCCGTTGTTGGCCCAGCGGGACTTGCGCGCGCTGGCCCAGGAGGCGCATCGGATTCTCAACGCCAGCAAACAGCGCGCGGCCACCACAGCAGCGACGGAGTTCGGCGCGGCGGCCGGAGATGGCAGGGAGCCAGAGACGGCGGTAGCAGAATCACCAACGACGGCGGCGGCGGGGGCCAAGGATCGCGGCGGAGACACCCTCTGTTTCTACCATCGCCGCTTTGCAGAGAAGGCACGCAAATGTATACCACCGTGCCAATTCAAGCGCTCGGGAAACGCCAAGACCGGGGGTCGGTAGCAGCTGCGACCCTCGGGGAGGAGAACAAGCTGCTCTACTTGAAGGATGCACGCTCGGGGAGGCATTTCCTCGTGGACATAGGCTCCCAGTTGAGTTTCATCACACCTTCCTCTGCTGACCGGCTGGCAGTTTCCAGAGGTCCCGGGGTGGCAGCAGCCAACGGCTCGGAGATTAAGACCTTTGGTGAGAGGACTCTGCTTCTGTCTCTACACGGCCGTACATTTGAGTGGACTTTTGTCATAGCAGCAGTGAATTTCAATATGTTGGGGGCTGATTTTCTGTGCTCACATGGTTTGTTGGTTGATCTCGCTAACAGGCGCCTGGTTAATGCATTTTCTTTTGATTCTATTCCCTGCACAGCCCGAGTGGCCCCGCCAACAGCACAAGCCAACGTCACAGCTGCAAGTGGTAAGTTCCACACACTGCTCACTCAGTTCCCAGCACTCACGGTCCCCACATTTTCAGCAGCCGTCGCTAAACATGGGGTGGAACATTTTATTACTACCACCGGACCGCCCGTTTTTGCAAAAGCTTGGCGCTTGGATCCAGCTAAACTGACCATAGCGCGCGAGGAGTTCGCCAACCTGGAAAGGTTGGGCGTCATCAGGCGTTCGAACAGCCCGTGGGCTTCCCCGCTTCACATGGTCCCGAAAGCTGACGGCTCGTGGCGACCTTGCGGAGATTTCCGCAGGTTGAACAACGCCACAGCGCACGACCGCTACCCAATCCCGCATATCCAAGATTTTTCCGTTCATTTGGCGGGGGCGCGCGTTTTTTCTAAGATAGACTTGGTCCGCGGTTACCACCAAGTCCCAGTGCGCGCTGAGGACATACCCAAAACAGCGGTAATAACTCCGTTTGGTCTATTCGAGTTTTTGCGCATGCCATTTGGGCTTAAAGGCGCTGCGCAGACGTTCCAACGCATGAGGGACGCGGTGTTGCGCGATCTCCCTTTCGTATTCGTCTACCTGGACGACATCTTAGTAGCCAGCGCGTCTGAAGACGAACACGAAAACCACCTCATGGCAGTTTTCTGGAGGTTGGGAGAGCACGGTTTAATAATCAACCCAATGAAGTGTCAGTTCAGGGTGTCGCAGATTGATTTTTTGGGGCATCGCGTCTCTCCAGAAGGAGCGGTTTCGCTGCCTGACAAAGTGCGCGCGGTAGCAAATTTTCCCCAGCCACAAACGGTCAGGGCGTTACAGGAGTTTTTGGGAATGGTGAATTTTTATAATCGTTTCCTCCCCCGCGCAGCGCAGCTCATGCAACCACTGTACGCCGCGCTCAAAAAGCAAAAACCCGCGAATAAGATCAAATGGTCCCCGGAGCAAGAGCGAGCGTTCTCGGAAGTCAAGGCAGCCCTGGCCAATGCTGCGTTGTTGGCGTATCCGGACCCAACGGCCCGCATAGCGCTCACTACTGACGCGTCAGATGTGGCTATAGGGGCGGTCGTGGAGCAGCATGTACCCGGGGCTTGGCAGCCGCTCGCCTTTTTCAGCAAGACTTTGCGCGATAGTGAACGAAAATACAGCGCGTTTGACAGGGAGTTGTTAGCTCTCCACTTGGCCATTCGCCACTTCCAGTTCTGGCTGGAAGGACGCCGTTTCACCGCGTTCGTTGACCACAAGCCGCTGACATTCGCGAAGGCCAAGGTTTCAGAACCGTGGTCAGGCCGGCAGCAGAGACAGCTGGCCGCGATTTCAGAGTTTACTACCGACATTCAGCATGTAGCGGGTAAACTTAATGTAGTGGCAGACTGCCTCTCGCGCGCCGTGGCGGCCCCAGTCCGCGTAGGGATAGATTATGCAGCCATGGCCGCGGATCAGGCTAGCGATGCGGACGTGCGCGTGCTCCAGTCTGGACCAACAGGGTTAAGGCTGGAGAACAGGGTGCTGCAAGACGGTATGCCCCCTCTAATCTGCGATGTCTCCACTGGGCGACCGCGTCCTGTGGTACCGGCTGCGTGGCGCCGCCGTGTTTTTGACTCGATTCATTCTTTGGCACCCGGGAGTGCGCGCGTCGGTCAAAATGGTAGGAGAGAAATTTGTATGGCTGAGCCTGCGCAAACAAGTTAAGGAGTGGGCAGCAGCCTGCATGGCGTGCCAATGAGCCAAGGTACACAGACACACGAGAGCTCCCTTGGAGCCGTTTCACATCCCGGCTAAGAGGTTCGATCATGTTCATGTGGACCTCGTAGGCCCCCTCCCGCCGTCACAGGGGTGCACACACCTTCTGACAATGGTGGACCGCACCACGCACTGGCCGGAAGTGGTTCCACTGGCGTCAACCACAGCCGAGGAGGTGGCGCGCGCGTTTTTAACAGCATGGGTGGCGCGCTTTGGAGTTCCGTCGGACATTACGTCCAACAGAGGTCCTCAATTTTTTTCCGAACTTTGGTCAGCAATGGCCCGCAGCCTGGGTGTAACGATCCACCGCACAACCGCGTACAATCCGCAGGCTAATGGGTTATGCAAACGTTTTCATAGGTCATTGAAAGCGGCTCTCAGAGCGTCGCTGACGGATGCAAATTGGGTAGACAGGCTACCGTGGGTTTTATTGGGGTTGCGTTCTGCACCTAAAGAGGACTTAGAAGCCTCCCCGGCTGAGCTAGTTTTTGCGCAGCCACTTCGGCTGCCCCGGGAGTTTCTCCCAGATAATCCTGCGCCAGATAGCCCTCCGTCTCAGCTGTTGCAGCATGGCACGGAATCGGGCACGCTACCTGACCCGGTTCACCACAGTTTTCCGCGTGTTTTTGTGCCTAAGACTTTGAAAAACACGGAGGTTTTTTGTCAGACACGATGCCCATCGCCCACCGCTGCGACCACCTTATGATGGACCATTTAGAGTGCTGGAAACGGGGGACAAGCATTTTTTGATAGATTTGGGGGGCAGGAAGGAAAAGATTGGCATAAACAGGCTCAAACCCGCCTTTGTGGTGGCGGACGAGGATGTGCTGTTGGCCAGGGCTCCTCGGCGCGGCAGACCCCCTCGGGGAAATTCCCCAGAACACCCACAGGGACTGACAAACAGTTTTCACCCCCAGACAGCAGCCCCCCAGCATGATGGCGCCGCAGAAGTGGTGAAGCCCGCTTACAGCAGATACGGGAGGAGCCTGAGGCCCAAGCAGCACGTGGACTGATGTGTAATGATTTTATCATGACATGCAGACTGTTATTCTGTTGTTCCATCTTAGATGTTTGGGGGGGTCATGTGGGACACATATGTATCACTTTATGCCTCACATCTCAGAATAGAACAAAGAACTGAGTCTCCTTGGAGATAACAGGAGGATGTGAAAGTTTAGCCTTTGGTATGCAAGAGACGGCCTTGGGGGATTTCCTGGTGTGCCGAAGACTGTGAAGAGGATGTTATAGAATTAAAGAGGAGATGCATTGTTACTTGTGATTAAAATGCAATGTGACTGTGAGCTGTGAGAGTCCTGGATATATAAAGGACGAATGCTTCTGTGATTTTCCTCTTTCTGCTTTGCTGAAGTTGGAAGATGTGAATAAACCTGACTCAAGAGATAAACTCTGCCTCGTCATTTTCACATTTCCACAACTCATACAATTGCTACTTTTTCTGTTAATTTGCCGCTTTTTGCTAAGTTTTTCCTCATAATTTTTTGACTTTTTTCTTGTAAATTTGCTAAATTTTTCTTGTAAGTTTGTAACTCTTTTCAAGTAATTTTATTTTTTTTTCTCATAAATTTGGACCTTTTTTTCTAGTAAATTCATGACTTATTCTCATACATTTGCTACTAATTTTTTTTTGTAAATTTGTCACTTTTTTCTTAGGAATTTTCACATTTTTTCCTCATATATTTGACTTTTTTGTCATTTTTTTCTATGGCTCAAGTGCTACTGCAGCTGTATTATTCAGTAAAAATACTTTGCAGTAGTTTAGCTTGTGGTACTAGGCCAGGGGGCTTTGCAGCCTTTTTGATCACAAATTTGTTATGTTTTTCTCGCAAAAATATGCTTTCAATTATTTGCAAAATTTTTTTGAATTTTTTCTTGCATAATATGTGGGTGTTTTCCTAATAATTTTGCAAAATTTGTTATATTTCTGGAATACATTTGTTCTGCTTTTTTCATAAATTTGGCACATTGTCCTTTGAAAATTTGATACATTTGTCGAGCAAAACTGAAGACTTCTTAATGGAAATTTTTGTCATTTTTCACAATGAAATTACATTTTTTTAATAGACTTTGTTTTCATGAAAATGGCCTTTTTTGGTTTTTTTCTTGCCTATGTCACATAAAGGTGCCACAGTTTTCTTCAAAACAAAGTTCAACATTGCATCTTTTTCTGGTTAATTTGTCTTTTTTTCAGCAGATCTTTTCTGTCTTTTTTCTTGCAAGTTTTTATGGATTGATTTTTTTTAATTTTTTTAATGGCTTTTTTATGCATCTTTTTGTGGATTTTTTGTCGCTTTTTCCATAAATCTTGAATATTTTTGGCATAAATTTTCAGCTCTTCTCATAAGTTTATTACATTTGTCTTTGTAAATTCATCACCTTTCAGTAGCAATACTGCAACATTTTTAGATAAATTTGTTTTTTCTCAAAAATCCAACTTTTTTAGAATACAGTTTCAGGTTTTCTCATGGATGTGCAACCAATATTCTTAAACAAATCTGTTGCTTCTTTTCTTGGAAATGTGAGTTTTTTCCACTGGCTATTGGCAAAAGAGTCACATGTGGCTCCAGAGCGGCAGGTTGCAGACCCCTGTGCTCTACAAATAAACTTGCCTTGCCATTGGTTCACCTTCCTGCCAATGCTTTCTTCTCTCTCCACAGTTTGACATCAACCAGCTGATGGCCCCAGTGAATGTAAGCAGCAGCCTCAGTCCCATCCACAAGCCGCTCGGGAGTCCCAGCAGTGTGGGCAGCAGTGGCGGCGGCGGCAGTGGCGTGGGCGTGGAGTCGTCTCCGGTGGACCGCACCAAAGGCTTCTTTCTCGATGAGTCGGAGCCCCTGCTGCGCTGCGACTCTACTTCGAGCAACAACTCGGGCCTCAGCAGGAACGGCTCCTTTATTACCAAAGGTTAGAGGTGATACACGTTTTAAGGAATTCAGACTGGTGCAGAAGTCACTGGGGGGCCAGTCCCAAGTCATTGGGCCCGATTATGAGGATCAGTGGTACATTTTTATGCCGTGCTCCCCGCCTTGCACCAGTGCTTTGGTTAGTTAGTTTTTCACACTGTGTGTCATGCCATCTAATTACCAGTAGACACTGCGCCAGCTTTGCGCTGGGAGGCGGAGACTCATTTCAAAGAGGTGTGGCAGTGGCACAGCGTCAGGGCGTTGGTATTATAGTGCATTTTATAACAATGCACTTTTGATCAGGACAAAAGGGGCCTGTCGTCAGAGGTGTATTGTTTAATGCTATTTCAGTGGCATGTTTTGAAATTGCACAGCTCCAGAGCTCACGAGAAAGCAGCATGCACTGGGATTTCCAGTTATTTTAATGGAGAGAGCTGAACAGTTATAATCTAATTATCCGTCATATTTTTAAGTATAATACACTTAATATTTTTTTTATTCCATCCATATTCTCATTTTAATTGAAGAATTACCTTTAGAGCCTATACAGTCGTGTGAAAAAATTAGGACACCCTGTATAAGCCTGTGTGTGTTTTTTTAACATATTTGGACATATGGATATTTAATATCAATGTTAAAAATACTGTGAGATTCACATACTACAACTAAACAATGAATTAAAGACTTTTTCAAATTTTCTGTAAAATGTAATTCTAAACAAATAGTAAGGAATAAATTAGGACATCCCTACATTCATTCTCACTTACAGTGGCTAAAATAAATGTTAAAAATGCAAATAAAAACAAAAACATGGTTAAACATAGATACATGAACATTTATTAATAAAGAGCTGAATATTTAAAGGGGTGTCCACATTTTTTCACATGACTGTAGATTAGTCATTAATGTATTAATCTTTTAGGGGAATGAATGAATGAACAAGGAGCCTGTGCGCTTTCCAGTGTGGATGTGGCGTCACTCCTGTGACAGAGTGTTCCGTCCACTAATCTGTTGTGTCATCATATCACACCATCATATCTCGTCTCTGTTTGTGCTCGCGTGTCCCAGTTAATAAAAAAATGTAATGTCATTTTTCTGTTAAATGACAGTTGAATACGAACTGTTCACAGACACAGCAGATGTTTTTTACTGCACACAGAACAAAGAACAGTGCATGGGTTTACGATCCAGTCGGTCGGTGCACTCAGAACCAACTGTTACAGCCCCACTCTCCTCTGGAGTGGGACCTCTGTGTGTCTTTTTTTGTGTTGTAGGTGGAGCTGCAAAGGACTGCCCCTGGCTGAGAGGTTCTCTATATAAGCCACCTCTGCGCACTGATCAGTGGCGCTTCTGCTCCTGTCGCCTGGTTGCCTTCTGTGTGTTCGTGCTCTGCCTGCTGCCTGTGTTTGTCATTTGGTCGGGGCTGTGCTGGCGGGCCGGTTTGTGTTATTTGTGGCTTTCTGGTTTGGGGTTTGCTGCTGGGCACATTTGCAGCCCAGACAGAGACGTGTGGTCGCTGGGTTGGTCAGTGACTGGTTTGTTTCTTTGTTCAACTCACGCACCACTGATTATTACAGACACCCTTTTACTTTGTTTTTTAAACACTAAACTTATGTTTAAATTGGCACCTCTGTGTGGTCTCTCTTCTTTGTCCAAGTCGCGAGCCGGGCTTGTGACACAACATTAATCATTGTCTAGTGATAACCTCATTCACTGTCATTCTTTTAACAGAATGATCCCAAGTGAAATTATCCCAACAGTTGTTTTGAATTAAAAGAATAATTTTGCATTCAGTAGAGCAGCTTAATAGACATCGGCCCAGATGAACTGGCTCCTCTTTCTCAGGTTAAAACAGACGTTCAGATGAATGATAGAACTGAAGTAAATCTTACAGCTCTGTCCAAATCATGTACAAAGAGAGACTGGCATCATCTCTGAGCTGTAGCTGACAGCTTTCATTCATTCATTCATCTTCTTCCGCTTAATCCTTTTCGGGTCGCGGGGGGGCTGGAGCCTATCCCAGCATCTTTGGGCGAGAGGCAGTGTCCACCCTGGACAGATCGCCAGTCCATGGCAGGGCCAACACAGAGACACAGACAACCACAGCTTTCATCCGTCAGTAATTATGATCTCGTCTCCCAGTGCGAGCAAGGCTGTCAGTTAAAAAGCTCCTTGTGCTTTCACATTTCCAACAGCCTGCAGTGTCATCGGTGCAAAACGGAGTTGTCCTCCCATTAAAAAGTTTTCATGTTACTGTTGCATCTTTGCTCTCATCCCCCTGTTTATTAAAAGGAATGAGAGCAGAGATGGCAATTGGTTTATTTCACATTACGCCCCAAACACACCTCTGATTAGTTACGAGCATTAGCACAACCTCTTTTGACTTTGTGCCCAGTGGAAAATTTGGTTTTGCGCAGCTGTAATAGTGAAATGAACATGGAAATGCCCATAAATGTGTCCTGCACCTCTGACAATAGATTATGGACTGTGTCCTTGTAATATGGCCAGTTGTGTTTTCACTGCTGTTATGATTTACCAGCTTATCTCACATTTCTAAGCACCCAGCAGTAGATGCACCAGGCCGCCTTAGCTACTAGGGGGCCGTCAGCATTTTGGGGGGAGAATTGAAAATACCTAACAACAAGTTGAAATTGTAGACTTGCAACTTTGTTCACAAAAATTCACAAATTTTCAACTTTCTCTCATAAATGTTTCTTGTTAATTAGTGTCTTTTTACTTGTGAATTTGTAGTCTTGTTGAATATTTGCTACCTTTTCTTCGTAAATTACCAACTTTTTTCTTGTACATTTTTAAAACTTTATTTCTCAAATATTTGCAACTTTTTTCGGGTAATTTGAAAATGTTTAATTTTTTTGTTCATCTGCACCGGGGTCGGCAACCTGTTCTGCACAAAGAGCCGCTGTGAGTGATTTTTGTCTAAAACAATGTGCACGGAGCCACAGAAATGTGAGTCTAAATGGCCGAATTACAGCCACAGTCTGGCCTGACAACATCAGCATTAAGATGTTTTTTCTGATAAATTTGCAGCTTTTTAGAATAATTGTGTCCCGCCCCCCCCCAAAAAAAAAATTCAACATTTTCTGTTAAATTTTTGATGATTTACCAAAAAGAATTTCTTGAAAGTTTGTGTTGATGTTTTCCTTGTTAAAATATGATGTTTTTGTCCCAAAGTTTGTTACATTTTTTGCATGAATATGTTTGGCTTTTTTCACAAATTGTTTTTGTGTTCAAATTTTTATACCTTTGCTGAATAAAACTGGACGTTTTTTATGCAAATCTGTGACATTTTTCCAATAAAATTATGGCTTTTTTCACAAATTGTGAATTTGTTTGCATACTCTTCTGCTTTTCTCATATATTTGACATTTTTTTTTTATTTGTAATTTTTTAAGGTAGAAATGCAGCCTTTTTCGTATAAATTTGTGACAGTTTTCCAATGAAGCTTTTTGCTTTTTCTGGAAATTTTTTTTTTTTTTTTTTTTTTTTTTGCAAATCTCTTGTGGTGTTTGAATTAAATTTTCTAATATTTTGGCAGAAATTTTCAACTATTCTTATAAATGTATTAGATTTTTCTTTGTAAATTTATTACCTTTCATTTTTGTCATAAGAATCCAGCTGCTTCCATTAAATCTGTGATTTCATTTCCAGAAATGTTGTGACTTTTTCCTCATAAAATTTTCCTATATTTGCAAAACTTTGTGCATAAATTTAATGTTTTTTCTCATTTTCTGCTTCTTATGATATTTTTACCTTTTTTCTTGGAATTGAGTTGTTTCTTTTCTTGGAAGTTTGTTGTTTTTCCTCTCGAGGCCTCAGGGAGACGCCGTCTATGAGCCACATGTGGCCCCAGAGCTGCAGGTTGCAGACCGGGCTTTGAACTCGTTCCCATGACAAAATGCGGTGCCCCCACCACAGTCTGACACCCAGTCAGCTTGGTGCTTTTTTCAGAGGCCCCGCTGGTCTGTTGCCCTTTTGTAATTTAACAGACTTCTGAAGAAAGCAGAAGCACAGTAAACGCCTTTAATCGCATCATTTTTGGGGATTGTAATGAAGGTTTGCAGCATGCAGCAGCTGCAGAGCCGAGTCTGGTTAACAGTAAAGCCTTCCTGAGTCCCCCCTCCCAACTCAACTGGCTTTTTCAGCAAAATGAGACTTTTTCTGGACTTTTATTGCACAATACTTTTTAATCTTGTTTGCCCAGCCGGCATGTCCACGTGGGCCCACCAGAGGTTAACTGGGCTGTCTGATGGGTCCATGTGGGTTTGTCTGTGGGTTCCATGTTGGCCCCATCTGTGTTTGCCCACATGGACTTTACCTGTTTATGTACAGGAGCATCTCACTAAATTAGAATATCATCAAAAAGTTGATTTATTTCAGTAATTCAGTTCATCAAATGAAACTCATATTTTAAATAGATTCATTACAGACAGAGTGACATATTTCACATGTTTGTTTCTTTTAATTTTGATGGTCATGGCTTGCAACTCATGAAAACCAAAAAAATCAGTTTCTCAAAAAATTAGAACATTACATAAGATCAATTTAATTTATTTTTTTTTTAATAGAAATGCTGGCCGACTAAAAGTATTTCCATGCATACACTCCATACTTGGTCAGGGCTCCTTTTGCATGAATTAATACTGCATCACTGTGGCATGAAGGTGATCAGCCTGTGTTACTGCTGAGGTGTAATGAAGGCCCAGGTTGCTTTGATAGCGGCCTTCAGCTCATCTGCAGTGTTGGGTCGGGTGTCTCTCATCAATCTATTGGTGATACTTCATAGATTCTGGATGGGGTTTAGGTCAGGAGAGTTTGCTGGCCAGTAAAATATGGTGATATCATGGTCATTAAACCAGGCTTTGGTACTTCTGGCAGCAGTGTGGGCAGGTGCCAAGTCCTGCTGGAAAATGAAATCAGTATCTCCATCAAGCTTGTCAGCAGAGGGAAGCATGAAGTGCTCCAAAATGTCCTGGTAGACAGCTGCATTGACTTTGGACTTGATAAAACACAGTGGACTAACACCAGCAGGTGACATGGCTCCCCAAATCAGGTGCCAAGTCCTGTCACTTGGAAATCAAGGTCCCAGAGTCTGGAGGAAGAGTGAACAAGCACGGAATCCAAGTTACTTGAGGTTAGGGCTGCAACTAAAGATTATTTTAGTTGTCAACTAATCTAACGACTATTTTTTTCAACTAGTCGACTAGTCGTGTTTATTTTTCTCATGTCCACCATCTCTGCTTCTTGTTGGGGCTGCATATTTTACCTCAGCTGCTGTTTAACCACTTGCACTCCGTTGTTCCGCAGGCGGGCAAGTCTCTGCGTCCTAGGACGCATGAGGGCACACAAGAGCGCCCTCGTGCGCGCTTGGATGCATGACGCATGATGGTGGTGATGGTGATGTAGTGGCGTCCAAGCGCCACTCAAAAAAAAACTGCAGAGACAGCCGCGAACAGATTAGTTCATCTGATTGACCTCTCATTCGACTAATAAGAGCCTTGAATTGGGTTTCTGAAACCTTGAAGAGCCAATGAATGAAAATCTAGGAAGGAGGACCCGCCTACTGTGAACGCAGGAGCCAACTGAAGCACAGAAATTCAGGCTGGGTGAAGAGAGATTTACTGCTGCAGCAGATGAAAACAAAGAACGCTGGACGAATCTACTACAGACCCCGCAGCATGGAGAACACCCACAAGTGGGACCTGCACTCATTCCAGCAGAATAGACGTTTAGGATTCTCTTCCGTCATCATAGACCGACGACAAAGGTCGTAAATCATTCACCAAAACCGCAATAATGGAATTATGTTTTGATCGGGATCCACGAGCCGAGCAGCGTTGCGTTCGTCTTACAAAGGGGAAGAGAAGTTCGCCACGACTCTGCTGCTGTGAAGAGGTAAGGTGTTATAAGCTAAATTATTATTTTTCCCTGAAAACTGTAATCCAAAAATGACATTTGACCGATCGGTAAATTACAACTGTACTGCGCACGAAGTACGAAGTGCATGCGCCGCGATAAACGGTTCATTTGCCGTGTTCGGACCGTGAAGGCCCCCCCCCCCCCGCTGCAGGGGGGGGCGTTCACGGTCCGAATGCCCCCGGTCCGCGGGGGGAAGCGTACGAGTCTATTCCTTCATGTAGCGATGGCCGTCTTCTGCAGCGAGGGGGGGGGGGACAACCCCCCCACACACACACACACAGTAGCGAGGGGGGGGGACAACCACACACACACACACACAGTAGCGAGGGGGGGGGGGCGCTGTGAAAACATGCAAGGACTGTAATCCATCATGTGGCGAGGGCCGAACTCCCGTCTTTTTTAGCGGGGGGGGGGGACAACCCCCCCCCCCCCCCCCACATACACACACAGACACAGCCCTGAGTGTGACCTTTCATTAGAGCCCAAAATGAAGATTCTACATTGAATTATTCAAAAGTTACAGATGTTTTTCCAAACTGTGCCATTTGGCACAATTTGGCACAGTTCCAAAACACCTGGGAACTACCTGAGAACAAAGCTGTGTAAAATATTCATTTTTTGTGGCATTGTTACCAAATTTGGATCTCAGCTGGAT
The DNA here is from genome assembly GCA_020510985.1 of Pholidichthys leucotaenia. Taxonomy (NCBI): domain Eukaryota; kingdom Metazoa; phylum Chordata; class Actinopteri; order Cichliformes; family Pholidichthyidae; genus Pholidichthys; species Pholidichthys leucotaenia. Next base: position 225,168,976 of record CM035842.1, on the reverse strand, counting down.
AATACTTGGTTCTACATTTCTGTTGCATTTTCCAGCCGAATCGGACAGCTGTGTGTTATTTGCAAGCATTTGTATCAAAAAAAACACCGTGTCCAAATTTTTTTTCTTCAAGTTCAGTATGTTTAGATGACTGTAACTCAGTGGCCGGAGCACATAGAGAGATTATGTTTTTTTTGCCAAAAAATTCAAAGTGTTTTCTTTTAAATGAGACCAACCCCATGAAGATACTGCCAAGGGTTGAAGAACAGCTTTCAATTTAGTTTGGGCACGTTATTTTTTGGCATTTTTAGGAAAATTGCCCGGAGTGCAAGTGGTTAATACCTCTTAACGTTCCATCTCCTGTGGGCGGGAGGCATTTAAATGCCATTTTGTCTCAGCTGGACACAGTGTAACGCTGTGTAACACAGTGTAACTAATATTCAGAATGAGGGCTAATATTAACAAAGATGAAAAAGCGAGAGCGACTCCTGTAATTCAGTCACTGCATTCACTGAGGCGCTACTGCCCTCAGCAGTTCTGGTCGTGCACTGCAGTTCTGGTTAATTGGAGCTTGCTCCTGTTGGTTACAGCTGAACCGCAGCATGCATATAAACTTTATAATTAAACGATTTGTCGACAAAAATATTTGTCGACAAATTTTTATTGTCACGTCAACTAATTGTTTCAGCCCTACTTGAGGTCCAGCGTGACGTTTCCACAGTCAGTGATATGTGGAACCATGTCATCTGCTGGTGTTTTCCCACTGTGTTTAATCAAGTCCAGTGTCAGTGCAGCCATCTAACAGGAAGTTTAGAGCACTTCATGCTTCCCTCTGCTGACAAGCTTTATGGAGAAGCTGATTTCATTTTCCAGCAGGATGTGGCACCTGCCCACACTGCCAAAAGTAACAAAACCTGCTTTAATGACCATGGCATCACTGTGCTTGATTAGCCAGCAAACTCTCCTGACCTAAACCCCATAGAGAATCTATGGAGGATTGTCAAGAGGAAGATGAGAGACACCAGACCCAACAATGCAGACGAGCTGAAGGTCACTATCAAAGCAACCTGGACCTTCATAACACCTCAGCAGTAACACAGGCTGGTCACCTCCACGCCATGCTGCATTGATGCAGTAATTATGCAAAAGGAGCCCCGACCAAGTACTGAGTGGTACATGGACATACTTTTCAGTAGGCCAACATTTCTATTAAAAATCAATTTTGTATAATATTCTAATTTTTTTGAGAAACTGAATTTGGGGTTTTCATGAGCTATAAGCCATAACCATGAAAATTAAAAGAAATAAACACTTGAAATATATCACTCTGTGTGTAATGAATCTACATAAGTTTCACTTTTTGAATTGAATTATTGAAATAAATCAACTTTTCGATGACATTCTAATTTGACATGCACCTGTATTTTCAACTTATTTTCTCATAAATTTTCTATTTTCTTGTATGTTTGACTTTTTTCCCCTAATTCACTACATTTTTTAAAAAATTGGAAACATAATCATAAATTTGCCAACTTTTTTACTATAAATTTGTAACTTTTTCCTGATAAATTTATGATTTTTTCTTGTAAATTTATAACTTTTTTCCTGATAAAGTTTTTCTTGTAAAATTGTGACTTTTTTGTTGCATACTTGGTAACTTTTTCTTGTAATTTTGGAACTTTCTCATAAATTTGCCACTTTTTTACTGTAATCTCACACCTTTTTCTTGTAATTTTCTTTTTCCTCATAAATTTGCCATTTTCTTGTTAATTTATGATTCTTCCCATAAAAATGTATGAGGCATTTTTCTTGCAGACGTGTCACTTTTTTTGATCCCTTTGAGCGACGGCCGAAGGAGGATCATGTTGTGTTTCAGTCCGTCCATCTGTCTGTCTGTCCCACTTTGGTGACATCAGCTCCTTCCATAGTTTTGCTCTGAATCTTCTGGAACTTGGTACCAGGCTTTGATGTGCTCTGATGATGTGCACGTTGCAGTTTGGTTCTGATTGGATGACCTGGAGGCCAAAGGTCGGTGGTCAGAATGTACTTTTTTTTTTTTTTTTTTTTTTTTTTTTTTTAAAATTTTTTTCTTGGAAACCTTTTTCACCTAAATTTTCACTATTTTCTTTTTATTTTGTGACTTTTTTTTCTCATAAACTCGATACAGTTTTTTGTAAATGTGTCATTTTTCCCTATAAATCGTGACTTTTTTCCTCCTAATTTTGCCGATGGCACCAGTGTTCCTGAAGCCTGCACCTGTGGGGCCCAGTTGGGTTTAAAGTGGATGAGCAGATCACCTGCTCACAGCTAAAGTCCATGTGGGTGACAGCATGCAGGTCAGCTTCACTGGCATCACCGGGGGGGTGGGGGATGTGAGCTGACCCCTCCCCCCAGTACATGGAAATAAGAATGTGTTCTAAATCTGTCCTGCCTGGTTAAATAAAGGTGAAATAAAAACCACAGCTGGGGCCAACATGGAACCCATGCACAAACCCACACGGAGCCAGAAGACAGCCCAGATGAACCTGTGGTGGGGCCCACATGGACATGCTGGCTGGCTGGGTGCATCTTTGAGGAAAAAACTGGACTTTTACCCAAGTTCATTTAGTGGTAGTCCGGGTTACATACAAGGTGAAAATCACACATTTATGCGGGGGGAAAATATGTGGAAAAAAGGAGTCACAAATTTATCAGGAAAAAGACAAAAAAGTTGCAACTTTATGTGAAAAAGTCACAGTGTTACAAAAGAAATCACAAATTTACTATACAGTATAGTCTGTGTGTGTGTGTGTGTGTGTGTGTATTTACAGTGCATCTGGAAAGTCTTCACAACGCTTCAGTTTTTCCACATTTTGCTTTGTTTCTGCCTTATTCCAAACGTGATTAAATTCATTTTCTTCCTCAAAATTCTACACACAATACCCCATAATGACAATGTGAAAAATGTTTTTTTTTTTTTTTTTTTTTTAGATTTTTGCAAATTTATTAAAAATCACATGCACATAAGTATTCACAGCCTTTGCTCAGTACTTCATTGATGCACCTTTGGCAGCAATTACAGCCTCAAGTCTTTTTGAATGTGATGTCACAAGCTTGGCACACCTATCTTTGGGCAGTTTGGCCAAGTTTATCTTTGGGCACATGTCCAACTGTTCAGTGTTTCAGTACTTTTTGCATAACTTGCTGTTCTACAACAAGGTGCTTAATGGCAAAATTCACAACAGGTGTTTGATCCATGAATGGACCAATAAATTTTCTGGTTTAGTGAGAATTGGTATTTAAACAGTCCTCTTCGTCATGCTGGTCACATTTTGACATCATGAGACCAAGACCACACCTAACAATTGATCAACAGTACCTCACCATTGCGGGTCTTCAAACAGGATGTTCTCACAGGGAAGTGGCCACTGACCTTAGAGTGTCATCAGCAGGTTGCAACAGAGACACAGAGAGACTGAAAGAGTCACAGAAAGGCATAGAAGTTGACGTCCTTTTGCCACATCCCACGGTGATGACCGCTTCATTGTGAACAGTGCCCTGCGGAACCAGATGATGAATGCCACTCAACTCCAGGCACATTTAAGGGAGGTGAGAGACACCCAAGTGTCACATCAGACCATTACATCAGCGTAGTCTGCGTGCTAGACAACCTGCAAGGGTACTTGACCACACCACCAGGCACAGGCGTCATCATCTTGCATGAGCCAGGGAGCATTTATGCTGGACAAGGGACCAGTGAGCCTCAGTGCTGTTCTCTGATGAAAGTTGATTCACACTGAGCAGAAATGATGGCCACCAACAATGTTGGAAATGTCAAGGAGAGCGCTACGCATCAGCCACTGTTGTCACCAGACGAGCCTTTGGTGGTGGTGGAGTTACAGTCCGGGCAGGTGTGTCTAGTCAATACAGAACTGCTCTACGCCTTGTGAATGGTACAGTGACAAGCTGATACTACCCGAATAACATCATTAATTCAGTCATTGTGCCCCTGCATGAACATCTGTGGGATCAGCTGAGTCGCCGTGTAGAGGCTCGTAACCCTGCACCCCACAACCTCACTGACCTGAGGGTCGCCCTTCAAGAAGAGTGGAATGCCATGCCTCAGCAGACAATAAGTCGACTTGTGAACAGCATGAGACGTCGTTGTCAAGCTGTAATTGATGCTCAAGGGCACATGACAAGTTATTGAGACACTGACATTTTTTGTTGTGGTATACCCACCACTGTTGTTGGCTTTGTTTCAATAAATTGAGATGAGGAAGTCACCACTGCATGCTTCTACTTAAATGCCCTACTTTCATGAGATTATATCACTGTAGCGTGAACGTTTTTCATTTTCCATAAATTTCAACTGAAAGCCAAATATCCCTAACTTTTTGTGAAGAGAGAGAGTGTGTGTGTGTGTGTGTGTGTGTGTGTGTGTGTGTGTGTGTGTTTTTTTAAATGTACAACTCTGGAGAGACCACTGCAAAATCATCACTTTGTCTGGATTTGCTATTTATACATACCTATGTATTTAAGTAAAATGAACAATTTTGTTTTATTCTCTAACAACTCTCCCAAATTCAAAGTCAGAATATCTTCATTTGGAGCATTTATTCACAGAAAATGACAACTGGCCAAAACAACAAAAAAGATAATGGTTTTAGATCAAACCAAAGAAAACAAGTTCATGTTCGTTCTTAAACTCTAGAAGAAGCCGTGTCTGCTGCCATTCAGTCCATCCAGCCAATCATGTACAGTAGAATGAAATCACATTTCTCCTGTCTACAATGTTAACCACATGTAGAATCAGAGGGGTCGCAGCCATGCAAGGCACTGCCACAAACAACTTCTCCTTCCCCCATTCTGTTATGCTGAGCACCAAGCTAGAAGGCGAAAACTACCATTTTTTTATATGGTATTTAGTATGACCATCCTTGTGGGGCGGAATATATGATTTTTTTTTTCATGCATCTTATCTTTTGTTTAGCTTACATGATCTAATCAGTACCTCCTTAAATAGACTGAGGTGTCCTTGTGTTGGAATTCAACAGATGATCAAATTAAATGGCTGCCACATGTGTAGAGATGATCATTTTTAGTGGTCTCTTATTTTTTCCAGAGCTGTATGAGAGAAAGTTACAAATTTGTGTGGTCAAAATCAGAAATTTGTCTGAAGAAATATCAAATTCAAAGGAGAAAGTTAATAAAAATGGAGGAGAAAAAAGTTGTGATTTTACATGAAAAAAGTGCTATCAAGAAATGGTCAAAATTTATGAGAAAAAGCAATGTTTAAAATGTATTAGAAAAATGTGGAAAATGGTCACATTTAAAAGAAAAAGTTGGCATGTATGTGGTTAAAATAATCACAAATTTATGTAGAAAGGTGTTGTGTATGAGAAGCACCTTGCAGTTTTATGGAAAAAGTCTTAAATTTAGAAGAAAAAATCACAAATTTACAAAAAAAATGCTAATTTATGAGTAAAAAAATAGCTAATTTATTAGAAAAAATAGCCAATTTATGGGAGGAAAATTGCGAACTTATTAGGAAAAAATTGCTAATTGAGTAAAAAAATTGCTAATTTATGAAGAAAAAAATGCTAATTTATGAGTAAAAATGTGTTAATTTATGAAGAAAAAAATGCTAATTTATGGAAAAAATGTTGATTTATGAGGAAAAAATTGCTAATTTATGAGGAAAAAAACTGTGAATTTATCTTCTTTCGGCTGCTCCCTTCAGGGTCTCCACAGTGGATCATCTGCCTCCATCTCTCCTCTCCCTTCATCTTCCTCTGGAACACCAACCCTCTCCATGTCCTCCTTCACTACATCCATCAATCTTCTCCGTGGTCTTCCTCTTTTCCTCCTGCCTGGCAGCTCCATCTTCAACATCCTTTGTTCAGTATCTCCACCGTCCCTCCTCTGCACATGCCCAAACCATCTCAGCCTTGTCTCTTACTTCGTCTCCAAGCAGCTCAACCTGAGCTGTCCCTCTGATAAACTCATTACTAATCTTCTCCCTCCTAGTCACTCCCAATAAAAATCTTAGCATTTTCAACTCTGCCACCTCCAGCTCCATCTCCTGTCTTTTTGTCAGTTCCACCATCTCCAAACCATACATCATAGCAGGTCTCACTACCATTTTGTAAATCTTCCCTTTCACTCTTGCTGCTACCCTTCTTTCACAAATCACCCCTTACACTCGTCTCCACCCACTCCACCTGTACTCTGTTCTTCACCCCTCTTGTGCATTTTCCATTGCTATGGATGGTTGACCTCAGGTATTTAAACTTAAATACTTTCACTACCTCTACTCCTTCCATCTTCACCGTTACACCTGCACCATCATGGCAAAGAGGAAGGGGCTCAGAGCTGATCCCTGATGTAACCCCACCCCCACTTTGAACCCATTTGTCACTCCTACAGCACACTTCACCACTGTCTCGCTGTCCTCATACATGTCCTGCACCACCCGCACATACTTCTCTGCCACTCCTGACTTCCTCATACAGTACCACACTTCCTTTCTTGGTACCCTATCATCTGCTTTCTCTAGATCCACAAACACACAGTGCAACTCCTTCTGCCCTTCTCTATACTTCTCAAGACTCTTAGACCAAACATTGCATCTGTAGTACTCTTTCTTGGCATGAAACCATACTGCTGCTCACTGATTGTCACCTCTCCTCTTAACCTGGCTTCAACAACTCTTTCCCACATCTTCATAATGTGGCTGATCAGCTTTATGCCTCTGTAGTTACTGCAGCTCTGAGCATCACCTTTGTTCTTGAAAATTGGTACCAAAACACTTCTTCTCCACTCCCCCGGCATCCTCTCACTCTCCAAGATTGTGTTAAACAATCTGGTTAAAAAGTCCACTGCCATCTCTCCTAAACATCTCCATCGCTCCACAGGTATGTCATCTGGACCAACCGCCTTTCCATTCTTCATCCTCTTCAAAGCTGCCCTCACTTCTGCCTTGCTCATCCTCGGGACTTCCTTGTTCACCATCTTTCCTTCATCCATCCTCCTCTCTCTCTTTTTCTTTATTCATCAGCTCTTCAAAGTACTCCTTCCACCTTCTCAACACACTCTCGTCATTTGTTAGTTCATTACCATTTCTGTCCTTAATCAGCCGAACCTGCTGTACATCCTTTCCAGCTCAATCTCTCTGTCTAGACAATTGATACAAGTCCTTTTCTCCTTCCTCAGTGTTTAGCCTCTCATACAACTCACTATATGCCTTTTCCTTTGCCTTTGCCACCTCTCTTTGCCATGCGCCTAGATTCCAAATACTCCTGTCTACTTTCTTCATCTCTCTGACTATCCCACTTTTTCTTTGCTAACCTCTTTCAGTACTTTCCTGTACCTCCTCATTCCACCACCAAGTCTGCTTGTCTTCCTTCCTCTGTCTACCTGGATTTACCACATGCCTTTCTTCCTGTTTCCCTCAATACTTTTGCTGTACTTTCCCAGTCATCTGATAATTCTTCCCTACCACCCAGAGCCTGTATCAACTCCTTCCTGAACTCTGTGACCTTCTCCCTTCTGTAACTTCCCCCACTTAATCTTTGGCTCTGCCTTCACTTTCTTCTTCTTCTTGCTCTGCAAAGTCATCATACAGACTACCATCTGATGCTGTCTAGCTACATTCTCCCCTGCCACCACCTTGCAGTCTCCTGTCTCTTTCAGATTTCTCCTTCTGCATAAGATGTAGTCCACCTGTGTGCACCTTCCTCCACTCTTGTAAGTCACCCTATGTTCCTCTCTCTTCTTGAAGGATGTGTTCACCACAGCCATGTCCAATTCAATTCAACTTTATTTATATAGCGCCATTTCACAACAACAGTCATCTCATAGCACTTTCAACTGTAGGGGAATTCCCCACAATTGCAGAAAGACCCCAGCAATTAGGCGATCCCCTGTGAGCAAGCGCTTGGTGACGGTGGAGAGGAAAAACTCCCTTTTAATAGGAAGAAATCTCCAGCAGAACCACGCTCAGGGAGGGGCAGTCATCTGCTGCGGCTGGCTGGGGGGTGAGGGGATAGAGAAGATGAAAAGAACAGACATGTAGAGAGCAAACAGCACGATGGGGACTCAGTCTATGGGAGAGAACAAACAGATGTTAATGACCAGCAAAAATATTTCATTGAGAGTGAAGAAAGGAGTGAAGCCCAGTGAATTATTGGAGGTTCCCTGGCTGTCTAAACCTATTAGCAGAATAACTACGGGAGGGTTCAGAGACATGATCCCTCCCTAATTGTAGGCTATATCAAAAAGGAAGGTTTTAACCCTAGTCTTGAAAACAGATCAAGTCTGACTCCCGAATCCAGATTGGCAGCTGGTTCCACAGGAGAGGAGCTTGATAACTGAAGGCTCTACCTCCCATTGTACTTTTGGAAATTCTAGGTATTACAAGTAATCCAGCATTTTGGGAGCATAGAGCTCTGTTAGGATAATAGGGTAGTATCAGATCTTTTTAGAGCTTTGTAAGTGAGAAGAAGGATTTTAAACTTAATTCTAAACTTGATGAGAAGCCAATGAAGGGAGGCCAGAACCGGAGAGATACAGTATGATCTCTCTTCTTAGCACCTGTTAAAACTCTTGCTGCGGCATTTTGGATCAACTGAAGACTTTTTAAAGATGTTTTAGGACAACCTGATAATCAAGAGTTACAATAATCTAGCGCTAACAAAAGTGTGGATCGGTTTCTCAGCATCACTCTGAGACAAGATGCTCCTAATCTTGGCAATATTACACAAATGATAGAAGGCAGTCTTAGAAACGAATTTGATATGTGACTTGAAAAACAGATCTTGATCAAAAATAACTCCAAGATTCCTCAGAACTATTAAGAGAAAGAGTAACCACATCCAGACTAAGAGTTTGATTTGGAAAGGTATTTCTAAGGGTTTTTTTAGTCCAACAAGAATGACTTCAGTCTTCTCTGAATTTATTAACAAGAAATTACAAGTCATCCAAGCTTTGATTTCCTTAAGACAGGCCTCTGCAACGACTCTCAGAATAGAGATTGGCCTATAGTTAGCTAAAACTCCTGGATCCAGCGTTGGCTTTTTGAGTAAGGGTTTAATTACGGTACATGACCAAATGTTAATGAAGAATTGATTATTTGAAGAATAGAGCTACCAATAAATCGGAAGCCTTCTTTAAATAACCTGATAGGAATAGGGTCTAAAAGACAAGTTGAAGGCTTGGGTGAGGAAATTATTTTATCTAACTCTAAAAGGTCAATTGGAGTAAACTCATCCAAACAGATATCAGTTGAAGGAGTTGTAGTAGTTTCTGTATTTAAGTTAACGGTGGGAAGAATCTGATTGAATTTATCTCTGATAGATGAAATTTTATTATTGAAAAAGTTCCTAAAGTCCTGACTATTAAGCTCTAAGGGAATCCTAGGATTGACAGAGTCCTGACTCTTTGTCAGCCTGGCTACAGTGCTGAAAAGAAACCTGGGATTATTCTTGTTCTCTTATATTAATGCAGAATAATAACTTGTTCTAGTTTTTCTACGAGATTTTTTATAAGTTAAAAGATGATTTCTCCAAGCTAAATAGATTTCATCTAATTTAGTGGAGCACCATTTTCTTTCAAATTGACGAGTCTTCTGTTTTAAACTACGAGTTTCTGTGTTGAACCAAGGAGTTAGAAGTCTCTGATTAGAGTTTTTCTTTTTTAAAGGGGCCAGTGTGTCTAGAGTCTGACGCAGAGAAGCTGTAACACTATCTACCATGCTATCAATTACAGAAGGAGCAAGCTCTCCATAGCTTATCTCCATTGTGTTGGCACATGGCATAGAGGAAACAATCTACATGAATTTGGTAACAGCATCATCTGAGAGGCATCTACTGTAGTAATATTTTTCTTTAGGAGCCAAATAGTCAGAAATAGTAAAATCAAAGGTTAACAGACAATGGTCTGACAGTACAGGGTTATGAGGAGACACTACCAGATTTTCTGTTTCTATGTCATATGTCAGAACAAGGTCCAACGTGTGGTGGAGATAATGGGTAGAATAATATTCTACTTTCTGAGAAAACCCCATCGAGTCTAATATTGAATTAAATGCCATTTTAAGACAATCACTATCTACATCTACATGTATATTAAAGTCCTCTACTATAATTATTCTGTCTGATTTCAGCACTAAATCAGCTAAGAATTTGGCAAATTCGGATTAAAACTCTGAGTAGGCTGAGGGAGGACGATAAACTATGGCAAATAAAATTGGGTTTAACCTAAAATTGCTAAAATGCCCAATACTGAGGACCAGGCCCTCACAGGAGTTATAACATGTTTTTTGCTTTACATTAACTAGTAATTTAGAATGGTAAATTGTTGCTCCTCCTCCTCCACGACCAGAACTTCTGGGATTTTGACAGTTTAAATGACCAGAGGGAGTTGATTCATTTAAACCAACATAATCCTCTTGCCCTAACCAAGTCTCTGTAAGGGATATTAAATCAATTTGATGATGAATTAACAGATCATGGACTAGCAGAGACTTGGGAATTAGAGACCTAATATTTAACAAACCACATTTAATTTTTAAATTATGAGGAGGAACAGAGGCCAAATCATTCAATTTAGAGGCTTTATGATTAACTAAATGATAAACTAATGATAAACTTTTTGTTTAATCACTTTGGGATGCTTATATATTATATTTTTATTTACTTTGGAGGGAGCAGACAATGATTCTCTGATGGGGAAGACAGGGGCTAAGTTGAGGGGTGGCGGATGAAGAGGAGCTGCAGAGAGGCGTGTAAGACTGCGACTCTGCTTCCTGGTCCCAAGTCTGAGTTGTCAAAGTTTTGGAAATTTGGATAAAAATGATGCCAGATTGTTAGATAAGAGTCGCACCATCCAAAAGTGGGATGGACTCCTAATAAGACCAGGTCTAATGAGACCAGGTTTTCCCCAAAATGAGTTCCAATTGTCTATGTAGCCCACATCGTTTGCAGGACACCACACAGCCAGCCAGCGGTTGAAGGATGACAAGTGTCTAAACATGTCATGGCTTGTCAGATTGGGGAGGGGCCCAGAGAATACAACTAGAATTTCCATCCTTTCAGTAAAATCCACAACCATCTGGTCTTCCACATTTCTCTCGTGAAGGCCATACCTACCCAGGACCTCCTCATCACCTCTGTTCCCTTCACCTACATGCCCATTAAAGTCTGCTCCATTCACCGCTCTCTCTCTCTGGGACCACTCTCTGCCACTTCATCCAACTTGCTCCAGAATTCCTCTTTCTCTTCTACCTGGCATCCAACTTGTGGGTCGTACGCACTGACAACATTCAACATCACACCTTCGACTTCTAGCTTCAAACTCATGATTCTGTCTGGCTCCCTCTTTACCTCCTGAACACCCTTCACATATACTTCCTTCAAGATTACTCCTACTCCATTTCTCTTCTTATATACACCATAGTAGGACAGTTTAAATCCACCTCCAATGCTCCTAGCCTTGCTTCCCTTCCATCTGGTTTCTTGAACACACAGTATATCTGCCTTTCTTCTCTTCATCATATCAGCCAACTTTCTGCCTTTACCAGTCATAGTTCCTACATTTAACACCCCTACTCTAACCTCCACACTTATACCTTTCCTTTTCTCTCTCTTCTTCCTAACACGCCTTCCCCCTCTCCTCCTCCTTGATCTTCAACCAACAGTAGCCAAATTTCCACCAGCTCCCTGTCAGTTAACAGGACTGGTGGTGGTTGTTGTTAACCCAAGCCGGTATGAAAGTCTCATTCGACATGATCCGCATGTTTGATTTGGCAAGATGTTCTTCCTGACACAACCCTCCTCATTTACCCGGGCTTGAGACCGGTGCTAGGCGTACACTGGCTTATGTACGCTGGCTACTCTGTGGCTGGGTTTAAAAATGAAAATTGCTAATTTATGAGGGGAACAAATTGCTAATTAATAGGGAAAAAATGCTAATTTATGAGGAAGAAATTGCTAATTTGAGGGAAAAAATTGCTAATTTATGGGAACAAATTCTAATTTATGTAGAAAAAATTTGCTCATTTGTGGAAAAAACTTGTTAATTTATAGGACAAAAATTGCAGTCCACGAAGTCTTGGATAAGTTTTCTGTACTCCGCATCATACCCATCAGAGATGAGGCCGATGATCACAGAGTCGTCAGAGAACATCTGTAGATGGCATTGTACACCACGCTTGTGTGAAAAGTCAGCAGTGTAGAGGGTGAACAGGAAGGGAGCCAGAACTGTTCCCTGTGGGGCCCCTGTACTGCAGATGATGGTATCAGACATACAGTCCTGGGTTCTCACAAACTGATAAGGAAGAAAATTGCTAATTTATGGGAAAAATTGCTTTTATGAGGAAAAAAATGATAATTTATAAGGAATCAAAAATGGTAATTTATTGGAAAATTGCTAATTTATGAGGAAGAAATTGCTAATTTATAGGGAAAAATTAATAAATTAGCACTAAATTAGCAATTCTTTTCCTTATAAATTAGCAATTTCTTCTTCATAAATATATAATATACTGTATAATAGAAGTTATGAGGAAGAAATTGCAAATTTTTAGGAAAAAAAGTGCTACTTTATGAGGAAAAACTGCTAATTTATCGAAAAAAAAATTGTTAATTTATGAGGAAAAACTTGCTAATTTATGGGAAAAAGTTGTTACTTTATGAGGAAGAACTGCTAATTTATTGGAAAAAATTGCTAATTTATAAGGAAGAAATTGCTACGTTATGTGAAAAAAATGCTAATTTATGAGGGGGAAGTTGCTAATTTATGGAAAAAAAATTGCTAATTTATGAGGAAAAACTTGCTAATTTGTGGGGAAAAATTGTTAATTTATGAAGAAAAAATGGCTTCTTTCTGATGAAGATCAGAAAAAAAATCAAATTTATGGGAAAAACTTGTTAATTTATGAGAAATTGCTAATTTATGAGGAAAAACTTGCTAATTTATGAAAAAAATGCTAATTTATGTGGAAAAAGTAGCAAATTTATATGAAAAGTTGCAACTTTGTTTTAAAAAAATTCCTTTCAAATTCATGAGAAAAATGTCTTGAGCAAAAACTGGAAAAAAAATTTATTGTCAGTGGGTCTGCAGTCAGGTTGTGCTGAAGGTCACGGTGTGACCTTCAGTGGTGAACCTACAGGTTCACCACTCAGGACTGAGTGGTGAACATGCTTCCATAAGTGAATCAATGTCCTTAGAAAACCAAGTGCTTCAGTTCCTTAATGATAAAGACATTAAGGTAGAAGCCAATGCGATCTCAGCCTGTTATGCTTTACCGAAGAAAGATAACAAAACAAAGAAATCAATTGTGATGCGCTTTGTGAACAGGAGGGTGAAAAATGACATACTGAGGCAGGCCAAAAAACTAAAGGAAACTCAAGTTTACCTAAATGAACACCTGACAAAAAAAAACGCTGAATTAGCACGGCAGGCACGGATGCTAAAGAAACATAATAAGATACAGTCAACCTGGACAAGAAATTGTAGAATTTGGATTAAACTAAATGGAACACCTGAGCAAGCAAAAAGTATAATGATCAGAGATGCTACTGACTTAGATAAATACAGATGAACACTGACTATGAAACACAGAGTGAGGAAACTCAAACTCTAAAAATATGCCACTATGCTGAACATAAACCACAAGAGATGGAGAATGATATTGATCCTGATAACCACTTTTTCAATAATATTCATAACCACTGTGAATATTACACTGAAAAGCAATTCAAAAGTCAAGTCTTATCACAGGGGCTGAGGTCGCCAAGGTGGTTAAAAATCTCCTTGGTGGCCGGGCCCCGGGGGTGGACGAGATTCGCCCCGAGTACCTCAAGGCCCTGGATGTTGTTGGGTTGTCATGGTTGACACGCCTCTGCAACATTGCGTGGAGGTCGGGGGCAGTGCCTTTGGCATGGCAAACCGGGGTGGTGGTTCCTCTCTTCAAAAAAGGGGACCGGAGGGTGTGCTCCAACTTTAGAGGGATCACACTCCTCAGCCTCCCTGGGAAGGTCTATGCCAAGGTACTGGAGAGGAGAGTCCGGCCGTTGGTCGAACCTCGGATTCAGGAGGAGCAATGTGGTTTTCGTCCTGGCCGTGGCACATCGGACCAGCTCTTTACCCTCTCGAGAATTCTTGAGGGTTCGTGGGAGTTTGCCCAACCAGTTTACATGTGCTTTGTGGACTTGGAGAAGGCATTTGACCGCGTCCCTCGTGGATTTTTGTGGGGGGTGCTTCGGGAGTATGGGGTATCGGGCTTGTTGTTACGAGCTATTCGGTCTCTGTACGACCGTTGTGAGAGTTTAGTTCGCATTGCCAACACTCGGTCGGAGTCATTCCCAGTGAGAGTTGGACTCCGCCAGGGCTGCCCTTTGTCACCGGTCCTGTTCATAATTTTTATGGACAGGATTTCTAGGCGCAGCCAGGGAATGGAGGGTGTCATGCTTGGTGACCACAGGATCTCATCTCTGTTGTTTGCAGATGATGTTGTCCTGTTGGCTTCATCCAGCAATGACCTACAGCTCTTGCTGGGACGGTTTGCCGCTGAGTGTGAAGCGGCTGGGATGAGAATCAGCACCTCCAAGTCCGAGTCCATGGTCCTCAGCCGGAAAAAGGTGGATTGTCCTCTCCGGGTTGGGGACAGGCTCCTGCCCCAAGTGGAGGAGTTTAAGTATCTTGGGGTCTTGTTCACGAGTGAGGGGAAAATGGAGCGAGAGATCGACAGACGGATTGGAGCAGCATCTGCAGTGATGCGGACGTTGTACCGGTCTGTTGTGGTGAAGAGGGAGCTTAGTTCTAAGGCAAAGCTGTCGATTTACCAGTCAATCTACGTTCCTACTCTCACCTATGGTCACGAGCTTTGGGTAATGACCGAAAGAACGAGATCGCGGATACAAGCGGCTGAAATGAGCTTTCTCCGTAGGATTGCTGGACTCACCCTCAGAGATAGGGTGAGGAGCTCAGTCATCCGGGAGAGGCTCAGAGTAGAACCGCTGCTCCTCCACATTGAAAGGAGTCAGTTGAGGTGGTATGGGCATCTGATTAGGATGCCTCCTGGACGCCTCCCACTTGAGGTGTTTCAGGCACGTCCCACTGGGAGGAGACCCCGGGGCAGACCCAGGACTCGGTGGAGAGACTATGTCTCCCAGCTAGTCTGGGAACGCCTTGGTATCCCCTCTGAAGAGCTGGAGCAGGTGGCTGGGGAGAGGGAAGTCTGGGCTTCTCTGCTTGAACTGCTGCCTCCGCGACCCGGACCTCCGGAAAAGCGGTAGAAGATGGATGGATGGATGGAAGTGCAATTAGACGGTAAACTGTCAATAATACACTTCAATAGCAGAAGTCTTAACAAAAACTTCTCACAGATTCAGGACTATTTAAAACAGCTAAACAGAAAATTCACAGCTATAGCAGTCTCTGAAACCTGGCTTAATGCAGACCAGGCTCCCCTGATGGCAATAGAGGGATATCAGATGTTTAACATTAACAGATCTCAAAAAAAGGGTGGTGGTGTTGCACTGTATATTGATGACCTATATAGATGTAAGCTTGTAAATGAAATGTCCTTAGCACTACCAGGGATTCTGGAATGTGTTACTGTTGAGATTGACCTAGACAAAACAAAAAATCTAATCATAAGCTGCATATACAGAACGCCGGGAACTTGCATTGAGACATTCAGAGATAAATTAGTCGAGCTGTACAATAATATTACTAGTAAGAAAATGGTAGCAATTTGTGGAGATTTCAATATTGACCTACTTAATCCACATCAACAAAATGTAGTTACAGAGTTCATGAACTCTATGTACAGCATGAGTCTATATCCCACAATAACACATCCCAGTAGAATCACAGCTCACTCTGCTACACTTATTGACAACCTGTTTGTCAATGTTCTCTACAAGAAAATAGAAAGTGGATTATTGATAAATGATATAAGATAAGATAAGATAAGATAAGCCTTTATTAGTCCCACAATGGGGAAATTCCAGGATTGCAACAGCACAGGGACAGCAACACTCAGAGCAACAATCAGAAGGCAAGAAAAAACAACATCTAGCAAACATATGTCCATATTACTATAAATGTATATATATAGACACACAGTGCAGAGCATTATGGCTGGTGGATGTGCAGCAGAAAGTCTAAGCTCTCTCTCCGCAGATGCAGCGGGCCAGCTGGAAGTCTTTGGGCATGATGGTGACCCCCTTAGCGAAGAAGAGACCACCAGGTGGGTCTCGCTGGTCTCCTGCAGAGCCATGACGGCGAAACTCAGGAAACGCAGGACGGTCTTGAAGTCCTGAGCGATCTCCCTCACCAGGCGCTGGACGGGCAGCTTACGGATGAGCAGCTCCGTGGATTTCTGGTAGCGACGGATCTCTCTCAGAGCCACGGACCTGTGACGGCGAGGCCTCTTCACTCTGCCGGTGGCCAGAGCGCCTCTCCGAGCAGCCCTGGTGGCTAGCTGTCTCCTGGGGGGCTTCTTCCTCCAGTAGATTTTACGGGCGGTCTGCTTGGTTCTTGCCATCGCTCTTTATTATTCTGTCTTATATTTCTTTCACGCCGCCTAAACTCCAGCCCGGCACCCGCTTCGTTTTCGCTACAGCTCCCGGTATGTCGAGTTTCCCATTAGCACCGGGCGGCGGCCAAGTGCTAGCTAGCACTAGCTCCTCCCCGCTGTAACGTCTCCCGCTGCAAACCGTGGCTCCGTCCGCCGACCCGGGAGATCCCCGGGGCGATCCGTGCGTCCGTGATATATATACAGAGTGAAAGGTGTAGAAAGAAGAAGGAAGATAAAAAAAAAGGCTGTTGCAACAGGCAGCCGACTCGTGTGGCGCCGCCGGTCCGGCAGAGCCGGAACCGGAAATGCGACCACTTGCCAATCTTTGCACTTATCCATGGCCACACGGGGCCCAACCCAGAAAAAATCTCAAAATCGTTCAGACACAAATCACCAAACGCAATCAGTTCTTTTAAAGAGGACTTGCTGAAGCAAGACTGGACAGAAGTCTATGTATCAGATGTAAATGAAGCCTATGACACATTTACAAACATTGTAACCACTCTTTATGAAAAAAACTGCCCATTAGTTAAAAAAAAGCTTAAACACAAATTTACTGACAAACCATGGCTAACCAAAGGACTACAAAAGGCGTGTAAAAAGAAAAATTTATTATATAAAGCTTTCATAAAGAAAGGACAAAAGAAGCAGAGCAGCGGTATAAAACATACAAAAATAAGTTAACATATATAATAAGATGTAGTAAAAGAGACTATTACAGTAAAGAACTGGAAAAAAACAAAGACAATATTAAAAATACATGGACAATAATCAACAGTATCCTTGGAAATAAAAGCAGAAATACCAGCTACCCAACTAACACTCCAAAAAATAATAAATCGACTCCGAATGTGAATATAGCTTCACCTGCAGATGAATTTAATAATTTTTTTGTTAACATTGGACCTGAACTGGCCCGAGAAATACCCACTACGGTGCCAACAGGTGATTCAATATGCAATAACACTGCTGTAAAAGACACCATCTTCATAAAGAACACAGACGAAAGAGAGGTCATTGAAATTGTTAAATCGTTCAAAAGTAAAACATCTACTGACTGCGATGGTATTGATATGCTACTAGTCAAAACTGTTATCGAATGCATAGTGAAACCACTGACGTATATCTGTAACCTGTCTCTCCAATCAGGTATATTTCCCAATGCAATGAAAATAGCTAAAGTAATTCCAATTTACAAGACAGGCGACAGAGGGGAACTCTCCAACTACAGACCAATTTCACTA
This sequence comes from Pholidichthys leucotaenia, assembly GCA_020510985.1. Classification (NCBI taxonomy): domain Eukaryota; kingdom Metazoa; phylum Chordata; class Actinopteri; order Cichliformes; family Pholidichthyidae; genus Pholidichthys; species Pholidichthys leucotaenia. Next base: position 225,151,186 of record CM035842.1, on the reverse strand, counting down.
TTACCGCAATTTTCCAAGATACTTGAAAAAATATTCTATGAGAGAATTGACAACTTCATACTGAAGAATGATTTATTGTGTGAGCAGCAATATGGGTTCAGACACAAAAGGACAACAGCATATGCCTTAATGGAATTTACAGAAAAAATATCAACAGCCATTGAAAATAAAGAGTATTCAGTTGGAGTATTCCTGGATCTTAAAAAAGCATTTGATACAGTAGATCACAATCTATTATTAAAGAAACTACAAAATTGTGGTATCAGAGGGGTAGCACTGTCCTGGTTAAGAAGTTACTTAAAGAATAGATATCAGTTTGTATGTGTTAACAACAAAAACTCAGAGCTACTGAAGGTCACCTGTGGAGTCCCACAGGGTTCAGTTTTGGGACCATTATTATTCAATATGTATATAAATGATATATGTAAAGTTTCAGAAAAAATGGACTTAATATTGTTTGCTGATGACACTAACCTGCTATGCAGTGGAAACAACTTGGAACAACTTCTGGATACACTCGGAAAGGAATTAGGAAAGCTGAAACTGTGGTTTGATTCAAACAAATTAACGCTCAATTTAAGCAAGACAAAATTTATAGTCTTTAACAACCATCACAACTACCCAGTACCCAAACTCAGTGTAAATGGTGTAGAGATTGAAAGGGTATCCGAAACTAAATTCCTTGGAGTAATAATTGATAACAAACTGTGTTGGAAGCCACATATTAATTATATAAAAGGTAAAGTATCCAAATCAATTGCAATATTACACAGAGTGAAAAATTTGCTGAATCAACCCACACTATACACCTTGTATCATTCATTAATACTCCCGTACATGACATATTGTAATGAAGTATGGGGAAATACATATAAAACAAACATATATCCACTCTTTATGCTTCAAAAGAGAGCTATTAGAATAATCAACAAAGCAGCTTACAGGGAACCAACAAACCCACTTTTTCTTAAACAAAAAACTCTCAAGTTGAAAGATCTGATCGACTTTAAAACCACAATAATAATGTTCAAAGTGAAGAATCTATCACTGCCCGCAAATATCCAAAAGTTGTTCCAAACAAGGGAGAAACGATATCACTTCAGAGGAACATGTATATTTCAAAAGCCTACAGTGAGAACAACTAACTAACTAACCTGCACTTATATAGCGCTTTTCTAGTCACAAAGACCACTCAAAGCGCTTTCATTAATACTAACCCTCTATTCTAAGGGCCTATAGGAAACAGATATCTAGGGACAATTTAGAACAGCCAATTAACCTAACATGCATGTTTTTGGCATGTGGGAGGAAACCGGAGAAATCCCGGAGTAAACCCACGCAACACGGGGAGAACATGCAAACTCCACACAGATCACTGTTGGTCGGGGGCTGGGATCGAACCCACGATCCCACGATCCCCACAATCCCCCGGCCAAGGGTAAACTGTGCTGCCGCAGTGCTAACCACTGCGCCACCGTGCAACTACCAAGCAACACTGTATTTCAGTGCAAGGTGTCAGATTATGGAACGATTTTGGACCTGAATTAAAATCATGTACAAAGCTTGGACAATTTAAACAAAAACTAAAGGAAGAAATACTCCAAACATATTTACAAGACGACATGTAAACTCACATAAGGATTGACATATCCAGCCTGTGTTGTGTTATAGCTTAGTTTTTCTTTTTTCTCTGTGACACTATGTCTTAGATTTGTTTTTGAATAGTAACCGCTTAACTTAGACTAGCTCAGTTTTCTTTTTCTCTCAGTCATATTTTGTCTTAGCCTTGTTTTAAATTGTAATCGCTCTTGTCTTGTTTTCTCTTTTTTCTCCTTTGAATTCTTGGATGGAATATGGGTGGGCAATATAAGCTGCGGCTTCAGCCATCACCCATTTCGGATAACTCACGTGGAATTGTATAGTAGAAGGAGTCTTTGTCTAATTTGACCTTGTTGTTATATTATACAGTTTCTTTTAACCTGTAATGTACTATCCGAAATAAATTCATTCATTCATTCATTCATTCATTCATTCATTCATTCAAGGTCAAAGGTCAGGAGAGGTGCACACTCTCTTCTTCTTTCAACTGCCGCCTTCAGGGGTCGCTACAGCGGATCATCTGCCTCCATCTCACCTCATCTCTTCATCTTCCTCTGTAACACCAAGCCTCTCCATGTCCTCCTCACCAATAATTGCACAGGCTCAGGGGTCTGCAACCTGTGGCTCTATCTAATGTGGCTCTTTTACCCATAGATAGTGGGTTCCTGAGGCCTTAAGAAAAACACTACAATTAAAGAAAAAAAAAAGGAATAAATTTGCAAGAAAAAACACTGCATCACTCATGAGAAAAATATCCTAAAATGAGAACCTGAAAATGTATGCAAAAAACACACAAATTTAGGGGAAAAATCCAATTTTCTGAGGAAAACACACATAAATGTACAAGAAAAATCTCACAAAAATTCTGGAAAAAGTGATCAGTTTTATGAGAGAATAATATAAGAAATTTATGTAAGAAATGCTGCAGTTTTACTCAGGAAAGGTAATAAATTTACAGAGAAAAATACAAGAAATTTACGAGAATAGCTGAAAATTTATGCAAAAAAATACTCAAAGTTTAGGGAAAATGTTGCAATTTTATGAGAAAAAAGCCCAAAAATTGGCAAGGAAGAAAGTCATAAATGTATCAGAACAAGCTACAATTTTATGGGCAGCTCGGTGGATCAGGGGTTAGCACTGTGGCAGCACAACAAGAAGGTCACAGGTTTGATCTCACTCCCTATTGGTGACCCTTCTGTGTGGACTTTCCATGTTCTCCCAGTGTCTGCGTGGGTTTACACCGGGTGCTCTGGTTTCCTCCCACAGGCCGAAAACATGCAGGTTAGGTTAATTGAAGACTCTAAAGTGGCCCTAGGTGTGAATGTGTGTGTGTGTGAATGGTGAAGAGATTGGCGCTGCACCGTGGCTGCCTCATCCATCCAGGTGGATGCCTTGAATTTCCATCTGGCATTAATAAAGTGTGGTATATGGAAAAGGGGCACTTTATTGTGAAATGCAGTGTGATGATGTGGACTTCCTGTCACGTCACTGCACTGCTCTATATAGTGGGTGGGCCACCATCTTACGGTCTGTTTAGACTGGTGCCCATGCCAGGTGCCTGCCGTGTTACCGCTGTACTCCAGTTCCATCAATAAAGCTGTGTTTGACGCAACCCTCATCTTGCCTCATTCATCACTGGTATTACATACATAACATTTGGCAACTGAGGATTAACTCATGGAGGCATGTATTACACCACTTTGTCCCTTCCTCGAGCTCCCGGGTGAACCACTGGTGCCTTGACCTAGATGGTTCGAGGCTTTGCAGACCTACATCACTGTGCTGGACCTCGGGAAGCTTGACAAACTAAGGGCATGTGCACTTCTTGTACATAACCTGGGTATTGAGGGCCAGCGAGTCCTGTGGACACTTGGTGTGTCAGACTTGTTTGAGGACATTGTGGAGCTGCTAGCCAACCATTTCCACACTGCGGATAGCGTGACTGTCTGGAGGATTCGTTTTCGGCAGCGACATCAGCGGGTAGGTGAACCCATCCACCAGTTTGTCGCCGACTTGAGGCAGCTAGCTAGTGAGTGCCGCTTTGGGCCATTGGAAGATGAGATGGTACGTGACTAGCTAGGGGAGCACACATGCAGCGCCACATTGCAGGCTAGGCTACTTACGGCACCCAATGCCTTAACTGTTTGACTGTCTGTGGCGCTCTGTTGCACCGTCAGCCCCTAGAGGTCAAGGTTTTTTCAAGAAAATATTCAGTTCAGATGTCGGAGATTTCTAAAGCTATAACTTGAAAGTGGTAAGAGATAATGGCTTACTGTCAATTAGAAAGATGTAGAATATGATCCAAAGTTTGAGATAGGAGTAAATTAACGCTTCTAATTTGCATAATGCCACAGCAGCCATATCAAATTATATAACTTTAAGTCAAAAGTGGACTTTGGACATATTTGCACAAAGAATGGTTTTGTTTTTGTTACCATTTTTTGTTTTGGGCATTTTGTTATCTCATCTTCCAAGTATATGAACCAGAAAATCAGTACAATGTAAACAAAGACATTCGCTACTTACTGCTGGGCAGGTGGCTCGCTCGCGTCATCCTTCTGCGGCATCCTGCTCGTTATTTTTCCTTTTCCCGGTCATTTTGGCTTTCTCTCCCACATCCGGAAACTGTTATGATTATTCCACCTAAATTTCACTTTTATTCCGCCACAGTTTATCTTGTATGACGACTGGGACCCGGCACGATTGTTCTGTCCAGTCACATGGCGCTGGGGGTCGATGGCAGGTGAACATCAACCAGCTTCACTCACCCTCTGTTATAACAAAATGTAGATATTTACCCTCATAAGCTAAATAATCTCTTTTTAGAATCATAGTTGGCAAATTTGGGAACAAATGCCTCCTCTGTCTTGCAATCAATCAACATTTGTTTACAAACTCTTCTTCTCTGGTGTCCAGAAGTGGGGGGGGGGCATTAGTCCTCCAAGGCAAGAGCAGTTAGTCATACGTGTCTGCCACCTTGTGAGGTACAATACGTAGTACAACTGAGGATTTATTATGGTTTAAGGCCACGTCACATGACAGTCGCACAACTGTGACACAGACACTCCACAGCACTACCTGTGCATGAACCAAGGCAGTTTAAGGGTTAACATTAGCCAGAGCTGTTGAACTAGCTCTCCAGTTGGAGGCAGCAGACTAGCTAGTTTCAGAGCTAACCTGGCGACAGTGACAGGGGCCGTTGGAGCCACCCACTGCGGCAAATATTGTGGGCTTGAAAAGCGAGGATAGCTTGGACGACGTTACGGAGACCAATGCTGCCAGCTGAAGGTCTGCCCCTGGAAAACCCCTGTGCAAGAGTTGAGGGTCTGCAATGCACTGCAATAAGGCTAAGGACTGCCCGGCAAGAGGAAAACGTTGTAGCAGATGTGGACATTTGAACCATTATGTTAGAGTGTGCCGTGTATCTGAACCGGAGAGCCCACTGAAGAAATCACTCCGCTCGCCCCCAACAACCATCCATATGGTGTCCCCCAGCAGAAACGGGTACATGTATTGCACAGGGGAGTTGGACAGCGTGGAGGTGCCGCTGCTGCTTGACACAGCGGTGGAGGGGTCATTGCTGAATTGGGCCACAGTGAGGAAGGTCTTCCCCCACTACAAGATTAAAGGTAACTCGACACCATTGTATGGTTATGGAGGTGGCAGTCTGTGCACGGTTGGGACTTTGGAGTTAACGATCCGGTACAAGTCTGCAAAGATGGTTGACTTCACATTCCATGTGATATCGTAAGGTGATAACATCATGGGCTGTGATTTTTTTTATGTACTGGGTTTCGCCATTAAAGATGGTGCTGGGAACGAATGGTCAGGTTGTGGCTGCTGCAACCCTCTGGTTCTGGTGGTCAAAGAGGACATTGTGTGGAATGAGGAGCTAACGGACACCACGGCGGTCAAGCAGGAACAGTTTCACTCAGGTTTGGTGCAGGAAAGTCTCAGTGCTGGTGCGCAAGACACGGTAGAGGGGGGTACTGAGCATGACAGCAGGGCACCTGCGTTGGCAAGTGACACCATGCTAGCCCCAGATGCCTCCGGAGCTTGGCCGCAGGAGGATGGAGGGTCTGCAGTTATGACGGTGACCACTACGACTGTTTCAGAAGAGGATGGGGCCAGACCGGCGAGCATGGAGTTACCGCATGCCCAGCAGCACCACGTCAGGCCACGCTGGGCCCTGCTGAGGGTTTTGGACTTTGTTCGGGGTGATGAACATCCACAACAAAGATGGGCCAAAAGACAGCCAGCAACACACCAAGGAAGTCTGTGCATAGTGGCGAAGTTGGGCGCAGCATACTTCTGGTTGTCTGACGACTCATCGAGGCACGCCAATCAGCTTTGACGTGACGTGTTTTTTTTGACTTTTCTAAGGGGGGAGGAAATGTGGTATATGAAAAAGGGGCACTTTATTGTGAAGTGCAGTGTGGTGATGTGAACCTCCTGTCATGTCACTGCACTGCCCTATATAGTGGGCGGGCCACCATCCTACGGTCTCTTTAGACTGGTGCTCACGACAGGTGCCTGCTGTGTTACCGCTGTACTCCAGTTCCATCAATAAAGCTGCGTTTGACGCAACCCTCACCTTGCCTCATTCACGACAGGTATTACATGCATAATATAAAGTATACAAAATACAAAAAAAAAATAGAAAACGGTTGCAAATTTATATGAAATTTTTTTTTTTTCTTTAGAAAAAGGTAACAATGAGAAAAGCAGAAGATTATGCAAAAAAAAATCTAAATTTGTGAAAATACCTTATAACTTTATTGGGAAGATTTTACAAATTTACATGGAAAACATCTTTAATTTTACCTGTTAGAGGTATTACATTTGCAAAGTAAATTTGCCAAATGTAGGAAAAAAGCAAAACACATTTACACCAAAAATACAACAAAAAATGAATACATCAACACAGTTTTGCTAGAGAAAAAGCCACTTTTCACAAATAATCCAAAAATTACCAGAAAAAATAGCAGCAATTTTGTGAGAAAAATGTAACAAATTTAGAATAAAGAAGCTGCAAATTTATCAGAAAAACCCTTTAATGGTGATGTTGTCAGGTCAGACTGCAGCTGTAATTCGCCTTCGTTTGTAAGCTCACGTTTCACGGATCCATGAGAGCAGACCACAGATGTACCAGTACATCAATGGTGGCACGGCGCCAACTAGTGGTGTGGCTATGCAACGATACAAACATCACATCTACAAGGATCACTTACAGTTCTTGGTGCAGTGCAGGTTGCCGACCCCTGGCATAGGCAACGGGAAGCACTTCATCAGCTCTCTCTTAATAATGCTGGACTTCATTTACAGGCTGTTCTTTGCTCTAATGTTCTTTCTGGGCAGTAGCAGGTTGTCGTACCTCCTTCAGGGGTGAAAATAGTCTGTTTTCAAATTACTGATGCCCTCACACACCAGAGGTTGTTGAGATGAGCCTTGATCCACAGTGGGAAAACTCCAGATTAGACAGGGGTCGCCAGCTTCGAGGTGGAAGATGCAATTTTGAGCAACTTTTGGCAAAAGAACATGTGCTAAGGAGAAAGAAAATGCACCAAACTGTTTAAACTGCCAACATTAGCAACAGGCAAGTTTTTTCCCTGTTAAATATTTAACTTTTCTCTCATAAATGGGCAGCATTTGTCATCTGTTTGCAGAAATGTGTATTTTTTATTGTAAATTTGAACCTTGTCTACTTTGTCGTGCACAACCCCCGTTCTGGTGAAGTTGGGACGTTGTGTAAAACGTAAATACAAAATACAACATACTAAAATCATTTTTAACCTATATGCAATTGAATATATGACAAATACAAGACTATTTACGAGGGGGGGGCTGAAGAATTCACTGTGGTCAGATTTGACCAAATGTGGATTCTTTTTCATCCGCGGGGATCCCAGCACTGCAGCACCGATGGAAGACGTGTGTGGACTGAAGGGGAGACTGTGCTGAAAAATAAACCACATTTGGTCACAGTGAACTTTTCAGTCCTCCTTGTAATGTTCAAACTGATAAACTTTCTTGTTTTGTTGCAAATATTGACTCATTTTTTAGTTTTATCTAACCTTTATTTATACAGGGTAGTTCCACTGAGAGGCAGCCTCTCTTTTTCAAGGACGCCCTGTTCACACTCACACCTGGGAGCTGCCCAGTCCAACCACAGACTGACCTGTGGCCACTGGGCAGCTCCACTGGAGCAGATGGGGTTAAGGGCCTTGCTCAAGGGCACCACAGTGGGGTTAAGGAGGGTAGGGTGAACACTGCTATGTTATCTGTCCCACCCACATCTTATCCTGCCTGGCTGGGGATTGAACCGGCGACCCTCCACTCACCAGTCCACATCCCTAACCATTAGGCCACCCTGAATTTGATGCCTGGAACACGTTCCAAAAAAGCTGGAACAGGGGCAACAAAAGACTGAGAAAGTTGAGGAATGTTCAAAAACTCCATTCTGGAACATTCCACAGGTGGAAAGGTTAACTGGAAACAGGTGAGTGTCTTGATAATAAGCCGGGGGGGGGGGCTGTGGTGCAGCTGTAGCGTGGCTGACTACTGATTGGAGGGTCAGGTGTTCAATTTATGCTCTGTCTGCAGTCTGCATGTCCAAGTGTCCTTGAGCAAGACACTGAAGCCCACTTGCTCTTGGTGGGTCAGGCCAGCGCCAGTATATGGCAGCTCCGCCACCATCAGTGTGTGAGATAGCAGGTTCTGTAAAGTGCTTTGGTCATCCAGAGATGAGTAAAAAGCGTGAGGTAAGTGAACACCATTTACCATAAAAGGAGCACCCCTGAAAGGGTCAGTCGTTCACAAGCAAGGATGGGGTGAGGTTCACCACTTTGTGAACAGCTGCGTGGGCAAATACTCCAACAGCGTTTAGGGATTTCATCGTCTACAGTCCATAATATCATCAAAAGATTCAGAGAATCTCAAGACATTTCTGCATGTAAGCATCAACGCCAAAACCAAAATTGAATGCCAGTGACATTCGGTCAGTCAGAAGAAGCCAACTTTATGGTCATTCAGTCCATACAGCCAGTCATGTACAGTAGAACAAAATGACATTTCTTCTATCTACAGTCAGAGGGGCCACTGCCATGCACCACCACAAACAGCTTTTTCCTTTCCCCATTCTATTATGCTGAGCACCAAGCTAGAAGGCAGGAAGTACCATTTTTATAGGGTCTCTGGTATGACCTGGCCGGGACCTGAACCCACGACCTCCCGGCTGTGGGTCGGATGCTCTACCACTAGGTCACCACTCCAGTAAAAGATAAACCCAACATCATTCTGTGAAGGATATCACCCCGTGGGCTCAGGAACACTTCAGAAAACCATGGTCAGTTAACACAGTTTGTCGCTACATCTACAAGTTAAAACTCTACCATGCAAAGCCAAAGCCATATGTCAACAACACCCAGAAACACCGCCGGGTGCTCTGGGCCCGAGCTCATCTGAGATGAACTGATGGAAAGAGGAAACGTGCTGTGGTCTGATGAGTCCACATTTCAGATTGTTGTTGGAAATCATGGAGGTTGTGTCCTCTAGGCTAAAAAGGAAAAGGACCATCCAGATTATCAGTGCTATGTTCATGCCAGCGTCTGTGATGGTATAGGGGTGTGTTAGTGCCCGTGGCATGGGTCACTTGCACACCTGTGAAGGCACCATTAATGCTGAACAGTACATACAGGTTTTGGAGCAACATCTGCTGCCATCCAAGCAACGCCTTTTTCAGGGACGTCCCTGCTGGTTTCAGCCAGACAGTTCCAGGACACTTTCTGCACGTGTAACAATAGTGAAAGAGTGTGGGCACTAGACTGGCCTGCCTACGGTGCAGACCTGTCTTCCACTGAAAATGTGTGGAGGATTATGAAGCACAAAATATGACAGCAGAGACTCTGGACTGTTGAGCAACTGAAGTCGTACATCAAGTAAGAATGCGGAAAGAATTCCACCTTCAAAGCTTCAACAATCACTGTCCTCAGCTGCTAAACATGTACTGAGTGTTGTTAAAAGGAAAGGTGATGCAACACAGTGGTAAACATGACCCTGTTGCAGCTTTTCTGGAATGTGTTGCATGCATCAAATTAAAAAAAATATAAAGTTTATCAGTTTGAACATTAAAATTCTTGTCTTTGTCGTGTATTCAATTGAAAATAGGTTGAAAATGATTTTGGGGAGGAAGAATTTTATTAACCCCCACCCACCCACACGCAGGTTTAAAAAGGCTCTTTTCCACAGCTGATGCTGCAGTTTCAGTCACTGAAAATGATGCAACAGATGCTGAGTGGTTGCTGACTGCCCTCATGCGGTCACTCTTGGTACTGCTCTCAAAGAATTGTCTAGAATAATGCTGTTCCAATTGGGGATTAACCCTCAGAGATCTAAGGTCTTTCAGAGTTAAGTCCTAACTCCAACACTTGAGTGAATACAACAAAATAGTTGCAAATGTTACATAAAATAAATAACTTTATAAGAAAAATACACAAATATATCAGAAAACAATTTCACTGGAACAGTCTTCTCCTTCTGTCTCCCCCCTTCCAGAGAAGAAAGACACGGTGCTCCGACAGGTGCGCCTGGATCCCTGTGACCTGCAGCCCATCTTCGACGACATGCTGCACATCCTGAACCTGGAGGAGCTGCACACCATCGAGAGGATCCCGGCCGCCGAAGACAAGCTGGACCGACTGTTTGAGATCGCCGGAGTTAAGAGTCAGGAGGCCAGCCAGAAACTGCTGGACTCGGTGTACAGCCACCTCCCCGACCTGTTATAGTGGGGGGAGGTGGATGAGTCCGAACGGATGGAAAGACGGATAATAAAAGGAAATGTGCAAATACGAGAAGTGAGTGAGGTTCAGAGTCCAGTGCCAGTTTGTTGAGTGCTTACTTTGAATATTCTCCTTCTGGTGAGTCAGAAGTCACTGCTTCACTCCCCCCTCACCCCAGTCACGCCCACCCTCACACTGCAGTATTTACCCTGTAGCTCATAATGTCTAGGGTGTACAGCACCTCCATTTTCATACACCTTTTTGCAGTGCAGCAATCTCCGTTGTCACCATGTGTTAGAGGAGAAGCAGATTTGCTCAACCACAGAACAAAGACCACTGGCTTCATCTGTGGTCATCATTCTGTCCAAGTAATACCACGCCATGTCGCCCTTTAGTGGTGTCTGCAAGATCTGCTGATGAAAATAAATGTGGATGATGTTTATTGCATCAGTTACTGGTTTTCCATCCAGCTTATTCACATTTCTAATGTGCATTTCTTAGAATTTACCCAAAGAAATGTTGCTTTCCATTACTAGTTTTAAGTGAAATGTCCAGAAAGACAACTATGGTATATGTAATGGAACGTATGGAACATAGGTTTGTGTGGAGTAAATAAGTAGGGCAGCTTGGTGGCGCAGTGGTTAGCACTGTGGCAGCACAGTAAGAAGGTTGCGGGTTCAATCCCACCCCCTGACCATCAGTGGATTTACCCTGGGTGCTCTGGTTTCCTCCCACAGGCCAAAAACATGCAGGTTAGGTTAAATGGAGACTCTAAAGTGGCCCTAGGTGTGAATGTGCGTGTGAAGGGATTGGCGCCGCACCGTGACTGCCTCATCCATCAAGGTGGATGCTCTGAATTTCCCTCTAGGGATCAATAAAGTATACAAAAAAAAAGTAGTGATGGATGAATGATGCCAAGGCTTTGGAGTAGGGCTGCAACTAATGATTATTTTGGTAATCAACTAATGTAACGACTATTTTTTTACTGTTAGTCGACTAATCATGACTTTTTCTGTCATGTCCACCATCTCTGCTTCCCACTGGCAGGGCTCCTTTCTTTTTTGGCACAGCTCCTGTTCAGGGCTTCAGGTCATGTTCTACCTCACCTGCACCTGGGAAAATCACTTTGTTGTCAGTCTCGGTCTTAATATAATGTAGCCTGTTATAAGAAGTTCCCATAGCTAAATAAAATAACGACCCAGCAAACATGAGTTGGAAACATGGAACTAGTCAGCTTAATAAAAAGTGTTTGAAGCAGCACAATTAAACACCAAAAATTAAAGTTCAGCCTTTTAACTCAAAAACTCAAATAGCAGCTTAAATCGCAAATCACAGTATTATAATTTACTGAGATGCACTCATGCTCAGAATGAGGGCTGATATTACCACGACAAAAAGAGGGAAGATAAGAGAGTAAGCCACTCCTGTAGTTCACTAATTTCTTGCATTTAACAGGTTAGCCTGCAGAAGTGAAACAGCTCAGCAGCCATCATCTCAGAGAGATTATTGTCCGACGAGTAAACTAACATAAACAGCATATGTTGACACTTTAATCAGTTTTCTAAAGCTGAGACAGTCACTCATTGAAAATAAGAACTGCTAACTTTACTCGCTAACCTTACCAGTGCGGTGTTTAGAAGTGGCCCAACTTCAATCATTATCGAGATGAAGTGCAGCAGAAACCAGCTGACAGGTGGCTGAGCCTGTGAACAGAACGGAGGAAGGAGGATGGACGCGTCACTGCAGTGGTGCTGTGATAGCACAACTCTGTTTTATACAGTTGGCATTTAACTTGTTTGGTTTGTTTATTTTCAGTAAAATGCTTCCATACTTTGGAAAGTTTTGGCCTCTTCTTCCTCTCTTCTGTGTTGCCATGATGTGCTCCTCTCCTTCTTCGCTGGAACAGTTAAACTGAACATTTCCACAGTATGCACATAAACTTTAAAATTAAACGATTCGTCAACAATAAAAATCTGCATCGACAAATTTTTATGATCAACGCCGTCAATGACGTCGACTAATTGTTGCAGCCCTGCTTCGGAGTTTGTCTCACTCTTCAGTGTGTCGGTGCTTGTATCAAAATACTAATGTCATGTGACCACTAGCTAGCATGACCTAAGACCATGTACAGAACATGGACGGAACCCTAGCATACGGAACATTAGATACTAACGTTCTGTATCTAACATTGCATGTACATGTTCGTAAAACACTTGCGACCACTAGCTACTAGGACCGCTCCATACGGAATGTGGACATAACATTCCATATGGAACACAGATGGAACATGTATGGAATGCTTTACATGGAATGCGAGCGGAACATGTACAGAACATTCCATACGGAACACGGATGGAACGTTCCATACTGTTTATTCTGTATTTTAGTAATCGCCATCTTCCAGCGCAAAGCGGGCACACTGTTTACTGGTAATTAGATGGCATGACACAAAGCATAAAAACAGAATGCATTGACAGAAACTAACAAAAACACTGGTGTACAGCGAGAAGTCTGGCGCATTGATGATCACCAAAATAGGGCCCACAATCTCCCGGGTGTGGGGGCAGATGTTCTACCACTTTACCACCACTCCACTCATGCTAAATATTGCTTGCTAACCAGTAGTTGTGCAAATAACTCAATATATGCCATTCTGTTGCGTTTTATCTTAGCTTTATATCGTACCGTCTGGTACCCTGTATTGTTATTCATGACTGTGTGTGCCTATCATGTTGAATATTTGTGTTTAAAGCTACAGCCACAAATACCCTTACAAATGGCTGTGAACATCATATGAATGATTTTTGGACCCTTTCATATGGCCTTCTTAAGGTGGTCATAGGAGAATCCAGCATCCATAGACTGTTCGTAAGTTCATGGCCAGGTCGATAGTTTTGTCCAAGATTTCTACAAATGCCCCACGAAAACCCCTTGCTGTAGGGTGACCGTACAAATGCCGCAGGAACAATGTAAGAACTACGCAAGATGTTGGGCATAAGTATGCCTCAAGAACACCTTAAGTTAATCTTGAGGGCCCCTTACAGCAGTTGTAGGAAACAATTCGTACAATGTGTGTAAAATGGTAGTGAGGTGCTCATAAGGTGCAGGTACGTCATTCGTGCAACATTGTGCCAACAAAATGTGCCAAAAGCCATAAGATCTTCCTACAAAGGACTTGAGAGTCAACAAGTTGCATAGAAGTTTTCCTAAGATGGCAGAAAGTGTGCCATAGCAAGATCCCAAGGCACCCTTACAAAAAATGTTCATAAGAAGTCTAGGACCATTGTACGACAGAAAAGCAGCTTATTTCTCAAGAATGCCTCAAGTTGCCCTTGTGAATTGAACAGGAGTCGTAAGAACCTATGTCCACCTCCACGAATGTCGGCAAACTCCAGAATTCGTAGGAACTGCGAACTGGGGCGGTGCGGTGGCGCAGTGGTAAGCACTGTGGCAGCACAGCAGCTCACTCTTGTCCATGGGATCCCAGGTTCGATCCCAGCCCCTGACCAACAGTGATCTGTGTGGAGTTTAAATGTTCTCCCCGTGTTTGCGTGGGTTTACTCCGGGAGTTCTCCGGTTTCCTCCCACAGGCCCAAAACATGCAGGTTAGGTTAACTGGAGACTCTAAAGTGGCCCTAGGTGTGAATGTGTGTGTGAATAGTGAAGGGATAGCGCCGCACCGTGGCTGCTTCGTCCATCCAGGTGGATGCCCTCAATTTCCACTCTGGGGATCAATAAAGTACACAAAATCAAATCAAATCAAAAAAAAAATTCTTAAGAATCCATCATAAGAATCTTTGTGACCATAGCTAAAGCTGAAAGCATTAATCTGTAGAGCTTGAATCTACACTTCAATTGGCCATCATTTACATTTATTTCTGACAGGTCTTGCAGAATCCTCAAAAACGATGACATGTCTTTGATGGAAATGGAGACAATTCACTGTTAGTGAGATGTGACAAAGAAACAAAACAAACGTGCTGTTCTTCAGGAGAAAATAGAAGCATCTGATAGTGCTTCGCTCCTGTGACACATGGCTTCTGCTTCCTTTTCTGTGACTTATCTCTTTCTTATCACTGTGGAGCCGGCCAGCTTTCTCCATGGTCGTGGTGAAGCCAAAAACCCCCATGAACTGTATGACAGCCAAACTAAAGTAAATCTGTGAGCGTGACCCCCCCCCCCCCACCACCACCTTTCCTTCTCTTGTATGTACACTACAGTACAACTCCAGTCGTTTCTCTTCCATGATATACAGTCAGTATTCAACACGTAACTACTGGTGTCTTAATGTTGGGACTCCAACTTTAAAGAAATGCTGGGCTGAAAAGGACCTGAACTCACAGACTTCATAGAAAAACACATTTAGCACTTTTATTACTTTGAACGGTCAATGCCTTCATTTTAAAAGAATAATACCAGTGTTTTGGGATTTTTGTATTGCTCCTGTTGTTTTTCATGCCAGTAGTCACTCTGGATTTTTTTTGCTTTCAACATGATTCAAGTGTGACAAGTTGATATTTGATTTGCAGTCACTGATGAAGAAAACCAAATGATTAGTAAGCTATAATAAAGGACACTGGTATTTTTCTTGGATTTTGAGGTTCTTGTGAACCAGATGCTCAGACAGATGTGGGCTGACCTGTAAATCGTGCCTGAACTCATTCCCTTTTTGCAGCTCTCCACTCCCCTTCCCGTAGCACATAAACAACGCTTCACAACCAAAACCAGACATGCAAAATGTTAGAATAAACATCACTATATATACCTTATCATGTATGGTTTTATTGGCTATGCTGACTGCTCAGGCCTGCCTCTCTTAAAACCAAAGCTGTGTATCAGAAGAAATGTAGATGCATGGCTTTGGAGCTACTAGTACGCACATCCAGATCTCTGCTCGTTAGCTCCGTTTGCGTCAACAGATGTAGCATTGATGAAGTGTTCGTGAGACATTTTGGAGTTTCATGTTGGCATGTTTCATTTTCATAAAACCCACTATCTGCATAATGTAACACTATAATAATAAAATGCAACACTGATGCACTAATTCTGCTTTCTACTAGAGGTGGCTGATATATGTATTGTATATACGTTGCCATTTTTTTTTCTGTTTAAGTTTTTAGCTCATTCCGGGAAAGCCGAAAGGAGTTAATGCAATGACATGGCATCTGTTGTCTGTCCATCTGTCCACATTTCACAGGAATCACTACTCCTCCTCGGCATTTGGCCTGATGCTCATCAGACTCACTCAAAAGGATCCTTAGGTGGGTCTGCGTCCAAATTGTGCTCAAGGTCAAAGGTCAGGAGATCTGGGCACTACTCCTCCTAGGAGATTGCCTCAATATTTGCCAAACTCACAAGGATCCTTGGGTGGCTCAAGGTCAAGGGTCGGGAGATCGGGTAAAACGTTACTCTTCCTAGGCCACTGACCTTGACTTTAAGCACATCCTAGATGGGACTGTATCTAGGCTGTACTTAAGGTTAAGGTCAGGAGACCAGGGTACTCCCCGGGTCCTTTGTCAGGCCGGAATGAGCTAATCCATCATTGACTGTCTAGTCTGGAATACTAATGCAGTCTTCTTTTCCGTACTATGATTTATATTACACTGACATCTTTCTTTCTATTAGCATTTTTTATTTGAATTATTATTATTGTTATTATTGTTTTCATGGGCATTCACTTGTATTCACTCCCACCTGGTCTGGGATGTGAGACATGCTCTACTTGAAGTTTGTCTCCTTCTGTTACTTGATTTTGGAGAGAAAGATAATGTACACCATGTGTTCCCTCCACTGTTCTTCAAACAACAATAAAGTTCTTTTTTTTAAACAGCAGACAACTGACTCAATGTTCCTGAAACCAATAACCCGAGAAATTACAAAATATAGTTTTTAACTGATGAAGAAAAAAAAACTATCCAAATCTACAAATCTACCTGGCCTTTTGTGAGAATGTAATTACCCCCCCCATTTAAAATCATGAATTAACTGTGATTAACCACATTTTTTGTAAAGATGAGTTCAATTTCACTAGCCACACCCAGCCCTGGTTACTACCAGACCTGTTGAATCAAAAAATCACGTAAATAGAATCTGTCTGACAAAGTGAAGCAGGCAAAAAGATCTCAAAAAGCAACACATCAAGCCATGATGTAAATAAATTCAAGAACAGATGAGAACCAAAAACCCAGAACATCTAAGGAACTACAAGCCTCACTTCAATTCAGCTTTATTTATACAGCGTCATTTCACAACAGCAGTCATCTCATAGCACTGTCAAACTCTAGGGGAAAACTCCACAATTGTAGAAAGACCCCAGCAATCAGGTGATCCCCTGTGAGCAGTACTTGGTGACGGTGGAGAGAAAAAAACTCGGCTGAGGGGTGAGGGAATAGAGAGGAAGAAAAGAACAGACATGTAGAGAGCAAACAGCATGACGGGGACTCAATCTATGGGAGAGAACAAACAGATGTCAATGACCAGCAAAAATATTTCATTGAGAGTGAAGAAAGGAGTGAAGCCCAATGCATCTTTGGAGGTCCCCCGGCTGGCTAAACCTATTAGCAGCATAACTAAGGGAGAATTCAGAGTCACCTGATCCCACCTTAATTATAGGCTATATCAAAAAGGAAGGTTTTAACCCTATTCTTAAAAACAGAAATCAAGTCTGACTCTCAAATCCAGATTGGCAGCTTATTCCAAAGGAGAGGAGCCTGATAACTAAATGCTCTACCTCCCATTGTACTTTTGGAAATTCTAGTTGCCTCAGTGTGGACACTGGTCCATGATTCAACTATAAGAAAGAGACTGGGGAGCGGGCAAAATGGCATCCATGGGAGAGTTCCAAGGAGAAAAGCACTGCTGACCAAAAACAACACAAAGGCCCATCTCACTTTTGCCAAAAAACATCTTGGTAAGCAAAATGAACAGGAGAGGACTGAGTACACAGCCCTGGGGGTTGTTGGGGAAACAGGCCAAAATTCACCCTTGTCCATTTTTCCTTCCAAATGAAAACTGGCCTGTTTAGCACTCCTCTCGGTCCTAAAATAAATTAGGATTTGTACATTATTGATTTTGACTTCCTTTAGAAGTAAAGATGTGATGAACCAGTTTGGAAGTGTTATCTCAAATGAAATATGGTAATTGACAATTGTTTAATACTTTGTTGTAAATAATACTGTTGAAAAGGTCAGAGGATAAAAAGATGAGCGGTTTTGAGTTTGTCTGAGTTAGTTTTGCTCAACTTGGTGGTGGAAGGATGCTCTGCTGCTTTGCTCTTACCTCTGCCTTCACTTTTCTGTCAATATTCTTATTTCCCCTGCAAGAAATTTATGGGCGGCATCTACCGGATACTCATAAATCACTGGGACTAAATTTTGCTGAAGAGAAAGCTAAATACTACCATGATGTAACACTTTTTTGGATCTTATCAGTGCTACGTGAGTGTGGCCTACAAACAGCTGAAGCCTGAACTACAGCGACTGACAAGCTAAAGCTAAGTATCAACAAGATGCCTCCCCTTTCTACAGATGACCACCACAAACCCCTACAGAAGATTACCATGCTGGAAACTAAAATCCAGCAGCTAGAAGTGAATCTGGAAGTAAATGGACTCTGTGAAAATGATACAACCCTGCCAGTGACTAAATACAGTGGACAAGACCCTGTTAATTCACAACTATCCAGTGCTAACATGGCTGAGAGGAGACGGGAGGATGGTGTACAAAGAAATAAATCCTCAAGTGACAGTCCTTCCTTGAATGCCCTTGGTGCAAAGCCCAAGAATAAATCATCACACAGGGTGAGGGGAGGACAAGTAACAGCCCAACTTAGTGAGATCTATGATGCGAACGGCTGGCCTGCTTTACCGGCTAGACCAAGAGCCTCCTCAACCCTGACTGTCAGCAAGACACAGCCGTGGATAGCTGTAAAGGAAAGCCTAAAAACAAACCTCCACAACAGCCAAACATGCCACTTCAGAACAGATTTGTGATGCTACTGCAGGACACTGGATCTCCATCTGATACCTGGATAAAATCTCCCCCACATGCAGCAAGGTAAATCAGAACAATTCAGAAAGTAAAAGGCTACAGAGAAAGCTAACAGCTGGGCCTGAAACTCTGATGGTGTGTGACTCTGCTGTGAAAGATGTGAGAAACGTATGTGGTAAACACACAGAAGTAATGTAGTTTCCCAGGGATATAGTGTCTGATGTGAGAGACAAAATCTTGCAGATTGTGGCTGATCATCCCACGGTGAAAACTCTCATATTACATGTAGGCTCAAATGATGTTGTAAAACAGCAGTCTGAGGTACTGAAACAAGGCTTTAAGGAACTCCTAGATCTAGTCAGCTGTCTGAATGCTGAAGTGTTTATTGGTGGCCCACTACCACTGGTCAGAGGAGGAGTTGAGAGATTCAGCAGACTGTTCAGTTTAAATGGATGGCTATCAGAAGCTTGTACAACCAAATCATTTCATTTTATTGACAATTTCAACTTTTTCTGGGACCGCAAACACTTTTTTTTTTTTAAGGGAGATGGACTCAGCCTCAGCAGGTCAGGTGTGAAGCTGTTTTCCTTCAATAGGTTCTATTTTCTGCATCGCCATTCTGTTCACCAGGACAAGAGGCAAGAGGAACCAAAACAACAGGATAAGATACAGCCCAGCAAACATTGTGAGATAAAGCCACCTCAGCCCCCACCTGTGCAGACCCCTCCTTCACCAAAAGCCACCAGTGTGGACCAACCTCTCCTACCACTGCATAACCCCTCCTCTTCAGCTTCCTCTTCCCCATGCTTCCCACTCCTTCACTTCACTGACCAGATGAAGGAGCTGGTCACTTTGGCCACAAAACCGACCCCATGCCCTAGTCCAATTTTCTCACCCCAAAAGTTTCCCACTTCATCCTCCCCATCACCTCCCCCCTCCAGCAACTTCCCAGAGAGCTCTGACACAACTGCCAAAGCCCCATCGCCCATGTTCTTAACACACTGAAACTAGCTTTATTAAATATTAGATCTTTGGCAGGAAAAACATTTTTAATTAATGATCTCATTATAAAACAAACTGGATTTTATGTTTTTAACAGACTTGGTTAGATAATAACAGTGGCTCTCTTCTTATCGAAGCAGCCCCTCCCAACTACAGCTTTATACTGTAAGTGAGCCCAGGCTGCAGAAGAAAGGAGGAGCAGTAGCTGTTTTGTTTAATGATTCCATCCAATGCAAGCAGATATCTTATGATAAGTTTACTTCATATACATTAATGCTAAGCCGTTCAGCCACACTGACAACATACATACAACATTATGACAAAGCTGCTGAAGCAGCAATTTACAGCCAAACAAATCACCACATTTCAGCAACATGGCTCTTCAGCTGAATTCCTCCTCCCATGTGCATGTGATACATATGCACATGTACATGAACCTATGTATATTAGCTGCTCTTGCTTTTTTAAATTTTTTTCTTGCCTTCTGATTGTTGCTCTGAGTGTTGCTATCCCTGTGCTGTTGCAATCCTGGAATTTCCCCATTGTGGGACTAATAAAGGCTTATCTTATCTTATCTTATGTGTTGTTTCTTAATGTTTACAGACCACCTGAATACCATGCAACTTTTTTTGATGATTTTACAAAGCTGCTGTCTATCTTCTGTGCTGACTTTGACTATGTAGTTATTGTTAGTGATTTTAACATTGATGCTGACAACCCTCAGGACAGAGGGACCAAAGAATTGTGTCCTTGATAACTTTGGACTGACTCAGCATGTAACGGAAAAAAACACACAACAGAGGACACAGTCTGGACTTGGTCATCTCCAAAGGTCTGAACATCTCTAAGGTTATGGTGATGGACGTTGCTTTGTCCGACTATTTTTGTGTTTTCTTTGAGAGTGCTATGAATGTCAAAAGAAATAGCTAGACAGAGGTCATCAAAAAACGGTACATCAGTGATAATACCAGTGAAACGTTCACCCAAGTGCCCCCCCGCTTGACCTTCAGTAAATGAACTTGCTGAAAATTCCAATCACAAAATTACAAATATTATCAATGCCATTGTTCCCATCAAGGTGAAGGTGGTCACTGTTAAAAAGAAACCTCCATGGAGAAATGCCAAACTAGTAAGAGCTGAAAAAAGTGTTGAAAAGCTAAATTACAGTTTCATTATGAAATCTATAATGAGAGATTGAGCATCTAGAATTTGGAACTGAGAAATGCAAGGCAAGCATATTTTTCTAACATCATTGCTAAAAACAAGAAAAACGCACGCACCTTGTTCACTACTGTTGACAGGCGAACAAATCCCCCTGTGTCAGTAGCTCCTGAACTTCTATCCAACCGTTCCTGCAATGACGTTGCCTTTTTCTTTACTGACAAAATTCATAAAATTAGACATTCAGTCAGTGCCCATATGCCAGATGATGGACATGTGATTCCTCTGTGTCCATATAGAGAAGATATAAACATCATGGCAAAATTTTTTCCAATCAATCATAAAATCTTTGATGACATCATACGCCACCTGAAATCCATTACCTGCTGCCTTGATACTCTTCTAACAGGGTTTTTTTAAAAAAACATTTCATATCTGTTGCCGGGAAATAATACACACTGAACAACAAATGTATTTTATGGGTTTTATCTGATATATAGAAAATAAAGAGCAGCACGCTTCAGAATGAAAAGATTTACAATAATTTTTAAATGTAAATAAAATAAAATGAAATGTACAAATTGTCTCTTTGTATAAAACTCTCACGGTTGTGTTACAGTTTGTACTGCCTCAAACACACAGGAGGCGGATCTTAAACAAAATGGTGGGTTACTAACAAAGAAAAATACAATCTAATAAAATGCTCAGTAAACTAATGACCCCAAATAAGTCCGTACAAACGGTAGTGGTGATACTGGAAATGAGAAAGGCACATAATAGCTTTAGTACACCACAAACCTTAAGTTCACACTCCAAATATGCTCAAAACTTAACAAGAAAAGCTTTTCACTTACAACATACACACGACGCCACACCAGCGCGTGATCACTGACTGATCTTCACAGGACACCCGAGTCTCCCTGGTTTGATTGACAGTATAAAATGTTTCAGTACTCGTCACCGTGTAAAACAAAAAAACACATCATAACATTGTGACCAGAGTAGCAAACAACACACTTTTACATTTACACTCATGCTTACATCGTACATAGCCTGATATTTTAAACTATATCCTCTTGGATAGGCACTATGTTCAGCCACGGCATACCATGCTAGTCAGGCAGCAAATCTATAGATCAATCTACGTCTTATCTGTTACTAGGCCGACTTTATTACATCCTCCTCGGCATAATTCACCGTGTTCGTTAAGAGTAACAATATATTTTAACTGCATTGGTGAACTTACAACGTTTCTTTATGAAGATTATTCCTCGTCTTGCTTGCTTTTCAAATCCGGTCTCCTGAACCGTTTTCCCAACCAAAAAAACCCAGATATTCAAAATCCTCTACCTGGCATATCCCGCCCACACCCTGAAGTCACTTCCTGTTGAGTCAAGTTCAAATCAAAATATTTAAACGCAAATCAAATCAACAAAGATCCATAAATATGACCCGGTTACATATCGTATGGCCTCAGATGCACTACAGATCATAAATATGTCTCAGCATTCTGCATAGAAAAAGCTGTTTTTCAGCAATTGTACAACTTCCTGACATTAAATAACTGTTTTGATGTCTTCCAGTCAGGTTTTTAGCCACACCACAGCACTGAGACAGCTCTAGTTAAGGTCCTTAATGACATCCGCTCCAATACAGATAATAGCAACATTTCAGTCTTGGTTCTATTAAACCTCAGTGCTGCATTTGACACGATCAACCGTACCATCCTACTAGACTGGCTGAAAAACTGGGTGGGACTTTCTGGTACAGCACTTAGCTGGTTTGAGTCCTATTTAAAAGACAGGGACTATTTTGTGTCTATAGGTAATTACAAATCCGAGCGAACAAAAATAACCTGTGGAGTTCCCCAAGGTTCCATTTTGGGACCTTTGCTTTTCAACATCTATATGCTTCCACTAGCTCAATTCATAAAAAAACAACAAAATATATTACCATAGTTATACAGATGATACACAAATCTACATAACCATCTCGCC
This sequence comes from Pholidichthys leucotaenia, assembly GCA_020510985.1. NCBI lineage: Eukaryota > Metazoa > Chordata > Actinopteri > Cichliformes > Pholidichthyidae > Pholidichthys > Pholidichthys leucotaenia. Next base: position 225,128,662 of record CM035842.1, on the reverse strand, counting down.
AGGAGACTATGGTCCAATTAAAACCCTGATCAAATGCACTGGTCAAATTAAAGAGTGGCTGTGCCAGAATTTTTTTTTCAGTTAAACAAAGACAAAACCGAAGTAATAGTTTTTGGAGCCACGGAAGAAATAGTCAAAGTTAGTACACAGCTTTAGTCGATGCTAAAAACCAACAGCCAAGCCAGAAATCTGGGTGTGGTTCTGGACTCAGACCTGAATTTTAACAGCCACATTAAGACAGTATTGAAGTTAGCCTATTAAAGAACATAGCAAGGATTAAAGGTCTGATGTCTCAGCAGGATCTAGAAAAACTTGTCCATGCATTTATTTTCAGTAAACTGGACTACTGTAACACTGTCCTCACAGGTCTCCCTAAAAAGTCCATCAGACAGCTGCAGTTGGTTCAGAACGCTGCAGCTCGAGTTCTCACTAAGACCAAGAAAGTGGATCATATAACGCCAGTTCTCAGATCTTTACACTGGCTTCCTGTCTGTCAAAGAATAGGTTTCAAAATACTGCTGTTGGTTTATAAAGCTCTGAATGGTTTCAGGTCAAAATACATTTCAGATCTGCTAGTTCATTATGAACCACCCAGAGCCCTCAGATCATCAGGGTCAGGCCTACTATCTGTGCCCAGAGTTAGAACCAAACATGATGAGGCAGAGTTTAGTTTTTATGGCCCTCGCATATGGAACAAACTCCCAGAAAGCATCAGGGCTGCTGAAACTCACAGCTGCTTTAAATCCAGGTTAAAAACTCTTCTATTTACTGCGGCCTTTCAGTAGCCTACAATATACTGTAACTTTTATTTGTTGTATTCTATTTCAGCCTGTTTTTGTTTCTCTTTAATTTATTTTTTAGTTTGCTTTTAAATTTTTGTTTTAGTAAAATATATGCTTAAACTTTAAGGGTGGTGGTGGTTGAGGCCCCCCTGATTTAAAAAATAAAAAAGAGTGGGTTACAGGCCTCCTTGATGAAAGGAGTTTGAGGCTCTTTAAAGGGATTGACAAAACCTAAGGCTATTTGGATTAGTGAAAACATTGTGTGTGTGTTTTTTTCACCTATAAAAAATGAAAGTAAAGGAGGTTCAAGGCCTTCTAATGTATAGATTCCTTTTGCACCTTGCTGTAATGCTTTAATGCTTTTATGTAAAGTACTTTGAATTGTGTTGTACACGGAATGTGCTCTACAAATAAACTTGTCTTGTCTTGCCTTACTTTGTTCAGTGCTGGAGGGGTATGAATTTTCGCCCAAGTCTGGCATTTTCCTTATCTTTTACCTAGCTTAGGTGAGGTACAGTACTGCTATAAGCTGTTTGCTTGTGGATTACTTTTAAACTGCTTTTGTATCATTTAGATAATCTTGGATCCACTCACAGGTGAATGACACATTTTATTTACATTTTAGAAACTTCTATAAATAGCTACAGCTTTGTAACAATCGGTACCCCTTCTAAAGTCAGGTAAAGCCTTGAAAAGTAATGTAGAGCCTTGAAAAATCGTGACTGAAGATCATCACCTTACTATCCATGTCAGTGTTGTGCAGCATGTGAGTGGTATCAAATGAGAGTATCAGTGAGAACCTTATCAATGAGTACATGGCTTCAAGTGCTGTGGATAAATGCAATGTTTGGGCAACAGATGCTGAGCTCATGGCCACAGCATGACTTAAAAAAAAAAAAAAAACTTCCAATGAAAATATCACCTCTCTGCCAAAGGTAACTAAAATGACCGCAAGATGATGATGGATCTTGATGAAGTGATGAGAAACAAAATTGATGTAACAAAACCTAGTCAATGATTGGACAATTACTACTACAGGGAAGATTTTAGAAGACCGTCAAATATATTAATAGACTGGACATATAACCAGATGAGACGAGACTCATCTGCCATTCTGTTCTGAACCTGGGAACGACTCTTGCATAATGGCAATAACCCCATCGACAACACATGTCTATTTGTACATATTCATCAGCAGCACAGCATCTGTTCTGACAGTCAGCTGCAACCTCCTGGTCATCACCTCCATCGTATACTTTAAACAGCTGCACACTCCCACTAACTACCTCATTCTGTCTCCGGCTGTGGCCAACCTGCTTGTTGGAGCTATAGTCCTGCTGTTTAACATCCCCCTATCTTCAAAGTCCTGTTTGTATTTAGGTGATTTATCCTGCAGGATGCGGTGCAGCTTCAATATCACACTAATGGCGACGTCCATTCTAAACCTGTGCTGCATTTCCGTTGACAGATACTATGCAGTGTGCCATCCCCTGACTTATCAGACTAAGATAAACTGTTGCGTCACCACATTCATGATCTTGGTTAGCTGGACTGTGGCTTCTCTGTCTGGATTTGGCATCATATTTGTAGGACTGAGAAATAATATTTGCGAGGGAAGGTGTTTTGTTTTTTACATTCCAGATTTAAGCATAGTTGGCTCCATTGTTGCCTTTTACTTCCCAGCGGTTATAACACTCACTGTCTACCTAAAGATTTTCTTCGTGGCACAAAGACAAGTCACAGAAAATTGAGAGCATAAAGTCTGAAGCAAGTGTTTGTTGTAGCAGATTCAAGCTAGATTGAACTCTGAAATTCTCTCATGGACTTTGTTGCTTAATTTATGAACTTAAATTATGAATTTAACTCTGCTCCAAGTTTCATCACAGAACAGGAGCCAGGGCAAGATGTACCCCGCCTCTCTTTCACTCTCTCTCAACACAGACCCTTGACACGCAGATGCTGTCCGCTGGAAGAACAAAAGACTCCACACTGAGATCTTGTTTTATAGTTGCAGCCATCCAGCTGTGGCACCTGAAAGAGGTGGACTGAAGGAGACTTTCTGAGAAGCTTTCTGACTCTACTGCATTGCCTGTTATGTTTTATCTGTGAATGCTTTTCTCAATTATGAATCCTCACAGATTGAACTAAACCACTTATGGGGTGGGGGGTGGGGGTGGAGGAGACTGAAAAGTTCATGGCCTGAAAAGTTCATAGAGATCAAATTTGACCAAATGTTTATTTTTCAATCGCAGGGATTCAAGCACTGCAACACTGATGGAAGAAGTGTGTGGATCGAAGGTGAGACTATGTTGAAAAATAAACCACATTTGGTCAAAGTTGACCACTATGAACTTTTCAGCCTATGAAATTTTCAGCCTCCCTTGTAGAAATGTGTTTTGGGACAGCTTGTGCCTAGTTTTGAGATAAATGAGTATCTCTGAGGATTTAGTTCAAACCAATCTCTGCTCCCTTTCCATTTCCTTCCCCAAGCTAGAGCAGACTAATTTGCATAACCAGAAAAGCACCACATCTGGGCAAGTGAGCTCACCCAGAAGGTAGAGAGTTAGTCATGCAAATCCCTGATTGGTGGATTCACAGTGAAGACTGCCTCTATGCGTGAATCGAAGCCTCGAAGGCTGCAGTGAACAGTCGAAACATGTAAAGAAGGTAAAAACATCTTTCTTTTTTTTGTCTTTAATAAGAACAAAAGGTAAATAAACATTGTTCATGCTCTCTCTTTTTCTGCCAGCTCCTGGAGAGGAAAGATTGCCTGCCTCTCTTTTGATGCCTGTCAGCCTCCCATCCCACTCTTGGTATTAGCCAAGATAAACTGAAGCTGTCCTTTTTTTCTAGCATACTTTAGCCTCCTAAACTTTGATACTCTTTGGATTTTTCTTCAAAACTTCAACATCTCTAGGAATCAGTGACTAGTGGAATTAATCATCAATTTTTTCCCTTTTCTCCTAGCAAACCAAGCTTTGATTTTTCTTTATCCTTAACTTCTATGCAACTCAAGTGTGATCACACTTTTTAGAGCTTAATCCATTTTTAAGGTTTTCATCTGGGCTGTCCTCCACTGCCAAATACTGTCCTAGAGGGCAACCCATTGTTCTACAGCAGACTCCAGCAAACTCAAGCTACTGGCCTAGGTTGGGCTCTTGCCTGTGAGAAGGCTCCCAGTTTAAAACCCCAAGGCATAGAACCAGGGAGGAATCTTCTGCTGTCAAAGCTCCAACCCAGGTTGGAAAAGACCAGGCTTCCAGAAGCCCCAATTCTCCAGTATCTGCGACCCCATGAGGCTTGATCATTCTTTTCTGCTGCTGTCTGAGCCCATTGTGAGCACAGCCACTCCAAGAAAGTGAGGCAGTCAAAGGAATTAGCTTCAGGGACAGACTTATTCACCTCAGCCATAACTTTTTCTGTAACTACCATTCCTTTTTAAGCATAATGTAAAGTTAACCAACCACCCACAAACAGTCAGACAGATCCCCCACCACTCCTCCACACTGTCTCTCAGCACTTGATCTCCCCCAACGCTGCGTACTAAGCCCTCTACTGTACTCCCTGTACACCTTTGACTGTATTCCAACACACCCAATCACTGTCATTGTGAAATATGTGAGCGACACCACCATGAGTGGGCTTATCACCGGCAACGATGAGAAGACATACAGGGCGGAGGTAGAGAATCTCTTGCTGTGGTGCCAAGCAAACAACCTGAAACTGAATGTCCAAAAAAACCAAAGAACACATACTGAATTTTAGAAAGAGCAAACAGCCCCCTCCCCCCCAAAAAATGGCGACTGTGTGCATATTTTCCATAATCCTTGGGCCCTTTTACTGAACTATGTGTCCTGCACTCTGTTACGTACATAGTTCCATCCGTGAAGCCACTACCATACCTATGGGCTATTTTTATTTCAATCATATGTTTAATCGTGTGCTCTGTAACTGTGTTTAATTCAAATTCTTCTCTTTACTTTATTGTGCAGTAGCCTGGTGGCGCACCAACAATTTTGTTATACTGTACAGCTGTACAATGACAATAAAGCCTATTCTATTCTATTCTTTATCTGTGTTTTTCTATTTCATAATATTTTTTTCTCAGCTCCTTTTTCATTAGCTTTGCATTATACTTAATTTTTGTCACTATTATCATTTCACTAATTCACTAGTCAGCCACACAATCACATTTCAACCTTATTCCACATATGCAAGAACTGTAAATATGTAAATATTGCTGTCATATGCAAAATTACCACTATTCATGCTACCATTGGCTATCTTGTCATTTTACAAGCTATACAGATGTCTATTGTCACTTTGGTTTTTCTGTATTACGAGGTAGGGCTGAAAAATTCATAGTGGTCAGATTTGACCAAATGGGGTTTATTTTTATTTTTATTTTTTCCCCCTCATGGATCGTCACCTTATCGTGGTGGTGGTGGTGGGGGGGTTTGCGTGCCCCAGTGATCCCAGGAGCTCTGTTGTCCGGGGCAATTTGCCTCTGATAGGGTCACCCAAGACAAACTGGTCCAGGGTGAAGGGCCAGACTAAGAATGATCCAACAGACTCTCATGATAAATTCTATATCAAGGATTCAGTGTACCCTGCCTGGTATGGGGTTACCGGGGCCCCACCCTGGAGCCAGGCCTGGGGGAGGGGCTCGAAGGCTAGTGTCTGGTGGTCGGGTTTCCACCCATGGGACCTGGCCGGGCTTAGCCCGAAGGAGTTACGTGGGTCCACCCTCCAGTGGGCTCACCACCTGCAGGAGGGATCATGGGGATACGGTGCTATGTGGATTAGGTGGCGGTCAAAGGCGGAGACCTTGGCGGACTGATCCCAAGCTTTCTAAACTGGCTTTTGGTACATGGAATGTCACCTCTCTGGTGGGGAAGGAGCCTGAGCTGGTGTACGAGGTTGAGAGATACCGGCTAGATATAGTTGGCCTCACCTCAACACACAGCTCCGGTTCCGGAACCAGTCTCCTGGAGAGGGGCTGGAGCTTGGCCTTTTCTGGAGTTGCCCCGGGCGAGAGGCGACGAGCAGGGGTGGGTATTCTTGTATCCCCCCACCTTGCTGCCTCTATATTGGAGTTTTCCCTGGTGGACGAAAGGGTTGCTTCCCTGTGCCTTCGGGTTGGGAAACGGGTCCTGACCATCATTTGTGCCTAAGCACCAAATGATGTTTCAGAGTACCCACCCTTTTTGGAGTCTGTGGTTGGGGTGCTGGAGGGTGCTCCGCTTGGAGACTCCATTGTCCTACTTGAGGACTTCAATGCGCACGTAGGCATTCACAGTGAGACCTGGAGGGGGGTGATTGGGAGGAACGGCCTGCCTGATCTGAACCCGAGTGGTGTTCAGTTACTGGACTTCTGTGCTAACCACAGTTTGTCCATAACGAACACCATGTTCAAGCGTAAGGGTGTCCATATGTGCACTTGGCACCAGGACACCCTAGGTCGCAGGTCGATGATCGATTTTGTTATTGTGTCATCAGACCTGCGACCGTATGTCTTGGACACCCGGGTAAAGAGAGGTGCAGAGCTGTCAACTGATCACCACCTGGTGGTGAGTTGGATCCGATGGCAGGGGAGGAAGCCATTCAGACCTGGTAGACCCAAACGTATAGTGAGGGTGTGCTGGGAACGTCTGGCTGAGGCCCCTGTCCGGGAGGTCTTCAACTCCCACCTCCGGAAGAACTTCAACCACATTCCGAGGGAGTCTGGAGACATGGAGTCTGAATGGGCCATGTTCTCCACCTCTGTTGTTGAAGCGGCGGCCCAGAGCTGAGGCCGCAAGGTGGTCGATGCATCGCGTGGTGGCAACCCCCGAACCAAGTGGTGGACACCAGTGGTGAGGGGGGCCATTAAGCTGAAGAAGGAGTCCTATCAAGCTTGGTTGGCTTGTGGGACTCCCGAAGCAGCTGAGGTGCACCGGCAGGCCAAGCGGAGTGCAGCTCGGGTGGTTGCTGAAGCAAAAACCCGGGTATGGGAGGAGTTTGGTGAGGCCATGGAACAAGACTTTCAGTCGGCCTCGAAGAGATTCTGGCAAACTGTCCGGCACCTCAGGAGGGGAAAGCAGCTCCCTGTCCACACTGTGTATGGTGCGGATGGGACACTGTTGACTTTGACTGGGGATATCGTAGGGCGGTGGAAGGAATACTTCGAGGATCTCCTCAATCCCACTGATACGCCTTCCACAGAGGAAGCAGGGTTTGGGGACGAGGGGGATGACTCGCCTATCACAGGGGCTGAGGCCGCCAAGGTGGTTAAAAATCTCCTTGGTGGCCGGGCCCCGGGGGTGGATGAGATTCGCCCTGAGTACCTCAAGGCCCTGGATGTTGTTGGGCTGTCATGGTTGACACGCCTCTGCAACATTGTGTGGAGGTCGGGGGCAGTGCCTTTGGCATGGCAAACTGGGGTGGTGGTTCCTCTCTTCAAAAAAGGGGACCGGAGGGTGTGCTCCAACTTTAGAGGGATCACACTCCTCAGCCTCCCTGGGAAGGTCTATGCCAAAGTACTGGAGAGGAGAGTCTGGCCGTTGGTCGAACCTCGGATTCAGGAGGAGCAATGTGGTTTTCGTCCTGGCCGTGGCACATCACACCAGCTCTTTACCCTCTCGAGAATTCTTGAGGGTTCGTGGGAGTTTGCCCAACCAGTTTACATGTGTTTTGTGGACTTGGAGAAGGCATTTGACCGCGTCCCTCGTGGCTTTTTGTGGGGGGTGCTTTGGGAGTATGGGGTATCGGGCTTGTTGTTACGAGCTATTTGGTCTCTGTACGACCGTTGTGAGAGTTTGGTTCGTATTGCCAACACTCGGTCGGAGTCATTCCCAGTGAGAGTGGGACTCCGCCAGGGCTGCCCTTTGTCACCGATCCTGTTCATAATTTTTATGGACAGGATTTCTAGGCGCAGCCAGGGAATGGAGGGTGTCATGCTTGGTGACCACAGGATCTCATCTCTGTTGTTTGCAGATGATGTTGTCCTGTTGGCTTCATCCAGCAATGACCTACAGCTCTTGCTGGGACGGTTTGCCGCTGAGTGTGAAGCGGCTGGGATGAGAATCAGCACCTCCAAGTCCGAGTCCATGGTCCTCAGCCGGAAAAAGGTGGATTGTCCTCTCTGGGTTGGGGACAGGCTCCTGCCCCAAGTGGAGGAGTTTAAATATCTTGGGGTCTTGTTCATGAGTGAGGGGAAAATGGAGCGAGAGATTGACAGACGGATCGGAGCAGCATCTGCAGTGATGCGGACGTTGTACCGGTCTGTTGTGGTGAAGAGCGAGCTTAGTTCTAAAGCAAAGCTGTCGATTTACCAGTCAATCTACATTCCTACTCTCACCTATGGCCATGAGCATTGGGTAATGACCGAAAGAACAAGATCGCGGATACAAGCGGCTGAAATGAGCTTTCTCCGTAGGATTGCTGGACTCACCCGCAGAGATAGGGTGAGGAGCTCAGTCATCCGGGAGAGGCTCAGAGTAGAACCACTGCTCCTCCACATTGAAAGGAGTCAATTAAGGTGGTATGGGCATCTGATTAGGATGCCTCCTGGACGCCTCCCACTTGAGGTGTTTCGGGCACGTCCCACTGGGAGGAGACCCCGGGGCAGACCCAGGACAAGGTGGAGAGACAATGTCTTCCAGCTGGTCTGGGAATGCCTTGGTATCCTCTCTGGAGAGCTGGAGCAGGTGGCTTGGGAGAGGGAAGTCTGGGCTTCTCTGCTTGAACTGCTGCCTCCGTGACCCGGACCTCCGGAAAAGCGGTAGAAGATGGATGGATGGATGGATGGATGGATGGATGGATGGATGGATGGATGGGGTTTATTTTTCTCCCCTTTGGTCCACACACTCCTTCCATCGGTGTTGCAGCACTTAAATCCCTGTGGTTGAAAAATCAGACAACAAATTTCTGTTTAAAAAGCTGCAGTTTTCCTTGTGAAATGTAATAAATTTACAAAGAAAAGTATAGTAATTTTATAAGAATAGCTTAATATTGATGTCAAAAATACTCAAAAATTAGTGAAAATTTTTTTTATTTAATTTTATGAGGAACCCCGCCACACACACACACACACAAATTTGTGAGAAAAAAAAGTCAAAAATTTCTCAGAAAAAGCTATAATTCTATTAGAAAACTGTTGTGTTTATGGAAGGCTGCATTCTTACCTGAAAAAGTAACATTTAAAAACTCACAGGAAAAAAACCCTTAATTTTATTTGGAAAAACGTCACAAATTTATGTGAAAAGTCTTTAATTTTACTCAACAAAAGTTATTAAATTTGCAAAGAAAAATAGGTCAACTTAATGAAAAAAAGCAAAGTACATTTGTACTTTAATATGATCAAAAATTTACCAGAAGAAGTTACAATGTTTTAAGGGAAAGGGGAACAAATTTAAAACCCAAACAGCTGTAAATTTCTGACAAAAACTTTCTGTATTCAGGTCAGATTGCAGTTGTAATTCTGCTGTTTCTGTTATGCATGTGAAATACTTGGGTGAAGGATGAGGCAAGATGGCTGGACAAACACAGCTTTATTGGACAGCGGCAACACGGTAGGCACCTGGCAGAGGGCACCGGTCGAAGAGGCCGCATTATGGGTGCTCTCCGCCTTATATAGGGCGGTGCAGTGACGTGACGGGAAGCGTGTGTCACTACACCGCACTTCACAGCAATGTGCCCCAGAACATTCCCCCCACTTTAGAAAAGTCCAAAGCCACACACACAATTGATCCCCCCCAAATTTGTGACCCGAATCACGTACTAACATAACGAAAACTGATGCACTAAAATGGCCTAACCCATTCACACAACAGAACCTAAAATAGGGCTGATGGGTGGACTACTGTAAAGCTCGCATGACACTGTGGATTATTCTGCCACCAGATAAACTAAAGAAAGAGAGTCCATTATTAGACTAAAATGACTGCCGTGTTCCTAAACTAAACAATAATACACAAAATAATCCCACTTTACAACATATACTGTATATACAACATACATACATATAATCCCATTTTACAACACACACACACACACACACACACACACACACACACACACACACATATATATATATATATATATATATATATATATAGTAGCCGCACATGGGGAAAACATAATGAGTAGCATCTTAGATAAGAACAAAGAGCAGAGTTTTCCTTGGAGATAACAGGAAGTTGTGAAGGATGAATGCAGTGTGACCTTATGTGTGTCGGAGACTGCTAGGAGGATCCTTTGTGTATCAGAGACTGCGAGGAGGATGTTAAAGGATTAAGGAAGTGAATGTAATGTGACCTTTGATGTGAATGCAATGTGACTTTTGATGTGTAGAAGTGGTTGTAGGAAGACCTGAGGATTTAAGAGAAGAGTTTTGTCTGAGATGCTCTCTTTCTACTATGCTTATGTGTGAGATGTGTAATAAACTGCCTGAGCCAAATCCGCCTCGTCATTTACACACTCCACACTGGTGACCCAAGACGAATGATGCAACACGAAGACAGATCCCCGGAGCCAGCCTCGTTGGGAGCCCCCAGCCAAGCATATGCTGTTACAATCCAGCTACCGGATTTTTGGCAGCACAATCCGCGCTCCTGGTTCCACCTGGTTAAGGCGCAGTTCGTCCTCTGGGGGATATCGGTGGATGACACGAAATTCTACCATGTGGTCGCAAAGCTCAACGCCCACACGGCTCAGCATGTGGAGAGCCTGCTGGATCAGCCACCAACCAGCGACAAATACGGCGCGTTGAAGGCTGCACTCATCCAGCACTACACACTCTCGGTCGAGGAGAGAGCAGAGAGACTCCTGACGCGGACCGGGTTAGGAGGTGGCACGGCTATTGACCTGATGGAGAAGATGCTGAGATTGAAGGGCTCGGACGACGACCACTTCATTTTTACCCACCTCTTCCTCCGGAACCTTCCGTCAGCGACGAGAGCGACCCTGGCCAATTCACCGTTGCTGGCCAAGCGGGACTACCATGTGTAGCATCATCGTCTCCTCCTCAAACCAAGACAGAAGATCACTTCTCTTCATTTTATAGGAATTTCACTTTATTCATTACACAGGAATATCACTTTTCTGCCTTTTCAGGAATATCACTGGCTTTTATGTCGACTCATGCAGGCCTCTTCCAGGCCTGACCAAAGATGCTTGCTTTCCCAGAACCCCAATGTAAACAGTTGCCTCTTGCAGAGATTGTAAGGATCAGAATTTGCTTTTAAAGGCTCAAAGGAACATAAAACTCAGGAGACCAGACCTCTCAACGTGAACACTGCATTTGATAACGTACCTTTTCACAGGAAACCAATGTTCTTAAAAGAGTCATAAACCACTTAATCTGACGGGTTTATAGCCGATGCTGTCCAGGTACCTTCGCCCAGATACTAAAGGAAATCATCTACAGCTCAACAGTACCTCCTAGCGGATACCTACGGAATGTGTTTTCAGTATGTAGGATGACTTTTAATTTGTTCTAAATATTAAGTTTCTTTCAGCTTATCCGCTGGATCCTAAGGACACTGAAAATCATCCCTCTTTTATCACCAACCATGGTTTGCTGCATTTTGGATCTAAATGTGAATGCATGTATTATAATTATGTATAAGAAATGTTATATTCATGAGTGTTATTCAAACACATATTGGAGTAGTGATATAAATGCATGATCACCAAAATATTAGCCAAGTCATTTAATTTAGTTAGATTTTATATTGAGCATTTATTTCATAAGAACTGACTGAGTGTTGATTCTCCCTTTGAAATTTCATGGGATGGTGTCTTCATTTGATTGGCTGCTCTCAAACAAAGAAGTGTTCTCACATTGGATAGCAGCCATTTCAAACTGCTTCTGAAAAAGTCGATTGGTTAGTCTCGCGACTGATATCATCAGTTTTACAACCCGGCGAGGTAACTTTAAAAGAGAGAAGTTAGATTTGAGTTTAGTTGAGTTAGAAAAAGAGTCAGAGATCAGCAGAGTAAAGAAAAAAGTTAAGGAAAAGTAGAAGTAGAGACAACAGGCAGGAAGATTAGAACAGCAAAACGGTGATAAGATTAAGAATTAGAAACACAGAAGAAAGAAAGAGATTTTGAGAAAGATTAGGAACTAAATTAAGATTAAAGAAGCAGAATAGTAATCTAGATCTCAGAAGAAGATTTTATTCCACCGTTTCAAGGCCCTGTGAAGTTTTATTTTATTCTCTGTGTGTTTGTCAAGTCTTTCGTTATATTCTGGTCACTGAGGAGAAACCATTTTTCTTTAGAGCTCGTCCCTTTTAGAGAATCAAATTCTCAAACTTTTTCCTTCACCTCAGAAGCCATTCTTATCCTAGTAAATGTTTTTCTAACATTTTTTTTCATGACTTTTCACGCCATTAAAGTGGACCTTTAATTTGCCTAGTTTAAAGTGAACAGAGACTGAGAAGATTTTCCTTCAGTTTTTGGGTCGATCCCGCTACAAGAGACCTCAAAATTTGGATTCTTTTCCAAGGACTTTTCACGCCGCCCTGAGACAAACCACCCACGGCTGCAAGTGTCTCTTTGAAGGGCCCCCCAGCTGAGTTGTCACCTCCACGGCCGTGAGGATAGCAGCCGCTTCCTCCGACGTCCTAACTTCAAAATCCAGCGGTACCGACCCGCGGAAACTTGGACCTACGGCTGTGTGTGAGTGAAACTTTTATTTCTCCTATCTGCTGGGTTAAAACGTGATGTCCTAACAATTAAATTACAATTGAATATGGCCCGTATTTCAGGGCTCAATTAGTCTCTCAGCCACAGGATAGAACTGTAAACTGAAGGAAAACTCTTAGTCATTTTTAAGTAACTGCCCTTAAATTTTTGTAGATTAATTCAGGAGTCATTTTTAGATAATTAACTTATGAATTTTCCACATAAAATTGCATTGTTTTGTTAAAACATTCCAGCCTCATTTACCGTTGAAACATAAGTCTAGTTCCTCCGTGGTTCTGCAGAGGTGTAACGCTGGATTTTATGTTCAGGAACCCAATATCAGTTGATGTGATATATTAAGCTGTTGTCATCTGAATCTGTTTATTCATCATTTGAACGCCATGCCACGTAAACTGAATGAGTTTAATAAAAGAGTGAATAAGAGCAGTTGAAGCGTTTTCCTTTCACATATACAGGTTTCCTAATCACGGCAGGACAAAAACTCACTGAAACTTTGAGACTGATTCATTAAGTAATTTAAGGTACAAAATTAATTAAAATTAAAGTTAATATTATTGTCCGTTAGGACTGGTGCCCCCTTTACGAGTGCTTTTATTTAATTTAGCGGGTGTAGAAGTGACGGTTTAACTACGCCCCCCTTTCACACCCACTATTAAATAAAATAAATAATTCCTGTACCTTAAGACAAATATTTTATAGGCAGTTCACCCTTAC